>KK499781.1:899434-1386641 GCA_000688715.1 Glossina pallidipes
CTCTGTGCTAATTGTGTAAATGCTTTTTTTCTTTTTTTTTCCTTTTATTTGTTTTATTGTACTTATACTAAGTTTTTTTTTTTTAATAATAATTAATTTAAGATTAATTTAAGAGTCATTTGAACTCGACTGTTGTTTGTTTTAGTTGAGTTTCTGTATAAGTGGAATAAATAAATAAATAAATAAATAAATAAATAAATAGTAGTCCCACCCTCATAAGGATTTTCACGAAAATTGTAGAGCAGAAATTCTAAGTTTTAATATGTGGTGATGGACCTATAATATTGTAGTAATTTCATACCAAAATGAACGTTACAAAATTTGGACCGTCTACGCCTATGTGTGGATCCGGTCCTACGTAAGGTTTAAACTTGTACTACATTAGGTTGCGTTTTGGGTTGCAATTTTTGTGTTGTATAGTAAAAGTAAGCATTGTGTTAGACAATGTGGTATAGGGTATTTAATGGTCGGCCTTGCCCGACTATAATATTTTTGGTTGTCCTATTTGCTGTGGTTTATGAATGAGCAAAAAAAGCCAATGCTTTTGTTTTTCAAAGCACAAATGGTTCGGTTTTATCTTGTATTGTAGGCATGCTTTTTAGTCGATTTGATCAATCTTCAATACTAACCTGTAGCCTGTAACCTGTAGTCTGATAAATGAAATTTTGCCGCCTAGAGCATGTTTACCCCATATAATGCACAAATGGGCAGGTGGACAGACGGACATACCTAGATCAATTTCGAGTTTGATACTTATCAGAGACACACATATGGCGTTTTGTCAAAATCATTGTATGCGTCCATCTTTCACTGGTCGGCAGAAGAAAGTCTAATGTGCCTTTTCTGCCTCTGTCTCTCTCATATCTGCCTTATGATATAAACTACATTTAAAAGTAATGAAAATTCTGTAATGAAAATAGAAAGCTGACTGTCGTATATTAACAAACATAGATATGAAATTCCTATATGCAGGCCACCAACGTAGCCAACGTGTTGAGTTTGTCTCGCATGTTTATGTATACACATGTTTAAAAAGCGATGTTTTTAAGGAGTGAATTTATTTCATTTAATAAAAATATGTTTGGGTCGGAATGCTTGTAATACAATTGCCACTAAAAATTACTGCAAACTAACGCGTGTTCTTGTTCGGTGAACAATACAAGGGAAACAACACAAAAAGAACATTATTGTTTAAATTTTTAAATGTAAACACTTGGCTTTTGTTTGCTTTAAGGAAAGCATTAAGTACGTGTCCTTTCTATTTATTAATTCTATTTTTTTCATTTTTTTGCCACAATTTCACGCTAAACACTTTATGTAACATAAGAAAACATATACTTCTCACAGTAAATAGAACAGAATAGAATTTCCTAAAGGAGATATATTCTACACGATCATGTTACCCACATATTCTTGGCACCCATAAAGAAAATAACCTCAACTTGAAGTTATGATCACTTAAAGTGAACATACGCTATTCTGTGTGTACCCTATATCATTGCAAGTTAATTAGAGAAGTGTAGATTTAAAACGTATTTATTTTTTTATTTTGAAAGGGTCTACAATTAGCTGCTTGACTGGTGGATAATTTTTTAATTTTTATTATCGTTATCTTCATCATAGGTTTGGCAATTTTATTTAGAAACCTCTTTTATTAATTTTATCATTATTAACTTTGGCACATTTATTAATTGAGCTGTTTTCAAACATTCTATAATTTGGCAAAAATTTGATGTTCGAACTAAATTGATTTAAACGAGCTTTAACATACGCCCAATTCTTTTTTTACGCGATCTGTCTTACCCGATTTTGTAATAACAGGGTTCGTCAATAAGAACAAATGCACTTTTTTCGCACGAATCCAAAAAAAAAATTTTTTAGTTCTAATTTTGAGGGTGTTTTACCAGACAGTCCTAGACATGTCCGATATATCTACTAATGATAGCATATTTGGTCTTGTCCGTAATAAACGTGCACGCTTGTTATCAAGCAACGATTAATAGTTGTGAGATTGATTTTCATTCCTAATTTCAATTTTTATATATTGTACTTATGCACATATATTGTACTTATGTACATCAATTTTATTTAAAAAACAAAACAAAGGTGAATTGTTTTCCTTTATAAACGTGTAATATGGATTTCATTATTGCTCGTTTTGTACGATTTTTTTTTGTCATTATACACGATTTTTTAAAAATTTACCATATGTATGTATATTTAAACGATATTTCTATCCGGGAGGTTTTTCTACCGTATTAAAAAAATATATTTGGGTGTATCATATGTATCCATCTATGAATATATAGAAAAGTTATGCCTACATTTCCACATTCTTCGTATCATAGGGCAAATATAAGTTGTCTTTCTTCATATGTCGGTAGTTATATCTATTCTTTTAGGTATGTATATAAGAATAGCTGCGAGAATTGTCATTTCTAATTTCTAAATTACTGAAGCTATACTTATGCAATAAATTAATTTACCTTCAATCGTAGAAAGGTTCCGTGGTTCGTAAATATTGTAGGGTACAATATGGTAGAGTTTGCTTGGACAATACTCGGAGTCTCGAAGATGTTTTTTTTTTAAATTTTCAATTACTTCTTCGTTTCATAGAAGTAGATATTTACACAGAGAAGTGTTAAGAAAGTAGCTATTCATTCGCCTACATATACAAGTTTCATAAATGTATATTTAGTAGTAAAGAATAATAACTCATTATGAATTTTCTAATCAAAAAGAATTTTTTTGTTTATTTTCATAAACAATCTGGACCCACATAATTTTTCGGTATTTCTTGTGGGAATTGCTTAAAACATCGTTTCTTGTAATTCATGTTTCATTTTTATTGAATATTTTGTATATTTTCCTTTCCTGTTCAAACTATTTATCTCGTTAATATTATTTTCTATTAATTGTTTCGATATTTTCAATACAAAACATTTCGTCTGTCATTGCAGTTGTTCTATGCTTCGTAATAATAGCTGTTGGTGGTCTCTTGTTTTATATTTAACTACTCGTGTCTTTTTGGAATTTTGCTCTTTTGTTAGATCCACTTTGTCATTTCGCTTGCAACACAACACACACTGTATTCTTTTATGGAACTTGAAATATTAAGGTGCTTCAATAGTGTTCTCCCTTCCGCTTGGCTGTTATTCAACGCAGTATTCTTGGTTTCAAAAATAGAGTATAAGTGCGGCCCATCTTTTATTATGATATCAAAATTTCTATCAATATTTTAAAAGTGACCGTAGTCGCCCATAAGAAAAAGGGCGAAACCTTTAAAATGTGTTGTATAGAAAAATATTTCAAAACGACTGACATATAAGTATTATCTTAAATGTTATGTTAGGTTTTAGAAGTGTTGGGTGACGAGGTTTCGCCTTATATCGTTTAATCGCGTATATATTACACATCTTGTTATAAAATGACTTGAAAATTTATTATTTTTCAATTTTCTTTTTGGTGACATGCTAACAATATGGTTTTAATGGATGACTCGGGAACTATAAAAAAAAAACAAAAAAAAAAAAGATTTGCTTAAGAATCATTTAAAGCAAACAAAAAATTGGTTTAATTTTAATGAATTAGTAGAATAGTTATTTGCTTAAACAAAAAATATGGTTTTAGAAAAAAACTTTAAGACGGAATTCTCTTGAATGCTTGTTTCCTACGAGGTAATGCTATCTTGCTCATATTCTTCTTTTTCCTTTTATCGTCTTGTATGATCTCTTAAATGTTCCTGCATTATATTCAAAAGTTTTAATGGGTGATAGGAACATTTATGAGGTGTGTTCAAAAAAAAAACTGGTATACCGACATCCTCAGCAACTTTTCTAATAATTTTCCTTTATTGTTGACGTGCTGGGGCGTCCAAGTCGGGTATCATGATTAACAAGTTGACGACCTTCTGCGTATCACTTGTAACCATTTTTTTTTTAGCTCAGAGTAGACTCGCCAGATGCCACATTAACATTAACATTTTAAGTGAGTTGGAACGCTTAATTTTATTTTTCATACAAAATTTAATACAGGTCCATTGATCTGTTTATTTCGATAAAAAAAAATCGGCAAGCACATCAAAATGCATCTAACATTTACATCTATGAAAACCAAACTGAAAATGATGTGTATCAATGTACCAAAAAAAAAAAAAAATCGAAAATTGAATTTACGTGGTCCACGAAATTTGAAAAGTTATCTCTGTTTCGAACACTTCTCGTATGGGGGTTAAAAATTCATATTTCGAGTGAAATTAATATTTGAAATCACTTAAATTTTCAGTCGTGTTTTTTCTGAAATCTGTGTTTTGTCCAATTGACTGCATTTCACCTCTTGCTTTATATTAAAATGGTCCAACTAACCGTTTAAGACTTTTTTAATGAGTTAATTTGAATCGGTATTTGGCAGATTTTGTTAAAAATAAAAGAGTACTTCTTACCTAAAATCGGTGCAATTATTCTTAAAAAAATCATAACTACTAAACTAGATGTTAAATAACATTCAAGGAATAAATTTAAACCCAATTAATCCAAATCAGCTCTTTCGAGTACAAGGGTATGCGAAGCTTGTGCGGATGTTTAAAGGAAGGTCTAAACGTCTAAAGGGAAGGGAAGGGAAGGGAAGGTTCACTTTCTGACCCAATCTAAGCTCGGCTGTACGTCTATCGGTACATCCGCGGGTCCGCTTTGTATTCTTCTGTTAAGACGTATTGTTGAAATGTAATAAACTGACGCGTTTTGGACTAACGATGAACGCTATTGGAAATGCTTCCGATCAGGTCACTTCATCGATCAATTGCCATACAACATAAGCATGTCAGCAAATGTAGAAATTTGTTTTAAAAAAATGTGTTTTCAATACATTGATAAGTCTTCCTTAAGAAAAGAACGTTTAATGTCGTGCCCACGCGGCAGTATTACTTCTTAAGCTTTAAGAGTGCCTTTGTAAATTTTCAATATTTTTTCATCTTTATTGCTATGTTATATGATTTTGGATCTCTTATAAATTTTCTTTTCTCTTATAGATTTTCTTCGATCTGTGATACTCTTAATATTTTATGTGTATGTGAAGTGTATGGTGATGTCAATGAACTTAAGGAATATTTCTTGTTCTAGTTCGTTTAACTGCCTTCAATTCCATTTTTTTAATAATGAAAATAGTGGCATTCATTCTAGATGAGGCGGGCATTTTATGTGCCCATTTTGATATGCCGCCAGCGTTGCTCAATTTTTGTGCCGCAATTTTGTAGTCGATACCTAAAAGAGAGTCACGAGACCATTTTCAAACGTTTGCTAATTCTTTTTATCAAGATTTATTCAATGTGCTTTGGAAGAAAATTTATTTCTTTTAACGATTGAGTCTTATGAAGCGTCGCACCAACACTTTATACTCATTCTGGCACTCGCTAAGCCTTCTTTGCTTACATGGTTACAATACCTTAACAATAACGGCGTCGAAGAAATAATTGCAACATTTTCATAATATAAAAGTTCGCGCAAACTCATTTCACAAATCTTTGTGTGTTAACTTTAAGCTAATTTCCGCTTACTAAAGATAAGAAAAGCACAAACGAGAATCATATATGTATGTTGTGGAGAGAAACCCCAGTGTTCTTGCTTAATAAGTAAGGCTTAAAGTAACTTGTTAAAAATCCTCTATGTGCTGCACTAGAATATTTGAAAAGTTTTGTAAAAAGCCCGCACGAATAGAATGAAAATTGTAAGAATTGATTTTAAGGATCATTTTAGAAAATCGCCTTTCCAAGAAAGCGCATCTAAACATTTCAAATATGCCATGGATATTTTTTTTTAACTTAATACGTTTGTTATTAGGATATTCGCGGCAGGCATACTGAATCTTTGCCAATTCTCCTGAGATTAGTGTTGATCGTTGTCCACCTTTTAGTTTGTCTGAGGATTCTTATCATCCTGCAATGTATATCTCCTTTCATTACAAGCATGATGGTTCGTTGAATTTCTCTAATGTTCCAAATTCAACTTTTCAAATATATATTATGGTAATCAATATTTTACTGCTAAAATAACATCTTTCACACATTAAGCTTGATTTCTCAGTTGGAAGTATTGATAACTTACTGTCATCGTTCTACAACATATTAACTCTAGCTATTTCTGCGATCAAGCAGTCTCGTCCTCGAAGCAGGTGTCCCCGGTGGTTTAATAAGACAATTAGTTATTACAAGAATAGAAAAAACACGCTGTTCAAAAAATTTTCGTAAAGTGGTTCTTCCCTCGGCTATTTCGCTTACTCAGCGGCAAGGCATAGATTTAATTCCCTCAATCACCAATATTACTGCAGATACCTTCAGCTCATTAAATCCTCTCTGTTTGCTAATCCTAAATACTTTTTTAAATTTGTTAACTCCAAGAGAAATATTTCCATAAATCCTTCGCGTGTTTCTTTTCATGGCTCTGGGTCCGCGGATGATATTGAAACCTGAAATCTCTTTGCTGAATACTTCCGCCAAAACTTTTGGACTGCTAATTCTGATATATCAGCAAACTACCTATATCCGACAACTAACTTGGTTTCAATTCCTAATTTGGTTATTCCTGAAAATGGCGTTTTTAAAGGCTTGAGCTCTCTAAAATATAGTTGTGCGCCTGGACCTAGTGGAATTCCATCATGTGTGCTGAAATCTTGCGCTGTCGAGTTATGTGGTGTTATCTCAAAGATTTTTAACCAGTCCTTGAATTTAGGTGTTTTTCCTTTGTGTTGTAAGAGTAGTTTCCTTATTCCTATTCACAAAAGTGCAAGTAGACAAGTTGTTGAGAACTACAGAGGCATAGCCAATTTGAGTGTCTTGCCTAAGCTTTTCGAGCGAATTGTGACTCAAATCGTATATTTATCCACTCCAACATGGCTTTCCAAAAAGGTACATCTACGGTCGCCAATCTGTTAAAGTTTACTTGTCATGTTTTCACGGCTTTTTCTAATGGCTCTCGCACTGACGTCATATGCACTGATTTTAGCAAAGCGTTTGATTTGGTTAACCACAAACTACTTATCTTTAAACTCCAACCAAGCCTCTGCCTTTCCTTCCAATTTAGTGAAACGGATAAGCTCTTATCTGCATGATAGGTCATTCAGGGTTTTGTTTAACTTCATCACCTTATATGAATTCCGCGTGACATCTGGCATACCACAAGGCAACCACTTAGGACCCTTTTATTTAATCTACACATTAATGATTTGCCTTCGGTGATTAAATCCAGCCAGATCTTAATGTATGCTGATGATGTGAAACGGTTCTCTTCCCTTTCCATAGAATCGCAATCACATCAGCTTCAAATTGACCTGAATAATTTGGTGGCAGGGTGCTCCTTGAATCATATCAAACTAAATCTAAATAAATGTAAGAAGCTTTCTTTCTCAAGAAGGAAGTCATTCATTACTCAGTATTTCATAGATTCGCACAAGTTGGAGGACGTCGATTCGTTCACAGATTTAGGGGTTCTCTTTGACCATAGGTTAAGTTTTCACTTGCATATTGAGCTCTCGTTAAGCAAAGATAGATCCGCAGTTCGTTTTATAAAGAGGTGGTCAAAAGAGCTTGATGATACTTATATTACGAAAAGGGTGTGCATGTGTTTGGTTAGACCTATACTCGAGTATGCCTCTGTTGTGTGGTATGTCGATTCATTTGCCCTTAGGAATTTGGGTTGGGATACGATTGCCTCTCTTCCTCCCTAGGAAAATAGGTTGCTTGTGTTACCCTTACCGTTTGTTGAAAAACATACATTTGTTCTTGGCATTTCCTTCTTAATCAAAGTAATAAATGGTGCTATTGACTCGCCCGCATTACTTGATGAGTTAAACATTAATGTCCCTAACCGCTTCTCTAAGCGCTTTAGCTCGATTAAGCTTAGCCAATGTAAATACGATTATGAGCTGTTTAACCCGCTCAGAGTTGTTTGCAAAAACCTAAATGATGTCTGTCACTTATTCTCATTATCGGACTCTTTAAAGTCTATTAAAGCAATTTTGCTTAATACGCGCGATCTACATTTGCTGTACTTAAAGTAACTTGCGTTCGTAATATCTCACTTGTTTTCCGAAAATTATATGGTGTTGTTTAACGTGTCGGTTGCCAAGCTTATACATGTTTGCAATGGTTTAGGGGTTCACTTGCAACCTGAATCTGTTCTTGTTGCGGGTAAGCTTCTGTGCTAGCTGCGTACATGCTTTTTTTCTTTTTTTTTCTTTTTATTTATTTGTAAATGAATTATTATTTTTAAGTTGCTTTGTTTTCGTTTTTTTTATTCTTTTTTTTTCATATCTTCTTCATATTGAATACTGGTTTTAAAAGCAGTCAGTATAAGATTTTCCCTTAAGTTTTACTGGAATTCGACTGCTAATTTTGTGTAGTTGAATTTCATGTACAAGTAGGTAAATAAAATAGAAATAAATAAATAAAATATGGCTTACCAGATACTATGCGGTAAAAACGAAAAGAAGGTAATCGGGCATACTAGGCACGCGTAAAGCCCATAAGTTAGGTAAGCTCTTATACCTAAACATTATGGTAAATCGGAGCAACCGAGGCATGTCATATAATATGTACACCGTTTCACAACAATAGCTGGTGTATCTCCATATAAAAGGAAATACCCCAATATCGCGACAAATTAGTGCGTCCCACAATAGAGGTTACAGACAGCGCTTAACATTGCCGCATTTAGAAACAAATCGCAGGACGTGGTGCATGAGCGGCGATCAGGAATAGAATTTGAAATGATGTGAATTGACATCAGCGGTATTGAATGTGTTAAAATATATAATACTCCATTAGTCTGCAATACTAGGACCATAAAACAGCTTTTGCATGTTCAAATATTTATCTTCGTTACACGCGACTTTTGCTGGATCTACTAAGGACAGGATCGCAGTATTTACACTTCATGTGATGCGAAATGGGAGAGAAAATGGTTAGAATCATATACATCATAATCAATGTCAAAATATTCATAAAAAAGTTGTAATTTCTTGATAGAGGCACTGACCAATCGATCCCACCTTTATATTCGTTCAACGAAAGTCTCGACCAAACTATACTAATGCATTTATATGGAAATGCTCTTAGGCAAACACTTTCTAAAGTTCTCTGCTGCTGTAACTTACCAGCAGAGAATTATCTAAAGCCAGCCGTTTTTTCGAACTCTTGGCGAAGAGGTCGAAATCTCAAGGGAAAAATTTTCTTTTAGTTGATAATCTCTTTCCTCCATATTCCAAAAGTTTCAAAGTCTAAACCGCAACAAAAAAAATTTTTGTTTATTTTTTCTGAAAAATGTGCAAAAGTTTATCCCCCAAGCAAGCAGTCTACGAAGTCTATTTCTCTGCAAAGAAATCCCAAAAGAATGTGTATCTCATCTCTCTAGTGAATGCAACGTCACATTTTAATTCGATTACCTAGAGATTTTAATATTTAGTAAACATTTTATATATATATCGGCCCCTTACTTTAAAAATATTTCCGATTTTTGTTAAAAATATTTTTATTCATACCAAGAAGAAAAATCTCATATACAATTGTACATTATTCTGATGAAAGCTCCTTTCGCAATCAGACACATTAATGCATGCTGCTAATGTAAATCGAACGAACATCAATGCATCAACATCACCGCAATGAGTACATGTGGAAAAATTGAACAAGTTTTATGCTGAATGCTATTACCACTTATTTGTTGTGAATTCCAAATAATACCTTTACTGTTCTTTTCGTCCATCACAATAAAATCTGTACACTGTATATGTAGTGATGAAGGTGTAAACAATGTGTTTTTTTGGCCTTGTGAAAACTTTCATAGGCTCCTAGTTGAAATGTTGTAAACTCTGAGTGCAACAAGAGATGAGGGGGGGGGGGGGGGGGGGAAGAAGCAGAACGAAAGAAATTTTTGTTACTGCAACCATGAAATTGAACAACAGCATCATACGCATGCAGTAAACAGCGCAAAAAAAAGGAAGCGTTTAACTTTGGGTGGTGCACATAGATACTACAACAATAACTAGAATAATATTAACAAGATTGAGGGAGTTAACCAATAAAGCTCTCAATATTATATTGATATTACAATGTATTTCATGTGGAAAGAAGGGAATGTTTTATTTTACGTCTACCCTACGGTGTGAAGAAGTACCTTGTGCTGTCAAGCATTTTTTGGCGGCAAACCTAACGTTGATTGAATTTTCCAAAAATAATACTAGACTATACGTCAGTTTGTCGACATACAGTGTCATTCTGCCCTTCCGTCTGGTTGTTGTTGAAAGCAGCATAGCCGCAGTGCTTGAGACAAAAAAAATGAATTTTAGTATAAATAAATTTAATACCAAAATAACTAAGAATTATAGAAAAAGATAATTGAAAAGGGGAGACGCGGGCTATAACGTGGCCGTTTGTGGCCATGATATCGTTTAAAAAACCGACGTTTAAAAAACCGTATACGAAAATGTGTGCTCCTGGGGAAGGATCGTATAGGCAACAATAATTAGGGTAAAACAGAAAAATTTTAATTCATTTAAAAGATTTTAATACATTTTATAGAAAAATAATTGTAATTAAAAAAGTTCTTTTTTTCGTTCACTATTTGTTATTAGTCTTGTTATCTCTTTCAAAAGAGAATACTATTTACAGTAGTTTAATGACTTAAGCTTTTGTTCATATAAACAACACAGTAATTTTCCATATAGTTTCGGTAATTTGTCAAAATATACAAACAACCACCAACACCACGGGCATTACATTTGTTACTACCACATCTCATCTACACACACTGCTCCCTCAACCTAACGGCTTTGTGTAAACTCCAATATAATTTCTTGTCTAAAATTCTAAACATTGTACAAACTACTCCTTACTCTCTGCACTTGTTACTACCATATAATCAACAAAATATGCAAATTTTCGGTATACTCAGCAACGGAATAACACATTTTAAGTAATTGGATCACCATTTAGAATTGTTTATGATCTAAAATAAGGCAAGCAACAAAAAAAAAAACAAGAAAAAAGGAGAAAGAAAAATTACTTTCGTTTTCCGAGACAGAATACAATGTTTAACACTACCACATAATGGCGCGTATGTGGCTTTGTAAGTTGTTGTCAAAAGTGGGCGTTACCCATCAATCTCTAGATTTACTGTGAAATTGAGTTGAATTCAATTGAAATGCTTTTCAAATTGACTAAATTAAAATAAGACGAAGGCATTCTATTAAATTGTGTATGCAAAGAACAATAAGTACCAGGAGACGTCCAACAAAATCTCCGTTACGTTTATCATTCAAAGCTTAATGTGACGAGACTTATTTTTTGCTACTTCCTAAATAAATAATAAAAAAAAAAATAAAAAAAAAGGAAACATTTTGAACTTCATTACACTTTCATTATTTTAGGCATAAAGCGTAGATTTTGCAAATCCATGCCCTTCATCATCCTAAAAGGGCAAAGCAAAAGCAATCAACGGACAAATGTTATTTACGCACTTGCTTGTCATTTTCATCTTATGAGCCCTTTCAACTTTGTTGGTAATCGTCAGTTTTATTACGGTTGCTCATTCACAGCTGCTGGCCATTGTGTGTTGTGTTAAGTCGTATCACCATTAGATGCATATTTACTTACGTATGTTGCAACTATTGTTCGCCTAGAAAATGTATCAAAAATTTCAAAGAGGCAAGAAAGAAAGAACAATAAACAGAAGCTTTTCTAAAATTTGAAGAACATTGCAGGGCAGAGAGTCACTCTTCTACTGCAAACTTGTTTTCGTGGCAATGTTAATGGATTTTGCCAATTAGGATTACAGATAATATACGTTATTTTATTCTTTTGTCTATACATAGCACTAAATTAAGATTCGCTCCTTTCTTAGGCAAGGATTGCTGAAGTGAAGTGTTCTACTGTTACACCTTACACAGGCCGTATGAATTGGTCTTTAATATCTAAAAGAGTGGTTATATTGGATTTCCCAAAATTTTTTCAAGACACAGATGCGTGCATTGAAAACTCCTTCAAGTATATTTATCCTTGATGAGCGTAAATTGTGGAATGAATATAAATGTGTCCTTTATTCTTTCTTCTCATAACTGTCTTGCCTTTTTAGATTTCGATTCAAGTAGTTTTTAGTAATGAAAATTGTCATGCGGTTTAGCGAGAATTGCTTGACGTTCGTTAGCAGTGAACTGCGCTTATACATGAAACCTCCTGTTATAGAGGGTATACAAGGTTTGTGCGGATGTGCGAGTAACATCCAGAAAGACTTAAGATAAACCCACCTGTAATTATACCAATCGGTTCAGAATCATTTTAATAATGGATTAAAGCTTATCTATCTGTCTGGCTGAAGGACGCAATCTGTTGAAAATAGATTGGATCGTCCCCTTTTTAAGACCAATTCTCACACATTGAGTTCTTTGTAAGGAGTCATTATATAAAGAAAAATTCACATATCTTAAAATTTTTTGATAAAAATTGCCGAGTAAGTATATTTGGATGTCATCACACCGGAGTAAGTAAGATTCGCGACTACAAAGTCGGTGTTCGAATTAAACTTACTTAGCAGTAGTTAAGGAGAAAACTTATCGATTAGGGACACACGTCTACTAGGCTGCAGCTAATGCCCATCTCCCTACCTTTCCACACTTCTTTCTGATGAACACCGTGTTGCACTCATAGAGGATATCGCTTCAGTCAGATGAGTCGTATAAAAAAGGGAAAAGAAAACAAAAAATTTTGGGCATACAGAGTTGATGTGAAAATTTGTATGGTGGACCATGAAGAAGCCTTTATATCGCAACAGTATCTAGTTCTACTATACTTCATTTTATGGCAAAACTAGGTGAGGAACAATAAAATAAGATTTTTTTAAATTTTGTTAGATTTCGACCACGTCTGGGCTTTCTTGAAACGTATGCCTTCGCATTTTTGATATAAGTAAATGAAAAAATATGTTAGCTAATAAGTTATTTAATGATCGATCTTGGTTATTTTTAATTTTTGTATTTATTTCTCTTCATGTTTCTACGCGCCACTACAGTTGAATATGAAGTGCGTATTACCTTGTCCTACACATTTTTTTGTTAACTATATAATTCAGTTTAGATAAACCTCAGCCTGAAAAATAAATTTTTAATAACATCAAACAAATGTAAACTGAAAGAGGCAACTTGCTGGTTAAAGTTTTTATTTGACTTAATCGAAAAAATTTGGTAACTATTTTTTTCCAGATCAACAAACTGATAGATAAACAGACAAATAAGCCAGGCAACAATGAACAGGTGAATAGATATTGGATCTCTTCAGAAAATTTGTCAGTAAAACTGAGTATATTGTCTTTCTTTCAATTCGTAATAATATTCATATTTTATTGATCTAACTTAGAGCCATCACATCTGCCCACATTTACCGTTCGAAGCTCGTACGATATGTGGGGAGGGCGACGAGTATTTGCGTTCATTGTTCGTTCTTCCATTATTTAAAAATATTTTCATCCCAATAAATTGACAAATGTTGTGAAATACCTTTTCCTTGTTAATTAATTACGAATCGCCAGATAATGTTAAAGAAATATAAACATTATGCATATGCAACTCCATAATTAAAAAATACTTTAAAATTTGCATATAATAACTTAAGATGATGCCCATGCAAGATTCGGATCGGATTCGGCCTTATATTTGCTGTGGTCTTAACGGCATAATGTATCGTATCAGGAAAAAAGTTCACTTTTCACAAGACACTTTTGTTTTCTGCTTTTTCTTAAATGAATTTTAGTTTAACAAAATAAATATCGATATTGTTTTCGAATTTTTGAACGAGCAAAATAATTTCCCGCTGAGTTTTATTAAACATTGTTAACAAAAACATCATGAATTTTTGTTAAATATCCGAATCATCATCGTTTTGATGGGGATGACAGCTTAAAATGCAGTGATATTTTTAGAGCTTTTTTCTACTTATTTTTTAAATTCAATTTTTTTACGATTGACGTGACAATTTCCACCAACCTTTTTTTTATATTATCAGTGAAATGCTTGTTACCTTTCACACGCACCCTCGTGTGGCTTGTTAGGGATAGTGAATATTAAAAATTACACGATCCCAGAAGAAAAAACAGAATTGCTTTATTTGATTTTTTTATAAGCAGAATGGAAAAACTGTTTTAGCGAAGAACGGAAAGTCGTTGGTTGTTAGTAAAAGTACGTAGCAAACCACATCGTAAAAGTAGTATTAGAAGTTGTCCCCATTTCACCTGTTATCAAATTAGGTGGCAAGTGTTCTTTACTCAATCAAGAAATTGGAAACGTAGGAGCCTTAAATCAATACTTTACTTCCGGTTAATGGTTCCATACATAAAATGAAGCTAAATAACCCATGAAAAGATTTATTTACTTTATGAGATTTTGTTTTTGAAAATTTCAATTTTTAATTATGCACTTTTTGATTAGCACCGCTACGCAAACTTTTCTATTTTTGTTTTCTCATTTGTAAGCAATTTTAGGTTTGTGTATTAGAGCGTAAAAGAGAGCACAAATCCAGCTAATTGTTGTTAACATTGGTTTAAATGTCTGTGTTAACGTTGATTCATCTGTTAAATTATGAGAAGTTTTTTTCATTAATCGTCTTTCGTCATCATTTTCAATATTGAATCCAAAAGTAACTGTCTACATGTTAAGGCGATTGCCAAGAAAAGAGACCTAAAAGTACCTATAAGGTAAAACACAATAAATCCATTAAAAGGGAAGACCTGTTTTCATAAGAAAGAAAAAAAATGTAAATAAACCCTATTAAGCAGATAAAATTCACGATGTATATCATATAACGGTTATCTATACCATTTATCAAGTGTGTAATCATCAGCACCTGTACACACAATACGGGTATGACATTCCTCTTCTAATATCTCTGTACACGTATTATCAGTTTCAAATCAATGCCATTAAATGTCAAAGCTAAAATTGCATACAATTTGAAGTACATCAGAACTAACAGTCACTACTTTTCTTTTGTTACGTGCTTTTAATAGAACTACGAAAAAAACGAACAAGTTTTTTTTCCATTATTTATTCCGTGCTCTCTGACTGAGAACCTCCTTAATATAGAATCAAGATAAATCAACGATCAGTCTAATCGGCAACGACAAAAAGGAACGTTTATTTTCGTTATTTTTGAATTTTTTTTGGTAAAATATCAGGTAGTTTGTTATACCAACACATATATATTGGTTTCTAGAGCTATTGTTTAAGTGACGTGATGTGACCACTGCCTGCATGAAGAAGATTTCGTTTCTGAATCGAAGCTTGATAGCGATGGTCAGCAACATCAATAAGCAACGTGTTTGAGGATAAGAAAAACACATTAAGGTGATAATATTAGACTGCTGCGTGCAATTTTAACAACAACGAAAAAGTTATATACAAGTGCTAGCTAAGCTACTGTTTGTCGATTTTAAGGTTTAATGCAATCACCGATCGCTTTGTACAGAACTCTTATCTCAAAGAAGAACTAAAAGAAAAAAACAAATAAATTAAAAGAACATTTTTTCTGACCAACGCAATTTTAAGGTCGCTATTTATTTGAATATGTTTATATACATTTTTATCACCTCTTATTGTGTAGGATGGAAATCTGCTAATTTTGCTATTTCCGTTGTAGCACTTGTACGAAAGGAAAGAGAATTTTTTTACAAATTTTTTGAAATTTGCTGCGTTAGCAAAGACTGGCTATGGAATCATAATTAAATTTGAGACTCTTGCTTGGCGAAACTACATAATGTCGACTATATTTAGCTATATCACGTGGATCTATTGCAGACTCTCTATTTTTTGAAGGAAGGAAGTGATGAGAGAAGGAAGTAAGGAGGGAAGGAAATAAGGTGGGAAGGCAGTAAGGTGGGATGGAAATAACGTGGGAAGAAAGTAAGGGGCGAAGCCAGTAAGGAGGGAAAAAAGGAAAGTGGAAAGGAGGAAGGAAGGGAGGGAACGAATAAGTAAGGAGGGGAACGAGGAAAGAAGGAAAGAAGACATTCTGGTTTGGAGGGTAGGTGACATTTGTTAATTTGGCCGCGCTAGAGTCTCAAATTCCACTACTTTTTCATAGCCTTTTCATCTTAACATACCAAATTTCAAAAAACTCTTAAAAATAGTTGTGTAAAGAGAAATTGAATTTCTTTAGCTCGCTCGAAAGTTACTTTCATATAGATTCGCGAGGTGTTTACAAATATGTCATGCATTTCCTAATTTGGCCGAAGTAAGCTCCCAAATTTAAGCATATCTTGATCCTAACTATTTAATAGAGCTCTGTTAAGGGAGTTTGTTAGTATCTTTGCTAGTTAAGTTCGACTTTGTCTTTATATCATTGAAAGATTGTAGGCACAACTCTGCAACGCATTGGAATTTCAAGCGTTAAGGATTTTATTATATAGTGCAGGCATGCCTCATTGGAGGTAAATTAAAATTTGCTATCAAAATTGCAAATTGTACCTGTAGGCGGGTTTTCCCCGAAACGTTGCGGTCTGAGTTCGGCGTAACGGTGGCTCTCTTCTTCTTTTGTACTAAGCATCCAAGAATAACTTAAAATTGAAAGATTTGACGATAAATTTTCGACCAGTTTTTCAAAAAAGAAAAAAAAAAAAACACAAACCGACGCCATTTTTTTTAAATAATTTTTTAAATAAAAGCACATCATGCTCACTAGATTTCGGGATAAAGATGACAAAGGAAAAAATAAACTGCTTTGCCAGAACTACCGTACTTTTATTTTGTTCTCGAAAAGTCTGAAAAAATGTTATACGCATCCTAAGTCTTGTATTTTCATATCTACCAGCCCAAATTTTATAAATTCAATTAAAAAGAAAAATATAAATAATAAAGAAAATAAGTGAGAAAATTATATTCGGTCCTGACCGAATCTTTTATACCCATCGCCGTTATCCTAAAAAAGCAAAAAAAGTAAAAGAACTAAATTTTCATGCTCTATAATATGGAGTGGGCTATGCTCATTCCTTTTATACCCATCACCGAAGGATGAGGGATATATTCATTTTGTCAAAACGTTTGCAACCCCCAGCAAGAAGCATCAGAGATCCCACAAAGTGTATATATTCTTGATCAGCATCGAGTTCTCAATAGATTTAAGCATGTCCGTCTGCCCATCTGTGTACTGTCTGTCCAGGCCACAAAAATGAAGCTATCAATTTCAAATTTGGCAGAAAGAAAATTTTTGCACAAAGGTTGCTATTGAAAATAAGCCAAATCAGCGAAAAGATACGCCCACAGCACTACGTAAGCTGAGAGCACCGCTGTTTTTTAAAACGAATGAAACATTGGTTTTTTGCTCATTACTCATAAACTATAGCAAATATATGTACAAAAATTTTAACACTCCTACTCAATATTTTAGTGTATCAAAATTTAATTGTTTTTACAACACCTTTATAACGCGCAGAAGAAAGCTTCAAGAATCCCACAAAGCATAAAAATTCTTCACCTTTCAGATATGAGTATAAAAGTAATATTTTTAGAAGGAAAATATTAAACTTTAAGACGAGGGATATATGTAATGAGGGGACAAACATAATATATCGTGTGACAGCTAACCGAGTTGAGAGCAGATCTCGTGACAATAATGAATATATTAATTTTGATTGTGGTCGAGATCTATTTGAAAAAGAACGACGTGAGTGCATGATTTTTGACTCTTCAAATGGACTCGATTTTTCTGGTCTCCTTTCTGCTTAACATAGTTATAATAATAATAATGAATAGTTTATAGCAAAATCGTCAACGCTTGGTACAATTTCCTTGTGAACCTGCATTAAGACACAGTTTAACGCACGTGAACATGAATTGAATGGAATATAGAAGTGGATATAATCTAGAAAGAGTTAACCTTTTTCAATTAAAAAATGTATTCGTCATTTTCTTTGATTTGCATATCTAGGCTCTGCTCCTTTATACAAGAGAAAAAAAAAAAAGACAATTATAGTAAACATTTTAGCAAATAAACTTTTTTAGATCTCAAATAACTTCATAAATAACTTCAATCCACCCAAAAGGTTGGTCCTTTAAATAATAATAAAGCAAACTTGGTTTATATTGTTGTATTTATCTGGGCATTCATCCGTAGTTACTGCGCTATTCACTGTCGTTACGTCCAGAGAGAAAAATCACTTCATATCTAAACCGATGTTGTAATCAGAGTATAGTATAAACTTTACAGAAAAGTTACTGCTATTATTGTTGCTTGTGTTCTCGTGTTGTTGATTTTTACCGAAAAACTTTTATTTGTTACTAAGGATAACAGTGTGACGTGTCGTTGGGGCTGTGCTTTGTTTTCTTTTCCTTTTTTTATTATTTTTTTTAATGTATTATATTATACGCTATAAATGTACATATGCATATACATATGCACACATAAAAATTTGAAGTATGTATAACTACAATGTTAAGTTAACACCTTCTTCTGTTGGGTATTTCGGGTCTTAAGAGAATGTATGAATGTGTTAAAATGCGGTAGTAGAGAATGTGTGTATGGATACGGTATGTAAGAGTATAGGTTTTGTCTGTCTAAGCATACACTTTCAAAGTGTAAGATTACATAGAGATGTCGTTTTATGGCACCGCCAACAACACATATTCATTGAAGTTCATAGCATATTTAGTTCTTTTTGTTTTTTTGTTATCTTTTTTTCCTTCTTTTTTTTTAGCTTTTGTTTAAACAAGTATTAGTAAATAAAACGAGAGTACTTTTGTTTTCCTCCTATCTTTTAGTTAGATACATATGAGAAGTTGTATCAGTCGAGGGATTGTTTTAAGTAGTTTGACTTTTGTGTAAAAGTTTTCTATGTTAATTTACATACTTATGCCTGTAGGTATGCGTGCATGCGTTAAATGTGTAAACTTTGTGTTATGGTTAAAAATTGTTTTCAGAATTTTATGCATACTTACTAGTGTAATAAGGGTGTGAGTGGTAATCACAGTTATATATAAAGAAAAAACCGTGAAAGTGAGATAGATTGACACGCAGTATACAACAGTTATTGGAAAAGACGGTCATTGTGAGAGATGGGCCGGGGAGAGAGAGAGAGAGAGAGAAAGAGAGAGGTGACGAGAGAAAAATAAAAAGAGAGATGGAGAGAGAGAGAGCGAGTTCGGCAAAGAGGGAAAGAGAGCAAGAGAGCGAAGAATCGAAAGAAGAGAAAGCTTTTGTTTTGATAAATAACACAAAAATTTGTAAGATTTCAAATGACATTGTTGTGATAATGTTGCCTTAATTGCTTTGATTAAGATAACAGAAAGTGTAAAACTATTCATAGCCTTTACATAATGATTTGAGTATGTTGCTTAAATGACTTGGCATAACCAAGTCAGATAATATATTAATTTAATATATATATATATATATATATATATTAATTTGATATTGATAATTGATAATTTAGATACATATATATATATATATATATGCCTATATATGCGATATGTGTGCTCGTGTTTGTATGCATTGTGCATGGATGTGTGTACATGTTTATATTAAAAACTACACAAACAAATCTCAAGTCATTGAAAATTCATTTGAAAGACAAAGGATTTGTATAATTTTCAATATACGTTCACACTCTCTTTTTAATATCCCACCACACGCTTAATCTTTCCATTTTTGTTAGACGACGAGGAATATTTTCTTGAGCCCAACACAAACAGTTTGTCTTCCTTTGCTCTCTCGTCTAAGAACTCTCTGTTCAATGACACATAGTATACGGCTGTCTTGTTGTTAGTTGCTTGTCTTCTTTTTGTTTGTCGCCGATTTTATTATAACGCCAAGGATTATCGCATTGACTCTTCTCTACAGAAGCTAGAATATTAAAAGAGAAGAATTTCAAGGAAACGAAAGGAACAGGAGGTGTGCGACCAAATTGAGTTCATACTCAATTTTAATTTGTATTTGCATATTTTATAAGAAAAGCGTCGGTAACACAGGAAGAGGAAGAGAAAGATAAAAAAAAAGAATAAAAGAACTTAAAGACGAGCTATTCGAAGTATATTAAAGAAGTAATCACACCACAAAGCGAATTTGCAATTGTTTGTAACTTTAAGTATATATGTATACCTATAGCGTTGAATACAGCTGAGGCGTTAATGAATATTTCATTTGCGCTAAAAGTAGCTTAACGGTCTCTCCCTCTTACATGCCTCTTCGTTTCTTTTTTTTTGTTAACTTCTTTCACATTTTAAGCTTTCGTAGATTTCGGACAATAAGGATTTTTAACAACACCACCATGTTGTTGCTCTATTGTTATTACCACTGCCAGATTGTTGTTGTTGATGACGATGATGACAATGTTATTGCTGTGAGTGGTGTCTTTTACTTTTTTTTTTTAGTAAAGGAGCCAGCCAGCCAGCCATCTTGTGTTTTGAGCGCCATGTTTCAATTTTTTTTTTAAATTTTTTTTTTGCGTTCCTTTTATTTGCATTTTATTTTACATTTTGGAGTAAATTTATTTGATTGTTGTTAGCGCGGTTGAGTTGGCTTAGAAATGTAACTTATTGTAAATTATTCTATATACAAAGCAGCTAACGCCTGAGAACGAGGAATATATTCAATAAGCAAGAAAGAGTGTGTTCGAAAGAGTGAAGCGGTAAAAGAAGTTGATGGAGAGAAGCGGGAGAGGCAGGGGAGAGAGAGTAAGAGTAACGAGCGGTTTGCTTTTACGATTGCCTTTTTGTTTAAGCGCTTAAAGGATTTGCATTTGCAATTGTTAGCAATCAACTAAAACCGCGGCCTTTGGTTAAGCACCAAATAGAAAAAGAAAGCCCTACTGACATTTATTAAATTCACTTTACATTAAGCTGTTGGAATTGTTGTAGTTGTTGTTTTTGCCTGTGCTCCTTTTGGTGAGAATTTATTTAATTAAAAATTACACTGAATTAATTTTCAGCCTGAACAAACTTTAACTGTCAGGGGTCCAAACAGATGTGCACATCCTATCATCGCTCACTTCTCTCTCTCTCTCTCTCTTTTGCACTTTGTGTTTTTTTTCCTCAAAAGCTCTTGATTTGAAGATTATTAAATTAAAATTGACAGTTTGGTACGGCAACAGATCTGCAAACCCACATGTATATAACAGTTTGTTTTCAACCATTTTCACAGCCTACATAATGGTCAAAACTTTTCATTTTCATATTTAATTCCCAAATAAATTGAAATAATGCAAATTGCATAGAAAACTGGTAACCTTCAATAGAAGTTGTAATATTTAATTACACATAATGCAATTAAAATTCTCCGCTTCTACCTTGAATATTACATATTACTCCTTATATATTATTAAGTGCTAACCTATAGATAAAATATATCGGTTTTTAGTGATAAAACCAAGATGGAGATGTTTCACTGAGTCTGAAAGTCTTAGGTGATTCCTTGAACACGCTCAGAAAAAAATTGACCGCCTTGCTAAACTCATAATTCATATTTGCTTCGGAGTTTATGTAGCAAAATGATTACATTTGCAGCCCTCTAGCTGACTTGTATACTCACTTATGTTGTAATTCTTTTTGCACATGAAATGTATTTATGTAACTTACTAATAGGCCTATGGTTTTATAGTTACTTAATAAATGAAAAACGAAATGAAAACGATTTTGGGGGCAAACTCAATTCATTATTTTTAAGTTGTATTTACAAAGCCAACCAACGTTCTTCTCTTGTGACAATAAAATAAATTACTTGCTTTTTGAAAAGAGAAAGCCCCTTCCCTTTCTGTTCAATTTCCGAACAGTACACATTCAGAAAAGTTGTTTAGCTTAGGAGAATTTTTAAAGCACACTAGTAGCTTGAGTGTGATATTTGTTGATAACAAAACCGAAGAAATATTCATGCACTCTATACAAGATATCGTAAATAACATTTATCATATATAAATTTCAGGGAGTTCTTTTTCATAATCCGATAACACTTTGTAGCTAATTTTTATATTTATAAAAAGACAACCTTGTTGACACAATCCATCCCAGTTGTCAATGGTATTTGTGGCAAAATCTATGGGCCTGATTTTCGACTTTGTGGATTATATGATAAGCTAGAATCGAAGAACCAATTGAAATTCTACACTTTTGAGAGAACAATTTTCGCCGAGTTCTTTAAAATAGGGCTTTATACGGTGCGAGCGCGGTAGAAATTCAAGCGCTCTTGTGGATATTGTGTGTGAAAATTTAACTCGTACTACACGGTGTAATAGGTTTGCTAAAGGTTTTGGTGTTAGAAAACGCCCAGCAAAGATTTAAACAATGAGTCTTTTATAACGTATAACACTTCGAGTTAGACGATAGTTTTTCTTGATCGTTGAAAAGTTATTCAATTGATGTCGATCAATTGAAGATGAAATGGATTCGACTAAAGTTTAAAAGAATATTTCATCTGCTTTACTTTTCGCTTTGTTGGGTCCAGTTAGACCGCTACTAACGAAAAGCCCTTAACACAATGGTTAGCAATTTTTCTCTAATTTAATGAATAATGACTTCAAAATAAATTCTAGTTCAGAAGAATATAGTGCCGGTGCTACCTACTTTGAGATATATAGAAACGTTCGATTCGTTAAAATTTCGATTAAAAGTTATTCTTTAGAAAATTTAGCTTCAAAGGATTTAAAGTACAACGTGCATATTTCGATTGTAAAAGCATTCTCATCCATATTTTTCATTAACCATCTGGACGAACGATTGTTATTGTTGATAGAGGTTCTTTGCTTCCATACTCCAGTTAATAATAATTAATAACAATTTAAAACATTTTTCTTTAGATTCACTCCCCAGATTATACAGTATACATCGGCTTAAGGTGAGTAAGAGCAAGAAATATTTCATACTTCATATACACATAAGAAACAAAAAAAAAGAAAGAAAAATAATATATTATTTTAAATCCAATTGAATAAAAGAATGTTACGCCATCTCTTTCAAAAGCCATTTTAGTGAAAATATTTTTTTATTGCGAGGGGATTGATCTTATTTGTGTTCTCTCATAAAAATTGTTAAGGTGTGATGAGCTTAATAGACTTCCTTAAGCAGGATGTTCATTCGTATGTATACAACGTAACTAATAAAAATGTCAAAACTCTTTTCAATAACGAATGTAAAAAAAGCAAAAAGAAAAATTATAATTCACTTACAATCTTTGAATGAAAGGGAATGAAAGTGAGACCCGAATGAATGGAAAGAAAGGACTCTAAGGATTATGAACACATTTTGCCTTGGCATCTTTAACATTCTTACTACATTTTATCTTTAGTTACACATGTCCGGATTATGATGAAAAGTGACTTTTTTTACGCTTCACTTTTTACACTTTGACTTTTGTTTTTTTTCGTCATCCTCGAGGCCGATATACTTGTTTCTTGTTCACTCTTATTTTTTGCAGTTTACTACATTTCGGACATTGCGTACTTTTTTTAAATCCTATTAGAAAACGTGTGTTCTGTGTTGTTTTCTTGTATTGTGTCAACACTTTATTTGGGTGTGTTATGATATCTAATAACAGTATCACGGAACAGCAACAACGATAACAATAACAACAAAAAGTAAGTAAAAAAGAAGAGCAACTCTCACATTTGTCCATCAACACATGCAAGAAAACAGCACATGTCCTGATATTGTGTTATTGATGCTCACACGTTTTTAATGGGATTAGGATTGGTTGGGGTAGAAAAAGTCAATGCTTTTTGTTTACTTTTTTTTTTTTTTTTGCTTGTAGTTTTTGTCATACATGCATATGTTTTCAGCCTCACAAAAGAACATCTGCTTGGGTGGTAATCATAGATTTATTGAAAATGGTTCAACAAATATTTCTATTCTTTGACGCCAAATTAACGCACTTTCCAAAGAGAATTTCATATGGAGTTTATTTTGGAAAAATACTCTCGCAGGTAATAATTTGAAAGCAATTTTACGTGAATTATTTATTGCATAGAAATTTTTCACTTATTCATTTTCCAATAACTCGTCTTCATCGTAAGTGGCGACCTTTCCAAATTGAAATATAATATTAAATGTTATATTGGAGTGAATCCGAAAGTATTTATAATCGTACTAGATCAATTCAATCAATTTTGGTCGCATTTCATATCTTATATCGCATCGCATACAAATTCAGTTTGTTTTTCTTTTCATTTTTGTGCAACTAGAGGCGCTGTACAAACCAAAAATTACGGACTTACATAACTCATCTGGGTGATGTACGATTTTTCGATGTGTGTGATCGAAACGTAGGACCGTCTTTAATGATTTTCGAGCTTAAAAATCGTCCGAAGTGAAACTCTATAATTGTGATATGACAATTCGTCCAAAAGAGTGAGATAATAAAAATTTTTTTTGTTGGTGTGGATTTATTTTTAAACCATTTTCGATTATCAAATTTGTCTAATGAAATTTAAAATCAAATTGATTTTCGTTTCTAGATAAAGTTTTGATATCGTAAACATACGCTTAAGAGATGAACGAATTGTATAGAGACAGTATGCCAGACAGATACACAAATCCATTTTCCTTTTCACGCTGACCATGACGCTTTATATGATCTGCGAATTATATTTCTATGCTTTAGAAACATTTGCAAACTCTAATGTATTCTCTCGAGCTCGATTAAAAAACTAAAAAAAAGAAACGGGCCACTTTCGCTTACCTTCAAAACAATAGTAAAATCGAAGAGTGTACGACAGCTCTTCTCTGTCAGAAAGAACAACCTGACGGTTGCTGGCTGATTTCAGGCGCAACTGTAAGTTAATCCTTGAAAGACCCGTGGATGAACTCGAATCGCTACATAGAATTTTACAATTTTTTCGTGTCAGTAAGACGTGCAAATGTAAGGAATAAACAGTGTATTACATCCATGTAGGAGGATATTACTGATGATTGCGACTTATTTTTGAAAGTATTTCGAAAAATTTTATATCTTCAATATACAGTTGCAACAAAATCGTGCACCAACCTCACAACATTAGATTCATTAAAAAGGAAGGATTCGTGAAGAAGTTAGTTTCTAATGGAAGGTTCTACTTATTTCAAAAGCTTACAGCCGCCATAGACATTCACATTAATATATTTTGTCGACACTGTTCTCACATGTTTTTGGTAACTTTTTAGATCACGTTTTCTTGTACTTCGGTCAAAAGCTTTAAGTTGCTTACGTATTAGATCATACCATATTAAGTCAAGATATAGAAAGGGACAACCATGAGCATCAACACTGATGACGATTTTTGACGCAGAGCTTTTTAACGCACAATATCTTTATTAGTCAATCAAATTGTAAATTTTCCGAGAACTTCTCAGATATTCATTAGTTCGGCATGTGTTTTCAAGGATTAAGTGCAACGTATTTCATGGTTGTGGACACCGAAATTCGAAATCAATCGGCTTGTCAGGTTGGAGCACCTCATGTGGTACACGAAGCAATACCTTAGGCGGCGTCGATGCGCGCTTTGCAAATTCATTTTTTAACCATTCGCAGGAAGACACTCGGTTTATTGAACTCTTCACTGCTGATTGTTGTAGTGCCCACATGTTGAGCTTCTGTCGGTATCCAGCATACGGTAAATAGCTTAAACCTGCTTTTTAATCAATGTTAAGTTCCAAATCGATTCCCTATATGAAATGAGCCGATCTCCCCCTTTTTTTAAAGATATCTTTGACTTTACTAACGGCTAGTCAATCAGAGGGCATTGCGTTTTCAACATCGCAATATCCAGAATTGAGGCGAGCAAATCATGTGCGTGTTGTCGATTTGAATAAAGCATCTTCATTCTAAACATTACGCATTTTTTTCTAAGCTTGACAAGCATTGTGGTTTTCATCGAGAGCTGACATTCTAAAATATGCCGAATTGTTTTGCAATTTTTACGCATTCCCGAAACTCTCGATTGAATTGACAACTGTCATAATGTTCATATTCTTCAATTATCTGTGGACTATTATGTTCTACACGCAATAGCCAGCGGCTTGGCAGAATTATGTTTACTAAGGCCACAGGACACTAAAACCATCCATTGAGAAAAAAACGCGTTGAAGTTTTTCATTTACTCAATATATTGCAAACAGGGGTGGTGAGAGGAGAAATGTTTGAAAGTAGAAGGAGAGTGAGAGAGAGAGAAACAGACATGTACACCCACTTACATTTACCTGTTAATCCCGTTATTTACATTACATATTTATTTGCTCCTTTAATGCATTAGTTAATCCTTTACTTAATTCTATTCAGAGATAAATTATCTTGATATTAAAATTCTTTTCCTTTAATTTGTTAAAATTTTTTTAACTTTGGTGACACATCCTTTTAGTTTACTTCTCATTCAGTTTCAGAGAAAGACCTAACATAACTCTCGAATTTACTTTTCGTCTATTACTATACGCTTCCTATTGGAAAATATTGTAAAGTTTATATATGTGTACATATAATAATAACTGTTACGATGCCGTGCTTGCAGAAGCGAAGCGAAGCGAATACAAACTATTTAAAGGCAAATATTCACAGAAATGCATGCACAGCAATCTCTCTAATTAAGATCATGAAATTTTCCAAACAATAGACATTCATAAATTTTCTCACCCTTAATCATGAGCTCGTAAGGCTAATGGATTTTTCATAAGCATTAATTTTGGCTGGAAAAAAAATATATGAAACGAGTTGTTTATGAGTGATGGTGAAATTGTGATTGCATTCGTGTTTCTCTAACTAACTGTCGGATAATCAAAATTATAATTTGACTGATTACTTTCATAAAATATTTACTGGGCTGTGAGAATATGAATGGCTAGCTAACGTTTTTCTTGTATGTAGCTAATAAACCATAGAAAAGCAATGACATCCATCATAAAAGTTCATATAATCATCATAATAACAAAATATTGACTCGCTTTTCTCCCTACTTATGCATATATATATATTTGTATATATATTTTGAACCCTTAACTTTAAAAAGTTGAAAATGTTTCCCAAGATTGTTTTAAACCATAAAGAAAGTTCAATAACTCGAAACGTTATAATCGATGAGGCCCGTGAATCGTGTAGTCGGTTTTCTGAGTTTACTAATTTTGTCGCTAGCTTTTCTCAGCACTTATATAATTATTGATATATATTACCAGCAATTCGAAACAATTTCAATAGAAATACCATGTTGGTATATAGGTAACTGATATGTGCATTAAAATAACAGACGTAGTTATATGTTATCATCTTTTTGCTCGATTATGATGAGCGACCTGTAAAGGCATAACATTGACTGGCCGAACATGCACAACCCAGGCTCCCGCCAACCTAGCCTTTTTTCTCTTTTCCCTTACCATCGCCGTACTAATGCATGTCTAGGAGGCAACTTCCCAATGATTTGTTACAAAAAAAAAGATTCGCCCAAGACTGGAGACTTCAAATGAGTAGTCGTAGGAATCAAATAGAAAAACGCTGTTTTCTCTTGGAAGTGTAAAACAAATGTCATTTTCGATATGAATTCGGCGTTATGCGAAAACCAATTAATTTTACGAAAGTGGTCTCCAAAACTATTTAGCACATTTAGAAGAAAGCCCTTATAGAGTGTCCCCTCCAAAGTCTGCTTACGCTGAAATTGAAGAACGTTTCATATCACAGTTGATTTCTTAATTTAATACACCGTCCTACGCTATTTACTACTACTTTAAGTAGCTGCATACATCCGCTTAAGGTTAACCCTCGTCTTTACATGCAAAAAAATATTCAATAAAAAATCTTTTATTTAAGAAAACTATGTGACCATGGGCTAAATGGATTGTTATTGTTATTGCACAGTCTTTAACAAATAATTAGAAAAAACCGTAAATGAAAGCCAATCAACATCATTATCAGCTACGATATTTAAAAGTTTTTTCCATATCCCATCGAACTTTGGCTTCATACCGCATCGTACCGTACAGTATCCCACCATACAATATATAATTTCCGAGAAATTGCTATTGTTTTTGTTGTTCTATGCATGTTATTGCTGTTTTACTGTCTAATAGAGTAGAGTCACAATTCCTTTGGCAGTGCGTTTTCGCTTATTTCTTTTTACACCCATCATCGAGGGAAAAGGAGTATATTCACTTTGTCAAAACGTTTGCAACACCCAGAAGGAAGCATCAGAGACTCCATAAAGTGTTCTTGATCTTGTTCTTGATCAGCATCAAATTCTAAAGCGATTTAAGCGCGTCCGTCTGTCCATAAATGAAGATGTCGCCTACAAATTCGCACAAGGGTTTGGAATCGACTAAAACTTTTCAAAGGACACGTCTGCAACACATGCCTGCAACACATGTCTGTTCACATGCCTGCCTATACGACAAAAACTCTTATTTTGAAAACAGCAAAAATCAGCTACGCCTAGAGAGCATGAGCATGCAGCACGAAAGTTTCGTTCTTTTACTTTTTTTGCTTTTTTTAGGAAGGTGAAGGGTATCAAAGGTTCGGTCACAAGTGAATATAATTTTCTTACTTGTTTTTTTCATCATTTCATGCGCTACTGCTTTATTTTATAGTTTATATGCTAATGTAAAATTGACATTTTAATGTGACGTTTTTATTTCTCTCTCTTTTGTTTACACTAACAATATTAATGGTGACCGGCGTTCTTTCCTCGGAAGATGATGCAAGAATATACAGCGGAATGCTTTTTAATGAACAGAAGAATATTTAATGGGACTTTAGGAAATTTTCAAAATTAAAAAAAAAAACGTTTCTAGGCAATGACTTCAAAAAACATTAAACGATCTTATATTGAGTTTAGTATATTAATCTGCTGTTGGTCTAATAATTTCAAGCACATAATAAAGTAGATTTTTGATATACTTGGCCAAAGTATGGCGGATACACCTTTGCTGTGCTCTGCTTCGATAGAGAACCTTACAAATGTGCAGACATTTTTTATTGTTTAGTATGCATAAAGAGTGACGATACGTAATTTGCCGACAGTCGTTGTGAGAGTGGTTTATCGTGAGTACACGTCTTGTGTGTCACGATTTTCCGCTGACATAACGTTAATTAGTTGGGTCATTTTATCGTGAAGCACTGCCCCCCAGGGACTGGGACAATCCATATAAGCCCGTTGTGCCACTATTCCTGCAGGACCAGATATATTTTCGCGACATTCTGAACTATGACTCTTTCACAATGTATATAACCAAATATTTCAATTCTACTCCTTTTTCCGCGTAAGATTATCGTATTCATATAACCGAATTCGTGTTTGGTTGGCAACATGAAACTATTTCGAAAGCTAGTGGGAAAAAAATTGATCGTCGACAAAGTCAAGTTTTCTGATTCTAATTTGACTCTCATAGATGCGAAGTAATGAGAAAGTAGTATTATTTAAGGAATCATTAACCCTTGGCACTTCTACGCGTAGTATATGTCGATATCGTATCTCTTACCTAGGTCGAGCTCGGCGTGACCTTATATTGACTACAATTATTTAATATCTCTATATTTCTTTCAACACTAAGTCTGCCCTCGTATTCTGAATACTTGATTTCTTTTTTTTTTTTTTATTGACATCACTTTTTATGCCTGTTTTACAATTTAATTAAGGAGTCACCAATAGGTGAACAAATTAGAAGTGCAAACGATTCATAGATTACGGGATGTGATTGCAGAAGCCTGCCGGCGAGCTTAACGTGATTTAGGTGACACCATAAGTCAACACAAACGATCTTAGTATACGTCGTACAACATAATTATTGACAGGGTATGGGGCCGCATTTGCTTATTTCGGTATAAAAACGTCTTCGAATATGACTTTCTAAATAATGTCTAAGTCGTTTTACATGCAATACATTATTTTTTAATTGATATCTATGAATAAGACCTGAAACTTACCACTTCTTCTGCTCCTAAACTGTTTAGTTTACGGCATCAATTTTGGTCAAACAATTGCAACAAAATATTATTATAACTTTTTGGACAAACCCTACGAAACAATTCGTGAGAAACGAGCCGGTTTGCAGGAGAAAAAAATATCCTCTAATAAATATGCTCTAAAATATGATGACTGGCTTGGAAACATTAAAACAAAATACAAAGGTTCTCTGTGACAAAAGTGAAATGAAAATAAATAGTAATATATAGTGTGATCTTATTATAACGGTACACAAGTCCAATAATATAATTGAAAATAAGACATTGTTTTATTATTATAATTTATTTAGAACAAAGAGGGATGTGCACAATGCAACTAAAAGTATGCTTGGTTATACAGCTGAATTAACGACTTGGAACAATTTCCTCTTTGAAGTATTTCAGCTTACTATAAACAAAATTCGTTCTCGGCAATGGCAGCTTTGCATGAGGAAGCCATTTAGAGAACCGGAACACGTGCTCTTGCAGGCTTGTCTTTTATATAGTTAACCACTATGAAGCTCTATATGAGATTTGCACATGTATAGAGCTGGCTTTGTTGGCGTCCGAGAGCTAATAGTGTGGCTAAGAGCACGGGATTGCTGTGTCGATACTTCTCCTGGATTGAATGGCGATCTAGGATAAATGGATAGTCCGAACGCTAGAGTGCCTTTGTGTAAGTCATGTCGATCACCTATGACTACCACGAGTGTCACGGGGGCCATTCACAGATTTTCTTGCATAAAATTTCTGCGTGAGTGTGATGAAGCCCCGAAACCTGGAGTCGGCCTTAAAGCCCCGGGATCATTAAACTTTTAGGTATTAGATGGGCTTCGCTTTCTTTAGTGAGTGGCAGGGGCGGGAGGCTATTGCGGGTTGTTCTCTCATGTTTGGTACTTCGTTGGTAGCAGGATCCCCCTATAAACGATGTGGGGTACTCCTACGCAGTGGGAGAGGCCGTTGATCGCTTCGGCTTAACTGTTGTATGCAAGTTCGCGTAGAGACTACAGTGGACTCGCAATTTTTTCGATCTTTTGTATTTTTTCTCTCTTGGCTTCTTAAACCATCGAAACAATTGCGTGTTTAATTAAGACGAATAGCCCATGAATTTCTTCGGCTTCGAGATGAAGACGTGGTTTTGTAAAGGCGCATTGTAATAAACCATGTTTGCTATAGAATACAAATTCAACGGATAGATATATTGAGCTTAAACAAGTATGTTATGCACTATGTACTGAAATTTCATATGGTGTCTTATTTTTAAATACAAGGCGGTTGCCTCAATATGAGGTTTTTTGCCTGACATCCATTTTTTTTTTACTTATGAATACGGGGTTAGGATAGCGTTCCAATATTAGCTTAGCAAATTATATGTTTTCATAGGGTAATAAGCTTTTATAACTAATTACAAAATCTGTTTACATACAGTGATTAAAATAACGTTTTTAACCTGTACTTTGAAAAATCGTTGTTGTTGCTTGTTTAGGTGTAACTATGATTGCGGTTGGTTAAATGCGGCTGCTGCACAGATCAGGAGAAGCAGAACGGAAGAGAGGAGAGTGAGAGAGATAGATATCTCAATGTCAGATAAGGAAAGCGAAAGTGTAACAGAATAAAAAGCAAAAAAATCAGCATAATTTGTTCACATACGAAAATATATTAACAACGTTTGCTTGAGATAGACAGATAAAGCTATTTGTTTTGTTGTTCATGTCAAAGCAAGTGGAACTATTATATAACGATGACTGTACAGCTCAAGGAAAATACTCATGCGCAGGAAAGTTTTTTCGAGGTTTTATGAATGCAATTTTCGGTTAGAATAGATGATGCGTTGTAGATGCGTTGGCGCCGACATGTGGTCAACACATGGTTTTAAATTACTAAACTCAATTTAAATTGTTTACGTGCAAGTTACGCATAGCTGTGATGTCCAAATACGCTCAATTTGCCTTCTATGTATCACGACGTTCACTTATGACACGGTCAGATATGTGCGTACATAGTTGTATTTACATCTGTCTACACGTATGCTATCGTGTATATGTATGTGTGGGCCATATTTTGCATATTGTTGTGCGGCAAACGAATTTAATCCTCATTAAAGGTAACAAACAAAATAATCCAATAGCAAAAGCAACAATTCCACCGCTACAATATTTTCTTTTGGTATTGCGTGCGGTTATTTTTCAGGTTGTTTGTCTGGTTAAGTGTGACAATAGTTTTCAAACACCACTATAAAAATGTTTCATCATCAATTTCAATATGTCTGTGCATGCATGCACTTATACCTATGCATTTGTTTGCTGCACAATCATAACATACAATGTCGGCCAGGCTTTGCTTCATGTTGTTATTATTGTTATTTTTGTTATTAAATGAAAGTGTTTTTCCACATGTTTACAGCTCAACAATTACTTTGTGTGGGTTTTTCATATGTTTTCATTATTTTACAGCTTTTTTTTTCTTTTTTTGTCTCGTAATTTTAACATGTGTGCGGTTTGCCGCAGGTTTTATACGCGTACATTGTTAAAGATAATATTTACACAATGTGCTCTGGTGTACGGCAATGCTGTTGCATACAAAATTACGGTAATAATATGGTCAGTGCCTATCACTGTCAACATCAATCTTATCATTATCGCTTTCTTCAACATCCAGCGTCATTAAGTTACCTAGGAATTCAAATAACTATTAATAACTTTTTACCTTCTATACGCTATTTGTCCTATATTTTATGATTCATGACACTTATGTGGAAAAAGAAAAATTTGTTGCATTAAGCTTACGCCAATGTGTTTATTTAATTTATTTGATTCAAATTATAAAAGCAGAGAAAGTAACTGGAAGACTGATGGGAATATGAAAATATAATTGTGGTTGAAAATCTTACAAGTAAAGGAAAAAATAGATTACGTTTCATTTATGTCTTCAGAAACGACTGGGCTGCTACTTGGAGTAGCTTAAGATAACCAAGTTTCTAAGCACACATCGCATCACTTTGAAAGCTAATGTGGCCCTTTGAATGTTACTTTTTTATTAATAATTTATTTATAGACAATAAGTGTTTATATCTAAATCGATCGCTTCAAATACTCAATTCAACTCCATATATCTATCATTTACATTCAATCTCAGTTGCCAATAAGATACGGGAATCACTTTGATTTTTTAGAATCATATGTTCATTGATATTACAGCTATTTAAACATCATATCTGTGTTCATAAACCAACAAACACAAATATAATAACAAATAAATAAAAAATAATACTATAAATATAAAAAAGTAAAACGAAAGCCTGGAATTGCAATGGCCTCTGTATTATTGATATCAATACATAAAATATTGAAAACAAGGGATTATGCTACAGAGAAGACAAAATCCCCTTTCTAGGTCAGGACTTAAACTATATTTGCAAATGTCAATAGCGGAAAGATAGACATATATTCTTTCTGAATCGACTTAAACATGTGTCTGCGTTTGTTCAGTTTTCCAATTGTTTTTGTTATGACCACAATCGCAAAAATTAATATAGACACGTAAAATTTAGCATACGTGCTTAAAGTTGATGGCCATAGCTGGAGTTTAAAAGTCGACGCGATCGCCCACAACTATGATCAGAATATCTAGAGCTTTTGCTTAAAAGTCACCCAGTGTAAGCATTAAACGTATGCAGAAATGTAAACTGAGTGAGATCCATATATTTTTTAGCTTTAAAAATTTTACTAACGTGGAGGCCGACAAAAGAACTCTGATGAGGTATGGGTAGAAATTATAGAGTACGATTTTTCGCTAGAGGATATGAAAATTGATAAGAAACACCACCTAATTAAAGGCGAGCCTTTCACGTATAAACAATACTCGCCTTATATATATATATCGAATGTACTCTACATATATATGTATATGTATATACAAACTGACCAATAAGATAGTACATGTTTTGAAGCACAAAAATGACCACGTGAGAACATCTTGTATGTTTTATAAAGCAACCAATTTCAGCATTGAGAACTTATTGACGCACTCATTAACTTGCAAAGAAGACATAACAAGCGGTCCCAACAAGAAGTCGCATTGATATATGTGACATGTGTATTTATTATTATTTGTTTTTATTAAGCAGGAAGTAAAGAAAAATATATATTATTTTGCTGCATTTACTTAAACTTTTTCAAGGCTTTCTACCAAAAGTTTCGTAGTGGAATATTGTTTCTTTTCTAACTGCTTGTACTTCTCGATCGCAACACACCAAACATAGAGTGTGGATGCGCCGAGTGGGATAGCAATCCGTACATCAAGTCATGTAATTTTGCCATTTTAGCGAACGACTTGTGAAATGGCGCATCGGTTTAGTAAAGGAGCGCTTTCTTCTTGACCGCTACGGATATTTTTGTGCAATTTGCTTCCTCAAGCGAATCAAGGCTGTCATATATTCATTGTACGTCATTGTCCGAACGACTGTTAGTTGCTTCGCTAGGACTTCACCAGATCCTTTCCACTTACCGGCTTATCGATCCCTCCCAGAAATGTGACAGTGCACCTATGTTTCTTTCATTGTTACATTTCCCAAGAACAAATTATTTTTATTACGGCTAAACAGCGCAAAACAGCGCACTGAGCTAGTAGTATGTTGAAGTTCCTATTCCACAATGAGTAACAGCGTAGATTTGGAAAATAACATTTCCATATCCAAATTTTCATTCAAAATAGTGAATGCCATTGCTTTTCGATATCTTCAGAATGCCATCGGTAGCTTTTATTAAGAATAATTTTCGAATTTTTTTTTGTTATGTTCTTCTAGTGTAACCACGTTTTGGGGCATTTACTGCGTTTCATAAAAAAATATCGACAGAGAAGGGTTGACATAACGCTTTTCGAGCCAATGTGGAGTTCAAATAATATTAACTTGATGAATTTCTTTTGAAAACAAGTGGTGTTACTAAAACCACTTCTTGTAGCACTCGTAAGCAAGTGCTCGAGTGACATCAAATGCTGACTCTGTTGCCGTTCTTTGAAGGTTGATTCTTTCTAAAAACAATATGGGTGTTGTGTTAGGAGTATATCCATCTGTTAGAGCCACTACTATCTATTACGAAACGCCTAGGACATAATTATAGTTGTTATATTTACATTAGCTCCTTTTGGAAATTGCAACTAGCATAGCACGTATTTTTGCAATGACTTTATTCTTTCCAATCATCTGCTTCTGAACTCAACAAGAAAAAAAAAAAGAAAATCAAAAAAGGTGTTCTACAATTTGAAAATTTTTGAAATGCCAAACAATTCACATATGGTCTCGTTGAGGTTTAATATCTAACAAATACAGTCTTAAGTACAAACATACAATTTTACTCTAATTAACTGCGTATCCTTTTCAAAATGTATTTTGTTGTACATTTTTCTTTCTCTCTTTGAAAACTCAGCGTGAAATTGACCGATGTTTTCATATATTACTATCGCCACACCATATCGTTTCCCGACTTTTCTATTATTATAGTATTTGTTAGGAAAGTCATCTTAATAAAGTCGGTGGACGTAAACATTTTCATTTTGAAACTTAATTGTAAAAGCAAGTAACAATATATGTATATATGCATAGGCTTTGTAAACACCTTTTACAATTCTATGGGTGAATATGTTAGGCCGTTGGGCAATCACACACAGTGGTCACAGCATGCGGTAGTAATGCTTAAACATTTGTTGATTTTTGTTTCGTAACACATTTTAGTGAAAATTAATCGAAGGCCTAATGTTTTCATTTTCAACATATTATGCTTCTTCAAGCGTATTGTAGTTTCAGACAATATTTTGATGACTGCAATTATCTAAGGATTGTTTTCAATTAGACAATAATGAAATATTACGAGAAGAGTGAGAGTAAGTGTGAGAGAAAGAGAAGAAATCTACGAGCCAAATGAAGATCACTAGCGCAACAATAAATTTGCAACACTGCAAACTGATCTGAATTGGATTCTGGTTATTTGCACATATACCGACTGATGCCCTTTATATCGTCGTCAGCTAACTTCGACAAAAATGTTTCAGGTTTTTTCCATTTAAGTCGCAATTAACCAAAGAAAAGAAAATACTTATTCCTATAATTTTCTTTTTTCTCTAAAAGCACTGCTCGGCTTTGTTATTGATCAATAAACTAAACAAAACAGAAAAGAAATCTAACTTGAAACCTTTTGCAAATTACAATAAGTAGGAGAGGAAAAGCGAAATGTGCAAAGAAAGGAAAGGAAGGAAAGACTTCATAATAATACTGTGAAAACCAGATATGTTACTAATAGCTTCGGTCTTTCAAATTCAAAACGAATTGTGACAATTAAACTTAACAGCAGTAGTGCTGGTACTATCAAGAGGCATTCCATTTTCGTTGGAGTTTGATTTACTTTTTCCTTTTCGCATTATTTGTATAAGCAAGAACTCTGTTAGATGCTCCTTCACGTGAGGTCAAATAGACATCAATGCACGGCGATTATGTAGCTCATTCTGTGTCTAAAAAACAAAACACCAAACGATGACGTAGCTAAAATAATGTGTTATGTCATTTTCATTGATGTACATTGATTCTCATTTTCGAACTTCTCTAACTTTTATACATTCCTAATGGTTTAATGTAAATTTCAATCCAAAATAAACAAGTATTTTCCATAGATATTTAAAAGATAGTTTTTTCTGAGTTGTTTTATCAATTTATTATCGTTTTTGTGGAGTCAGTAGCTTAGAACAAGTTATACTTTTGAAGCAATGTATATGATATGCATAGGCAAACAACTTCTCATCATCTCATTTATATACGCATCAGGAATACCCCTACAATTAAATATTAATAGGTATTTTATTTTGCTATTCATATTTATGTGTTTATATTAATAGCCATATTATAATACAATAATAAAAAATTGCGCGTATATTTCATAAACAAGAGGCTCATCATCATTGTTTTCAAAATTGCAATATTCGCTCAGTGCGTAAAACGCACCTTCATTGCGTTCGCTCATTTTCTTGTATATGAGGCAAGGTATGCTTTATATTAATGTAATTACGGACTGTAATGATGTGTACCGACCATTTGCCCACCAGTCGATTGCTAAGGAGCACATGAAACATTTTCACATCCAAATGTTTTATTTAAAGTACTGCACGACTTTCTCGCCAAACCTAACAATTTTTTGTTTACATGACCGAACATAAAATGCTGACAAATGGAATTAAAAATATTCTCGATAACATACACGACGTACGATATACGCGCTACGATATACAGTGTATGTGGAGTGAACATGTCATTGATCTATTTTGCAATCAAATATTGCTGATAAGTAGTTGGTGGCATTAAAAAAATGTTTGTTTTTAAAAATGAATATAGTTTCTAGTGTTTCGAAGGCGTACAAGTTAATTGAAATCGAAAAATAAAGCAAACTAAAGCAGTCGATAAAAGAGTTTATGATCGTTTTACTATGAACCGATATATATATTTTCGTGCAATGACAAAAGGACAAATGATAAAAAATAACGATATTTTTGAAGTTAGGAAAAACAATTAATTATTTTACTAAAATTGTTTCTCTTTATTCAGAATACATTCTTTATTATTCTTGCGTAAGCTTATATTAAAATAATGCTTTCGTGATCGCTTTGAGTTTCGGGACCAGGAAGTAGTCGCACATTGAGGTAAGTCAGACACAAGAAGAAAATCAAGAAACGCGTAGACTTGTTTTTCCGCCTACAAATGCTTAATACGAGCAATCTCTTGGTCCTCATCTAAGACAAGTGATAAGATGTGAGTACCATGCCTTCGTTTACTTAGGCCTACGATCAAATTGACTTTGCATACATCACTCTACAGACAGGATAAGCAATCATTAATATACGTTTTACCGATCATGAAACAAAATTTAATGTGAACGCATTAGCCCTTGTGACCAGGGAAAGTATTGTCATATCAAACCCTTTAAGTTATCAATTTCTTGAACAATTCTAGTGACCGTAGTCACGTTGCTCATAGATTATATACCTTTTGAACAAACGACATGTGCAATTTTTTGTATACAGGAAAACAAGGAAAAAGTTCTATAATCTTTAGCACATACTATGTATGAGCAGCGAAGATGTACTTAATGTTAGTGAATAAATGAATATGTGTGATCTAGAACACAATTGTTATGTGCATTACGGTATAGCGAATATTTGTGCGGAATAAATATTAATATGAATATATAAATAATGAAAATCTTATGGAATATGTATGCGTGTGATTGAATTTATTTTTGCTATATGTATGTGATGTGTACGATATTGCATATATTATAGAATGTACGACAATTTGTTTGCAAATACGAAAATATTGAGTGTACAAATTATAAATAAATTATTCGTAAAATATAATTTTTTCCAAAGAGAAGACGTTATTCACATTTGAAAGGCAAGACGTTTTAAAAACCTATTAAAAATAAAATAAAAACATTTTAGACTGAAACAAAGAATTATTTTCGCTACGTCATCGTTTAGCTTTTTTTCATTACTTTCGCTTAACAACAAAGAAATCGTGCGATCACATTAGTGCTCATAGTAGGTTCGTTAATAATTTACGTATACGCATGTGTGTATATGATCACATGAGTAGTAAATGCACATGCATGTTTAAGGTCGTATCTGGTACGTGCAACTAATGAGGGCAAAAAGGAAGAACCAACTTAATGCCTTTTACACGCTACTAGCGATGTGATTGTTAAATGTGATCCCTACGCTCGTTTTCGTTTCTAAAGCAACAGCGCTTTTAGGTCGCACATCTTGGTGAATTAGCTCTTTTTGTGTTGATATCAAGTGAAACAAGTAAGTAATAAGTTCAATAAATGGTGGCAATCTGTGTAAGGGCAACAATATGCCCCAAATGATAATTGACTGTAACACATATGAACAAACACACGCATCTACTGCAATAATAGACAATTGACATATGTTGTCAGGATATAATGCAACTATACAAATACTGGAAAAATATTTTTTTTTAAAAAACTCTTAAGGAATAGATATAAATAAAATTGGTTTCTTTTCAAAATGAAAACATATTATATTTGAAAAAGAAACCATGTCTAGATACGAGCGTATGAGGGTTAACAATTTTTTTGGTTGAGAACGAATATTTTTTTACCCTATGGTGTACTTTTTTAACGCTTTTTTAATGTTTAGTTAACATAAAAAGGATGGACGGCATAATATTTTTGTTTTTTTTTTTTAATTTGAGTATTTGCGATGTACTACGTGTGTATTGTTTTTATATTTTTGTACATATTAGCCAATGTAATCAATTTTTTACGATCAGTCCCACACAAAAATTATGGATTGAAAGCGATCGTAGGTAGGGCAGGGTGTAGAATAGGCTAAGGCATAATATGAGTTCGTCCAGTAAGAAAGTCTCAGACGTCCGACTGTCTCCACACAGCTTTCTGCGCGTATATTTCTCGAGTGTAACCATCTATGGAGTGTTCTTTGAATAATAAGGGAAAACCCCTTGTACGCGCGCCGCATTGCTTTTCTATTCATACTCTAATATAGTCCCTTGGCCAGGGCAATTTGAAATTTATAGAATTTGCAAAACTCAGGAGACCTCGCCTAATCAATATAACATCAAGTTTGTTGTTAAAAATGCTATCTTAAACCAACACTTTAACGACCACCATAATATTTATAAACAAAATTTTACAATTGTCATCATATTTTTGAGAAAAAATTTACGCTTAGAAGCACCGTGAGATAACCGGTCAGTTAGCACAGAACGCGGGAGATAATTTTTTTTTTTTCGTTTTCATTTTATTTTATTGAAAATGACAACGGGTGGTGGTCTATACCACAAGAGTGTGACAAATGACATATGTATTTATTTCTATCAAATTCAAACAGCTTGTTCAGCAATAAGCTGCATTGAAGAGGCAGCACTCAGCCATTACTCTTTTTTAATATTAGTTTTAAGGATATCGTGGAGAAAATATGAATAGAGAGACGAACGACAATATTATTTATTTTTAAATAAAAATTTCAAACATAGTCATGAGTAAGAAGATTTGAGCAAGAAGATTTAAAATGCTATTTTATCTTATGTCAATAATATTTCTTTTTTAGTATTTATTTCCGTTTTATTGTATTATTACACAGTTTCCGTTTAACAAAAAAAAAATAAAAAGAGAGAAAAAAATTTTTAAAAAAAAGAATAGGAATCGTAACCGAGGAAAAGAAAATGACTTATCCAGTAGTGTAATGTGAGACCATATATTAAAATATACTTCGCAGACGTTTTCTACGTATGGTTTATGACCACGTAAATCTAATATCCATCGCTTCAAAATCTTGAACATGCCAAGGTGTTATTCTAAACGCATGCAGTTCAATTTTTTATATTTTGAAGTTTTAGATGAATACAATTACGGCACAAGCAAAATTTCATTGTTCGGCATCGACTGAAGAATATAAATATGAAATCTACTCCCATGGATTGAAGACTTCATGGCGTTTATTTTCGATTATTGTCACTGTACTGTACTGTAGAAAATAATGTATAACATAGCACACATTTTACTTATTCCATATTCTCTTTTAAACTTATTCCTGTTCTATCTCAATAAGAAAGAGAACAAGTTATACATGAAAAGTACCGGTTCCTTAACTGCTAGTTTAAGACTATTGTAAATTAATATTAAATTAATAAGTTAGTATTGAATGAATATCGAAGAGTAAACGCCGACGACCGGAATTAACAGCATTAAGTAAACAATAGTAGGTATGTTTCCACGTGGTAATTAATTAAGTGAGCGGAAAAATTACCAAAACAAAAAGAACAGCGACAACACTAATTAGGCGAACGAAAAAAAAGACAACGACAATATAAATTAAGTGAGTGAAAATATTATAAACTGAAAAGAAAAAATTTACATGAGCGAGAAAAGAAATTTAAAAAAAAATGGATGCGGTATTTCGTGCTATATGGCGTACGCAAGTTACGAAATTATGTCACACAATTTCAGACTGGTTCGGTGAAGTGAGCGATCTACTCGGGTGGAGTCAGAAATTTCTGCATGTTTTCAAAGGTAACGCAACGAGCGTTCTAATCTAAGAAAAGCTGATAAGGACATGAAACCACAAATAAGATCAGAAGATTTAACAAAGGAAGGTGCGGCAGTTTTTGAGTACAATGGCAAAGTCATCATTATTATAGAGCTAAAAAATGTTTCGCACATACATATTAAACAAGCCAACGAAACAATAACAATCACAAATAGCGAGGGTGGAGGATGAAATGTAGTGACAGTACATGAAGAAAATAATTGTAGCGGAGTACTACTTAAACTATTCCCATTGAAAAAGTTTGACGGTAATTTTGAAAATTGGTTACCCTTTTGGGAACTGTTCAAGCGAGCGATTGACGAGAATAAACAGTTACCAGTAACGGTAAAATACACGTTCCCAAGCGAATCACTGATTGGGAGAGCAGAAGCGACAATTCCATCATTTACGCCTACCAGAAAGTGTTATAATGAAGCCATCCAATTGTTGTTGGATGCATATGGTAATACGCAGAAAGTTACCTGAAAAATTTGTACGAAAATTAATTAGTTCAAAACTAGTTCTGATAGTGACTCGTAAACTCGTGGTCTACGACATCTATACAATGAAGTAGTTTCTACTAACAGGAGTTTGTCTTCATTTCCAATTTCAACTCTATTAAAATGTGTACCAACGACAATGCGAATAAAATACTGTTACGGAAATGCCAAATCTAGTTTCTTTTCAACTAATTGATTTTCCCAGAAAATAAATTTCCGAGAGAAGGAAAAACCAAGTGCAAATTCAAAGTGCGTTATGCAGCTGCTGGCCGTCAAAAAAGATAAGCGGAAAACGTATCAATTATGGCAACTTGCTTATATAAGCAAAATATTTGTGCAGAATGTGTTAGTCAAAAGGAAAGTTTGAGTTAAGAATGTTGTCAAACTAAGCAAACTGTAAATAATCCTACCCTTAAAGAAAATGATTGTAAGTAAAACCACGATCTAGCGATACGAACCGAATCAAGAAAAGCATTTCGCAACAATATCAGAAAAACTTAAATAACGATAATGCAAGTACAATATTAAATTTAAGCGTTAACACTGCAACAAAGCAACAAAAGGTAGTGGTCAAGGGGGGGAAACATGAGTTTCTTACTCTACTTCATTAAAGGAGAATTAGAAGCATTAGAAACGCCACAATTATCAGAAAGCGACAAACGATTCTCTAGTAAAAGAGAGGTAACAGCAAAAAGTTGTAAAGCATCTACTCTGCATGTAAATAACAATATAGGTTGGTACTGTATGTTCTGCAAAAGAAACAATCACTCAACAGCGGTATGTAGAAAGAGAGAAGATGTTTCAGATGCGCCAACAAAAAACATAATTCCAAATTTTGCAAAGAAACAAATGTAAAATGTAGAGAATGTAAAGGCAGACGTGTAACATCAATGTGCGAACACGTGCAAAAGAAAAAGAAGGATGATGAGTTACAGCACAAGTAGTGGCGTCGGCTGAAAGCCGTACTAAAGCTCCCAGCGCAGCAGCCACAACCTTAAACCTTAAATAATGGAGGAAGAACAGATCAAAAAATATTTTTACAAACAGCGAATGTCATAGTAAGCAGCGTTAACAACAGCGATCAAGCGCTTTGAAGAATAATAATGGACAACGGCAGTCAGCAAACGTGTATAACGGGAAAACTAAAAAGGGTTTTAAATATAAAATCACATTGCGCAGGAAACATAAATAAGGTGGCATTCGAAAATAATGAAAATAAAGCGATAAACAAAATGAAATAATAAAAGTAATTTCACGAAGTCAATAGAAAAAGCGAATGATAACGCAATACTGTGACGATTATTTTTCATGTCCAACAACAATAAACAATTTGTCTAATCACATAAAGATACAACTAGCAGACAATTCAATTATCATCAAAAATTCAGTGAGCGGCATTAATTTGCTTATCGGACAGGACACGTATTGGAAACTTTAAACAAACGAACTTCTAAAGATTGATGACAAACTGATAGCTGCAAAAACATATTTTGGTTGGACTATTCAAGGCTGTTGTGAAAATAATAAAATGCAGTGTTTGCTAAGGCTCGGGGAAAATTGTAATAATATCGAAATGTGGCGATATATCCAATTTTTGGAACTTAAAAACAATTGCTAGAATTGGCAGAAGCTAAGCATAGTAATGACTTCGATAAGAACGCCGCGAACCAAATAAAATTTGTGAATGGTCCTCCCGTTGTGCAATTGCCGTGGCAAAATATTCGCGAACATTTAAGCAATAATACGGCTAATGCAGAAAAACGGTTATATAATTTAACAAAAAAATTAATAAAGAACGATACGAAATTTTTAGAGTACGACAGCGAAATTTGGCATTTAGTAAGTGACGGTTTAGCAGAAAGGGTAAATATTAACTAAATAACCAATTAATTTATCGTAATCCGCCCAATAGAGACGATAAAACAACTACAAAAATCCGTGTGGTCTTCGATGGCTCTTCAAGCGAAATAGAATTTACTTCTCTAAATGACCATTTAAGTCCAGTAGATAATGTGGTGGTCAATTTCTTGACTAGCCTTTTAAGATTTTGGTCGAATAAAATTGCCATAAGGGCTGTTTTGCAAATTGCAAAAGCTGAAGAAGATTGCGACTCACATCGGTGTTCATGATATAAAACAGCTCCACGATCCAATCGAAAACTTACTGAAATAGCAGAATCCCGTATGATGAGAGTAATAGTTGGTACAACGTCTAGTCCATTGTTGCTGTCGGCGGTAACACAATATCACCTCGGAAAATAAGACCACGCACATAGTGCGATCTGCAGTAAATTAGGACAATCGTTTTACGTCGATGACGTAATTATGGACGTTAACAGTCAAAAAGAAGCTAAACGTATTTTCAAAGTTGCAACTGAGATATTGGAGGTGGTAAGTGGAAGTGAAGGAAGGAAGTGGAATACAAATGACGCCGTTGTATCTAATATATTAGAGTCATATTGAAAATTATCCGCGGGATGGTGTTGATGCCTATTGACGGGACAAAAAAAGTAAGTTGATTGTCTCAAACGAACATGTGCTTAAAAGGAGACATTTCGGCTTACATTTTTTACGAAAATAGTTTTCTAATTCTTTGCTCGTGTGAAAAGTTACACTGATTTGAAAATGAGTGCAATATCTGAAGAAATACGCTGTGTGACGCTTCTTTATTAGGTGCATGCAAATATTTTGGTAATTTTTTCGCTTGAAAAAGGCATTTATTGTGGAAAATTTCTGCAATTTTAAAATACAATATTACATGAAAACAGTTTCCATCATTTTCTACATCGGCAGCAGATTTCTTCAAATTAGGCAACAAAAGTAACGAAGGTCGAAAATGCCTTTTTGAGGGCTCCACAAAATCAATAATATTAAATGGAAGACTATTATTTTAGGTACGGGAAGGCCAAAGTTATCACATTTAATCGTTATGTACACTGGTATTTCCCATTCCTTTATCATTTTTACCTGTAGAAATGGCCGATGAAAATAACGGTAAAACCGCTGCAATACAAAACAAAGAAATTTATGAAGCGCACGGTGAAAATGCTGTGTGAGTGCACAAAGGACACAGGAGTGGTTTGCTCGATTTCGTTCCGGAAATTTCGATAAGGATGCACCGCGCAGCTACTGAAAAACTCGATGAAATGTTGCAATTGGTGGAGCAAGGCCGACACGCAAGCTGTCAGGAAATAGCGAAGACACTAAACAGCAATTACATTACAGTTTGGAATCATTTGAACAGAGCAGGCTACAAAAGGAAGCTCGAAACCGTCGAGAAAAAAGCAGAGACATTTCAATATGACTCATTATTTGGTAATGAACAAGGAATAATAAAGCCAAAGATTTTAGGGATAAATTCTTGTACTGTTACCGTTGACGTAATAAGCACCTTATACTATTCACAAAACTTGAAGCCTGCAAAGCGAAAGCAATGGCAAAATTATGCAATTCGATGGGATTTTTAGGTAATTTTAGTGCTAAAATTAATATTGCAAACCATATGGAAGGCGAAAACAGATTGGGATCAAGCGTTAACCGGCGAAGTTGCGAGTAATGTTCGATCTTCGTGTGATGAATTAAGTATTTTAAGTGAAATTAGTAAAAGAAGATGTGCGTCATGTTCCAGCGAATCTATAAAAGACGTTCACATTTTTGTAGACGCTAGCTGAAAAGCTTTTGAAGCGATGGCAATCATTCAACAGATAACAACAAAATTGACATGTTCCAAAAATAGAGTATGTTCAATGAAACAAGAGAGTGAAGAAGTCATTCTTAATGGAAGCATTGCTACAAGACTCAAACAATTTCTATTAAATTCATTAGATTTCAAAGTAAACTCTCCTACTCTGTGAGCAGATTCGTCAATAACGTTAAGCTGGGTAAATGTTCAAGGTAAGCAGTGCAAACCATACGTCAAAGCGAGACTAAGCGAAACTATTAATTTAAGCAATATCTACGACTGGAGACACTGCGATTGAAAAACTAACCCAGCAGATTTACTGACAAGAGGAATAGGAGCAAACGCATTACTTAAGTCCCAAGTAGGAAAATATGGACCCTTGTGGTTGTGTGAAAGCGAAATTAATCGGCCAGAACAAAAGTTCATTGAGAGACCATTAAATTTATACGTCAGCATTTCAGAAGTGGAAGTTTAAAGACACTCTCCTGTTCGTGAGACTTAGAGGTCTAGCAAAATAACACAACTTCTACGAACTACAGCTTATGTATTCCGATCTGTACGGCGATTTAAAACCTTATTAAGACCCACGAGAAAACAAATAACGAACTTGAAAATCTTACAGCGAACGAATTACAAGAAGCAGAAATAAATGCTTTGCAGGAAAATAAAAAATTCCTCAGTGATTTTAAATTATCATCATTAAACCCTGTAATTAATAACGGTTTATGAATTTTACACCCACATAAGAAATCCAAATATTTTGCCGAAAAAATCGTACTTGAGTCAGCTTATAGCATTGGACGCCCACAGTAGAACACATCACGGCGCCACTTCAGCACTATCACCATTCATTCAGGTCAAATACTGGAGCGAATTCTCTTCAGTATTGCGTTGTGTGCTTACGTTCGCATGGGAAGAGTGCAGTGGAGCCACGGACTGTGTTACCTAGCGAGCGTGTAACTAGTGCCAGATTTTTCGAAACTACAGGCGTTGATTTTGTTGATCTTGTTTATATCGCAACTGAAGATAGTAAAACTAATGAAAAGGTGTATATAATGCCGGGGCGAAGAATGTACAAAGTAATGTACAATATATCACACATTTTACTTATTCCACATTCTCTTTTAAACTTATTTTTCTATTTCAATAAGAGAGGGAACATGTTGTTCACAACAAGTAACGGTGCCTTAACTTCTAGTTTAAGGTTTTATTATAAATTAATATTAAAATAATCAGTTAGTATTGAATGAATATCGAAGCGTAAAAGCCGAGTGTTAAGTCAATTTTCTACAGACACTAATGTTCGTTTGTATAGTTTATTTCAACTATTTTTCCGGCAATTCGCCACAATTAAAGGCTTATGGATTTTGACTAAACATTTTTATGCTCTTCAGAATGTATTAATATATCACCCGATTATAGTTCAATCAATCAAAAGAAAGCCATAAAGGTAAAGTTGAAATTCAGAATACAACATATGTAAATTGAAAACGTTACGAATACGGCCAGTTTCAAAAAAATAATTGCGAAAAAATACGATTAAAGTGTAAGTTTAAACAGCTCTCACTCGGAAATAATTTTACTCGAAAAATGGAATTTTCACTCATATAAAAAATTCGATCCTGCATATAATCTTTTGAATATCATTTCTAAATATTTGAAGGATCATTTAACGGGGTAAAGCAAGGTAAATTTTTCAAAAGGTCTTGTGTTTTTTACTCAGTGGATCCTCTGGACCCTCTAGAACACATGACAAAAAATTCATTGCTGGAAAAGATTGTTTCCTTCAAATTTTCGGGGTTTTTCGCCTTGGACAAAACAATTGCGATTGCTGTGTGTAATTTCAATGATGGCCCGACTAATATTTGACGAATAACGGGAATATTTTATATAGATATTAGCACCGAATCATACAATGTTTGTCTTGCAATCCACGCCAATAAAGCTGTGTGGGCGAGTGGGCAGATACAGCGTGTTCCAAACTAATTTTTTTTTAGAACTTCAAGCTGCGTTTGCCGAAATAATGTTAATTAATGATTTTTGCGGAGAAATTTTAAAAATTAAAATTTTTCTTTTTATATAACAACATCTTCAAAATAAAGCGTTATATGGTAATCGGCTGTGATAATTAGCCTCTTCAATCGGTTTTCAATAAAATTCTTTTCTGGAACAAGACAAGTTAGCCTACTACAATCCGTCAAAATGTCTTAAATATTGTGATGTGTTGGTGTACACAACAAACAAACATGGACATATATCAGACAAATACCCGGACAGACGCACAGTCTTAATCGATCGTTACAATAAACGATGGGTTCTTTTTTTATATGTATAATATGTATGTGATATTCTTCTTGTTTGTGGCCTCTTCGGTAATATACTTCCATTGTGAGATTTGTATTCTCTTGCTTTTTTTCTTTAAAATTTTTCTTTTCTTTATTGCAAGGAATATAATTTGTATCGAAAAATAATGTTACTTCGGTTAGTTGTAAATTTTGTTTTGTTATTGCGGCTTCAATCCATAGCACACAAATATGTCATCCGTCAACTTCAACCTGGGTCGGGTTGTCGGTGATGGAAAATAGGCTAATATGCATTTAAGTCATGCTTATGTGCATTTGGCGTCTAACTCGAAAATTGGTCATTGTACTTAAAGTATAAAACCTTCGATATTATTGCACTAACTGAAACTTGGCTAAAACTCAAGGTGCCGGATGTGGCAGCTGACATCCGGTGATGTCACCCGGTCGAAATGATCGCCCTCGGGGATGTGGTGGGGGAGTAGGAATCTATACTTCGGAAGATATTCAACATAGAATTATTTCGATAGACTCACATTATGGAGAATGTGACATGGTTTGTAATGAGCTGAATAGGAACGGGAGGGCGGCACTATCGGATGTTGTTTACTTACCAAGAGGGCACATCTTTGAATCGATGCTTGGTGATATTTTTGAGAGATACAATAACATAATTGTAATCATTAAAAATGGCTTATATGATCCTGTAAAAGCATCCAGAATGCGATTGTTAAGTGGTCGGTTAAATATCTCTTTACGAATTAATATGCTGTCAACACATTTTTAATTGTGTAATAATACAACATCCATTTTGGATTATTTCTTTTCTTGATAAAGCTCTTTGTGTACTTGAGGAAGATTTCACTTCTTTTTATAATACTAATGACGTAAGTTGCCCAAATCTTATACTGGAAAATTTTATATGCAAAATGGCTTCCCCAGTTCCCTTGTCTCGATTTTAAAATTAAATCAACGGAGGGAGCGAAACTCCCAGATGCAGTATATGCAAGATCTCTTAGAGACATCGCATGTAATGATTATGTTAAAGACCCTACTTCTGACTGAATAAATGGAGTGTGTTTTGCAGGTATAGGAACAAGGCAAAAAGAACTATAGGGATGATGAAGAAAAGTCACTTTTGTAGAATATTGAATAATGTTGACCTCAAGGATATGTGTAATCGTTTAAGAATAGCTAGAAATAGTGGGTGAGTCAATGATAATGTCGAATTAAATGTTGACCACATAAGTAACTCTTTTTTAAATGGTTTGAATTTTAGCTCTGATAAGATATGTGAATATACGCCATTTGTGAGACCCCATAATACATTATACTTTACAAGTATTAACGATTATGACCTTGACACCGCATTTAGTAACATTAAATCAAACACCTGCGGTGTTGAAGGAATACTGTTAAAATTAAAAAAAAAGGTTTTCCTTTAATAAGTAACCATATATCATATATACTTAAAAGCAGAAAATAGGAGGTTGGCAAAAGTTATTCCATTACCTAAAATTGGTGCTTAATCGATACCGAAAACCTAAGAACCATAAGCATATTACCTTTATTGTCGAAGGTATTTAAGCATGTTATAATATATCAAATCTCGCGGCACTTTGCACAGTTCCACTTATTGAATGATTGGCAAACAAGGTATCGCCGAGGTTACAGTACCTCATCTACGTTGCTAGGACTTACAGAATCCATAAGCGGAGACTTGAATGAAAGTGGAATAAGTGTCATTGGACTTATTCAAGCCTTTTGATCGAGTTGATCACGGAAAGACAGTGAATTCATGTTTTCAAGTACATCGTGTTCACTCATAAAGTCCTATTTGTCCGGTAGGAGACAATTTGTGTCTTTTCAAGGTCGGCGTTCACATATACGGCAGGTGAGAGTGGCACTCAGTCAAGAGATGCATTACAAGAGATGCATTACAAGTGATTATCGATGACACTTTAGACCGGGTTGAACTTTGGATGAAATCAAACTCTATGCTGTTGAATATCTTGAAATCAAAAATTATGAGATTTGGAACTATGCACCCACAGAGATATGAGAATTCAATCGAAAGGAGGTGAATTAGATACTATGGACAAATTAAAAGGGTTGGGTGTTATTATTGACAGGAAACTTGACGACATTGACGAAATCTGCTCGAGAGTTTGTTTTACTTTTCGACGATTGCACTGCCTCAATATGTACTTGCCCTATCATGTAAGATGTAAGGTGGCCCATTCGCTGATGATGTCACATATACCTTATTATATGGAAGTACATTAGTGTGCGATAGCTGGTAATGTTCGCAGAATTAAGCTGTTGGTGAGTAAGATTGCAAGGTTTTTGTTTGACGTAAGACATCATAATTCTGCCTCTCTTCAATATGGAAATCGACATTACAATCACATATCGCGGCATGTTAGCAACTTTTTAAAATGTTCTTTTGACAATTTCCTGACTATATAAAATAATCAAGAATGATACACCGCAGTTTTTCAAGGAGTGCACAAATATTTATTCCCTTGATAAGCAGCTCATTATTTGGGAAATCGTTTCGGACCACAGTTGTTCACTCGTGCAACCGTCTACACAATGAACTACGATCATTCTCCCATTCTACACGCGTGTACAAAAAAAGCTCATTGAACATTACAATAGAACTTTAATATAATTTTATTGTATCCATTGTTGACTTTGGCCCTTGGCGCGCGTTCCTGATTGTTAAGGTACTAGTTGTTGTCTACGTACTAAATGTTATAGATTGAAGTTGCTAACAAAACAATAGTGTTATAGATGTTATTATATGGATTCAGGGTTGCTATATATAAAACAAAACATGATTATGCTTACTAGTAATATGTATTTTGGCCACAAAGAGCCTTTTTTATTACACAATGGTAATAAATAAAAAAACAACAAAAAAACTATCACGCGATTATTGGAAGCAAGAAAATGTTTTTTAATTGCTTCGCGTCTCTCAATGCTTTTTATTAGGGTTTAAGGCATTCATGGCTAAGTTTTGTTTGTACGTTTTTCCCTGATTTCGAAGCCGATGAACTAGTCGTGTTTCTTCTTCGCTACAATTGCGGGCTCTTCTCATCTGATATTATTGTAAAATTTAGTTCAAATTACATTTCCTTCTCAAGAAATATGGCTTACCTTATAAATATTACAAAACTCGTTACCTTTCACAACTGTGTCAATGTCCACATGAAAAAGCTACCAAAGCAAGATAAAAACTTTGAACTTCTTAGTGCAAGTACACACTCACGTGGGATTCCCGCAATTAATTTTGAACAGTGTTGGCATATGTAGAAACATTGCGGGAAAGAAAGAAAGTAAGTCGCCAATTTTTATATATCGATATGCCTAAATGAAGAGCTTTGTATGGATTCGTACCGACTATTTATAAAACTCATTTGTATAAATATTAATTAATTTGACTTCTTAAATACTTATTTTGAACAGTTATTTGAAAAATCAAGGGATAGAATAAAATTAAAACGTTTAACAGTTAAGTTAAGTTAAGTTTGTTTTACTGTCCGCCATGGAAATTCATTTGTAGCATAAGGCCCGCCTAATACTTATGAGACTTTAAATATTGTTCATCAATAAATTTTCATAAATTTTTACGACCTTTTACAACCTGCAAAATTCTCCAGTTACTTTAGCTTATTTACTTGCTTATTTAGTATGACGTCAGAGGACCTCTTCTCTAATTGTAAAAATTTTTTTGAACTTTTTACAAAATTCTGCTGCTTTCGAACAAGTGTTTGGCTGTTGCCTTCATATAGCAATAAAAATTTTCCAATCATGAGCTCTATGTAAGCATATTTCAACAACATAAACCATATAATGCGCAACGCGGCGTCACAGTTATCAGCTGCTACGTTTAAAAAACCGGTAATATATTGACTAAATAATATGCCAGCAACACCATCTTTGAAGTTAAGTTAAGTTTCAGAGAACTGATGTATTACTTATATAAACTTTGCTTCTTAAATATATTGTTTTTTCTTTAACTCTATTCTAATTAAACTTTTACTAGGCTTTTAATAAATTTTCACTCACATCGTTTGCCAAAAAATTTGAATTTTCTTGTACAAAAAAAAAGGAACAAACTTTCACTTTTTTTTTATTACTTTGCCAAATAAGAAGACGAAGAAGAAAAAAATTTCATATTAAAAATCTATAAATTCACACTAAATAACCGTTCAACGCCTTGGGCATGCATGCAGAATTAAATACTCACACACATACACAAACGCACACTCAAGCAAGAAAATACAACAAAGTGTTGGTGTTTCACACCGACAATGAACGAATTGACTGAAAGAAGCAAAAAATTACAAAATTTGAAAAAAAAGAAAAAATATAAATAAAAATAAAAAAAGTAACCATGTAACAAGTGTTGTTAGATGTTTTCACATTTTCACATGAAAACACTTTTTTTTTTTAACTAAAATGTAAAAAAGCAACAACAAATTCCATCTACACGAAATTCAATAGCATTGACTCCTCTGGCACAATGGTTACTTTTATATGTATTAAACACTATATATTGTTATAATCGTAAACGCAAATGTATGTGTGTAAATGTATGTGTATATCAATACAGGCATGTGTGTATGTATGTATATATTGAGATGTAATTCGGTAAAGATTTTAAGTTTTAAATGTGTGTGCATCAGCGTTATGTGTTTTATAAACTTTTCATTTTCTGGAAAACGTTAGAGAAATTTGAAAGTATGTAGTGTTGCTATTGTTGATGTGTTGTGTCTGTTGTTGTTGTTATTTTTTTTTATGAAATTTATAGCTCGAACAACACGTGTTGAAAATTGCTAAAACATTATTGACATTTCATACTTACGAAGAGACATTAAAATCATTGTATGAATGTTGTTTTCGTTATTTCCACTTGCAAAACAACGAATTTTAGTGCATGGATATTTCATATCATTTATTGTTGTTTTTGTTTTTTCTCTTTTCCTAAATACTAAGTGAAAACCCGTAAAAATAATGCTGGGCCTTAAAGCGTAACAGTTTCTAATGGGGCGACCTGTCGATCCTTTTCCCTTTCGCTGTAATCTCTTATGAATATTAATTTTTTCCTTTCTTCCTTATGAGATTTTAATCTTTACTTGTTTGCTGTTTACTTTAGTTATACTCGTACTATTGAATTGTATTCTAATGAAAATATGCTTTTATCACGTAATTACATATTCCCTTCATGGTGTTCTTTCTATGTTAGTTGTTATTTTTTATTTTTGTTAAATTCTTGACATTTCTTCCAAGATAAACAAAAATCAATAAAAAAAGGAAACAAGAAAAGCGTTTAATATGCTTACCGGATGGTAAGGAAGTCTAGTCGTTTGATTTTTTAGATGTTTTCTTCTTCATTTAATCTTTCATCTTGGCTCTGAACAAACATAGCGTGACAGATAATTATTTCATATACATATCATAACTGTTAGCATCTTCTTTGATGTGCTAGTGATATCTATATTTGTGCCGCAAGATATGTCTCTTAAGAATTTCATTTATTTATTTTCGACCTTTAAAAGCTGACTTATACACTTAGCAATTAACGCGAGTCAATAAAGACAAAATTGAATTGAATTACAGTTAAATATTATCCAGATTTGTCTAATTCAGAAATATGTGTATGATCATAAGAATGGTATAGCAAACGCCCCTACAAACTTTACAAAATTATGCAAGCTAGGGACACAGGTTTCGGACGTCTTCCAAATTATATGTAAATATTTATATATATACTTGTTAGGCGTGAATTGACTATTCAGTTTCGCTAGCTTTGTGAGTTAAAACATTTATGTAGAGGAACAAGGTGGTCTTAAGTCCGTTCTAGTCATTCTAGCTTAGTTTTAGGCCGAAAACCGGCTAAATCAATTTACAACACGAAAACTGGAAAACTTTTCGTTTAGAACTAAAACATTTAAAAATTAACAGTCAGCTAACAAAAGACTAAGATTTACCCTGATTAGTGTATAAGTTCTCGGTTTTCTTGACAATAAATCATAGGATAGGTAGTAGATGTCTGGCCTAACTTGAATATAATTTGTTTTTTTCCAAGCCATCAAGTTGTCATCTCTTCTATTCCTATTGAAACCTTGTAACCAACAAAAATTTTAACTTGTAACTATGCCTTTTTAGACAATTTGAACCTAATTTTCTAACTCGTATCGCATGGCAGGAGATTATTTCGTCTTTTCATATCGTCTTTTCATATCTAACTACACTACAGAAACACCATTATATATACCCGCACGTTTTCTGGAACGAATCATACTGTAACTTTGAAACACTTATGACAGTCATGCAATGTTATTGTCTTTGTTTATATATTACTTATATATCTAAAGAAGCTTTATATGCAAACACAAAATATTATGCATAAGACATATATTCTTTGGAAATTTAATATGAAAAAATCAAAATATTTAAATTCAAAACTCCAATGAGACTCTGATTTGAGTCTCATCGGCACATCGGGTTCACTAGTGTAAAACACGCAGTCCGGACAGTTGCGCTTGATTGAACTTGAGAAATGAAGTTTACGTAATAAGTCCGTAAAAAAAAACTAAATCCACCATTTGAAGCGAGCGCACAAACACTGTAAAAAATTTTTATATCCTGTATCACTTGCAGTACAAAGCATATTAACATCCGAAAGGATTTAAGATTGACGCACCTTTTGTTATACAGAGTTTGTAGGGCCGCTTTTGCAATTATTCCTCGTTAACACCTTATTAAGAAATAGACTATAGGGAAAAAAGGGCAATTTTCAAATTTCTTCGACAAGAATCGCTAAACTATAATATTACGACATTCCAAGTTGATGTGAAAAATTTGGCCCGACGACAAATCCTTCCCATGTAAACTGTATGGTAAAAAGGTTTAGTGCTCAATAATTCATGATGAAAATACTTCACTTTAGTCACCATTTGTCCTTTTTTTTATTAAAGTTATAACATAGAAAGTGAAAATAATATTATTTGTGATCACTCGTTTATATGTTATTTGTTCACTTATTAAACAGCTGTTATATTTTAGTTTATATCGTTTGATCTTTACTGTGTAGGTGATAATTTAATAAACAAAATTAATAAGCAAATAACAGTTCACCTCACCGAATTTGGATCATGTAGGTAGGTCTCTTCCTTAGACACTATCCTATACAAGGATTCTCATGGAAAATAAATTTTTATATGCCAAAGACGATTTTAAGTAAATGGACGTTTGTCAAAAAAATAATATGATAACGTCTTCGTTAAAAAGGACAGACATTTGCTTTCATAGACGTAAAGAAATATTAAGAAATAAATGAATACTTCTTTTTACGTTTTAAGTTTTATATATACTTAGCATCAAATTCTGAATCAGTTTAAGCATATTTGTTTGTCCGTCTATCCAACTGTCTGTCTGTCCGCTTATATATATCTGTGGTAAACAAAACTTCAAATTTGACGGAGAAATTGGAAATTCTTTCGTGAAAGTTAGTGTTTAAAGTGGGCCATATTGGTCGAAGAACACGCCTATAGTACCATGTAAACTAAGAACACCTCTGCTTTCCGAAAAGAAGAAAAAAGTGGATTTTTGCTAATTGCCAAACATAAACCACAGCAAATAAATCTACAAACATTTGAACGTGTATTCTACGAACGAAGCTATGATACAACAAAGCCAGTGGGAAAACTTGACCATGCCTACCCAATTCAGTTTGAAATTTGGCTGACACTTAAATACATCTGCCCGCCCAACTATTTAGTAGCAATGGCAAACATTCTCTCGTTCGCAAAAGTTAATATATCGCCTACAAATTTGCAAATGAATCTGAAAATGCCCCAAACGGGGAAAAGGACACACCTACCATGTCCAAACGCCTTTACAACAAAAACTGCGATCACATTTATTTTCCGCGTTTGTTGCTTGTTAGTTATAATGTACAGCACATACACCATATAAATTTACTCTGTGATTCTGAAATTAGAAAAAATTAGCCGCGCCCATCCAATATTATAGAGTACAACAATTTTGTTTTTTCCTTTTTTTTAGTCCTTTTTAGGACAGTGGTGATGGATATAAAAGATTTGATCAGGACTGAATATAATCTTTAAATTTTTTCTGGTTATTTACTCTTGTAAGTTCTTTACTTAACATAAAGATTTGATTACTGCACGATTTATATTGAAACGAAATCTCTTTTCAACATAACAACTTACTTTAAAGGTTTTTCAATTATTAAATAAATAAATCAATAAAATGAAATCGAATCTGTAATTAAAAAAAAAAAATGTATACACTTTTTACATGATTTCTTACTTTATGGAAATGAATTTTGTTGAAAGGAATGCATTAAAATTTTACGGTTACATTCGAAACATTTAATTTGTCTGACTCATTGCTGACAAGATTATTGAGCATTGCGAATCGAATATCTTTATATTTATAAGCGTAATAAACAAAAACTGAAATTCAATTAAAGTGCAATTAAACAACGTTAAACACTATTTAATAAGATCATAAAATTGCATACAATCAAGATAACTAAAAACTTCAGTACACTGAAAAGGAAATTTGTTATAAAGACTTACTCTTTCCGGTCGTATATAACACATCAAAAACATGGTATATGAAGAAAACCTCTGGCGTAGAAATTTCTCTAATTGTTAATCTGGCAAAAGCGAGCTAAAAAAACTAGATCTTTCAAGAAAATCACTTAGATTCTTAGTTTTCCTATAGGACACTCGTAAGTAAGGCTTTCCTTACATTAAATTCTATATTCTATTCCGAAGAAGAGTGATGCTACCCACTTGGTAATCCTAATGTGAATTCCAAATTTCCAAATTCTTCACTCTTACAGATGAGTTTTTCCTAAAAGTAATTGTTTTTGTATTCATTTTTGTATCCAGGTGTACGTTTGTTTTCGATGGTCTGCATCTCAAATTTAATTTGAAGAATTTTTATTTATTGACGTTAAAAATCAAAGCACGGTTGGAGGAAGAAAGTAAAAAATGTAAACCAATATAAACAATGAAATGGCAAAAGCTTTAAGCAAGTGGTGCTAAAAACTTCATTATTTAAGTTGAAATTTTTGCTCAACAGTAAACTATAAGCTACGACCCGATTTTAATTTTAATTTTAATTAAATGCATATATTTACGTATATATCACCCCTTTTTTACACGCTCTTTTTCTGCACGATTTTTAAATAACACGGTTCACCAATATATTTTTTTACACGACTTATTTTTCCAACACCAGTCCCAACACAAATTTTTTTTTTTTGAATATTATTTTGAGAGTGTTTCATAGAAACTTATGTGTACAGCAACAGTCGAAGCTGAATTTCAGCTAGTAGTTGATTTAATTGGCGAGGGCTTGAAATACACTTTTTTTACACGAAGATTTTGTATTGTAGCCTGAATACAAAAAAAATTTTAATTTTTTAATTTTAATTTTGACAGCGTCTTACCGAAACTTGCACATCAAGAATTATCTAAGCAACTTGAAAACCCCAAAAAAAAAGCTACCAACGGACTTTTAACCAACAAAAAATACTAACAGAGGCCGTTAATAATGAAGGAAGTTCTTCATTTGAATCAAATCCGACAGTTCTGACCTATCCATTGATGATAGCATTTTTGATCCTAATAAACATCCAAGCTTGTTATCAAGTAGCGATGAATAGTTGAGAAATTAGTTTCAATTGCTAATTTCAATTTTAATTTATATATGTTGTATGTACCTATAGACTGAATTTTCGCCATACACTAATTTTAATTTGTTTTTTGTATTAAAATTGAATGGTGATGGGACAATATTTAGAGTTTTTTCATCTTACACGATTTTTTAAAGATGTGAAACATATCCCCAAATCTATCAAATGTCGCAGGTATTTTTTACATCATTTTTCTTGCACGGATTTCTAAAGAACGCAGCTATGGTGCAAAAAGAGAGTTGGGTGTATTTATGGATATACAGATGTGGATGTTTGTATATATATCACTCTGGGAATACTACTTACACATGTAACACGTTGACGGTCAGAAAAAATGTATATGGGCGCGTATGTGTATATTATATATATATATATATAGATAAGATTACATTATATGCTACGTCGTTTGTGAACGAATATGTAATATGGATCATGAACTTATCGTTATATGATAAAATTTTTTATTTGAACAATCTCATCCAAATAATATCAAAACGGAGCTAGTTTCCACTCTAAGTGAGTTTGCCAGTTCGCTTACAACAAAATAAATCTTGGCAATGTTTACACGAGGCCGTACGAACGAGGGCCCGTTTGCACAGCGTTAAGTTATGTTAAAAAATGAAAATAATTTTTCTCGAATTTCCTATGTTCTTTTTGCCCAGGTTGCGTACCCCTTGGACTATCTTCGTACCTTTTGTGAAACGGCTTCATTAATTGCTCCATTATCTCCGTTGTTGGGACTTGATACCAATCATAGTCTTTTTCCTTTTTTTTTTGTTTCCATTCGATTTACAGTATGTGCATCTGAGCAGTCATATCATTCATTAACCAATCATTCTTCGGGTGAAAGGCACAACTTTTTATAGCGCAATAGAAAATCATCAATATATATATATTTATAATGTGTGTCATGAAAAGTTTATATAATTCAAGAGTATTACAACACAATTACTTTTAATAGTCTCGCTAATTAATGTAGTTCCACGCAAAACTTTTTCATGGCTTGGTATTTAAGACAGAGTTGAATAAATTTATCAATAAAGAAACAAACAAAAGTGAAATAAATATTGAAATATACATTGAATATGTGCAAAATAATTATATACATTATGTATAGAAGACATAAAGGTCAATTTACCGGTATCATCACGCTGTATGCATGAAATTTTCTGTAAAAGTAAAAACAGAAGTCAACATCGGATTTCACATGACATGTTTAATATTAATTATAAGAACTAGAAGTTCCACGTTTATATGATATACTTCCATGAGCTCATCCGTTTTTCTTACCTCACTTCTTTCATACCGTGTCACCGTGTTGTGCGTTTAGAGGACATGCCCTGATTGATTGCTTATAAAAGAAAAGAAAAATAACGATCAAGTGTAATGCTTTGAAAAGACTTTTGAGGTCATAAGATAAATTGAAGAAAAGACTTTTTCTTCCCATTTACGAGTTTTTATGAAAAATAAATGATTGTTAGCAAAGGCGAATTCCTTTACTTTCCTTTTCATTCGACGTATTGATCATAGGCCGTACCGTGTAGACATGTCATATATAATTCGTATAATATTTTTATACAATCGGACAGCATTTCATAGCTAAGAAATTATACGCAAACCAGAGTCAGACATAAATTAAAAACGTTTTTTTTCTTTCAACTGTGACGATTATAAAAGATCGAACAATGATTTTTTCTAGTGTATTCAATTTGTATTATGGAAAAAATTTTAGTGTTAAGACAAATGTTTAGTGGCATTTGATTGTGTTCTGTTATATAAATCAATAAAAATTTAATAAAAAACTTCAATAAATTTTGAATAAAAAGGAGGAAAGACATAATAAAATGTAACAGAGTGTGATTAGGATTTTGTGAGAGGAAAACGTGGATAGATGGACATTTTAATGCATAGGTTATAAAAAAAAATTTTTTTTCCTTTTTTTTTTTTAGTAAGCCTAGCAGCCTTCACACAAGAATATTATATTTCAACACTGTGTCAACAATGTTTTATTATTGATTTTCTTGATAATGTAGAAACGGCTGAAGGCTGAGAAGAAGATTATTAACATTAATATAACATTTACGTTTGCATTGTGCTTTGTTGTTTTTTTTTCGTACTGTACTGTTTCTTAAGAATGTCATCTCACAACAACAAACAATTTTATTCATAAAATCGAGAGAAGGCATAACAGAAAGAAGATCGCTTTAAAAAGCTTTAACGCGTTGTCATTATAAATATGAAATAAATTCTTAAAACAAAATAAATAAATAACGAACAAATTTTTAAAAATAAATAAATAACTTATTAATGATAAACAAAAAAAAAAAAAAAAATGACGGTATTATTCATTCAATTATGAAGATACTCAATAGAATAAAAGGGAAAAATAAGAAACCGAAATGTTGCTGAACGATAGAAGTAAGTTTGTCATGTTGTTGGATCAATTTAAGATTTTAGCTAACTTAGAACTCATTTATATATGAGTTGCATTCATTCACTGATCTATGCTATTATTCTGAGACTTTCTCGCTGTAGATACTCCAGTATTTACGACTAATAACTTAAGGGATGTACCCTGTACGTGTAACATGGTCATGCTTAGAAAAAACTGAAAAGAAAGAGATGGAGACGGACCACACCCTGGTAGATGTATGTCCCATCGGTAAATGTTATGCCTACGCCGGCCGAGCAATTATTATAACTCCGTATACACACCAATCATTATTGGTGTAGGATTTACCGCGCTAACAATTGGATCCCAGTAGGTCGACTTGATGATCGCGCTTCTTAAATGCTGGCCATGTGGTTTGCCAAGCCCTAGAACAGAGGTTTAAAAAGCTTCCAATCTGTTTGCTATGAAAAGCTTATTTAAAGGTTGATACAAATTTTAACCAACTGAGTAGTCAATACCATGACGAATATTGAGATCATAAAATTTCTCTGAGGCGAATATGACTTTGTTCAAGTTCTCTAAATAAGTAATTGAATGAAATTGATTTTGAAGACACTGATATAAACATTTGATAGCAGACGGGGTTTAAAATACCGAAAATAGTGTAAATTAAAATGAAGTGAATGAATAAAACTATTACTGTAGGTAAAAGAGTTAATAGAAATAATGAAATAACTTGTAGAAAGTAACTTTAACGGCTTTCAATAACAGGGATTTTAATTAGTTTGAGTTTGATTTTCTAGCGCATTTCATTTGTGAAACGAATTTTATGTTATGTACATTGAAAGTCAGTATGAGAATAGGAATTCTGTATGCTTTTGCATTGGAATGACAATTAAATTTTTTAAATTTTTTTTCTCAACTATCGAAAAAAGTTTTGTTTTTATTTCTCTTTTATCATCTGAAACAGTTCATAGAAGCCTTTACACAAAATAAGAGAAAAGAGACAAGTGGGGTAAAAAAAAGATGGAAATATTACAGGGAGTTTGGACAATTGCACGGGACGAACTTCAATACGCTTGTATTGTATTATTTGGACGCCGATTAAGAAGGAAATTGGTGGCAAGTTCAATGAAAGATGGAAGGAGAACTATATTTAATTATAAAAAGGTCTTTGCTTCTCTTAGCATATTATCCTATACGATTACATACAACATTTCGTTGGAGAGATATCCAGGACATATTAGATTTGTTATTTGATGAATTACATAAGCAAGCGTGCCACATGCTCCAAAAAATAAAATCTAATGTCTTATTTACATAAAACATTATTCTGGATTTTTTAACATTATTAATAAATCTTTGTACATGGATTTCTGTCAGCCAAATTATTTTCTTTGCATAAATTCATTATCTTTCAAAATCGAAAAAAAAAATAGAAATAAAAAAACAAATTAAATATAAGAGTATAACGACGGCATAAAAATGTAACAAAATTTTATTGTTTTTCAACCTAATCGAACTATTCCGGCTAACTTACTTCGTGGTAATCACATAAACATATGTATAGAAAAACATGAGAATCCACTGATACATCTTAGTACCAACTTGATTGTCTGACTAACCGATCGCATCACATTGCTTTTATGCTTGGCGTCGATGGCTTTCTTTATTTCTCTTCCATTTTCTTTTTCTGTCTTTCTCTTTATCTTGGCTTATATTCTGCTCTTTTCAAATCTTTGGCAATCAATTCACTAAAGTGACTGCAATATTAAATAGCGCTTAATTAGCTTTCAGTGATTAATGTCGGATACGGTTACGATTTCTTAAGAAACAACTACGTAAAGATTATACACAGCAAAGGGCGACAAATCTTGATCTTTGCTGTAGTTTAAGTGTTGCGCTCCTTTTTTCGGTCCTTTTTCGTTAGTTGTGAAATGCAAATCTTTCAATTCATCTTAAACTCTTTTTCATTAAATTTTATATAGGAAATAATCGATCGCGTCATCATTTCAGCGAACAGCCAGCCACGCATGTGTTGTGGTATAAAGGGAATAACAGTTTTCGATATACAATAAAATTTTATTATTTGCCATGAAACAAAAGACTTTTTCATGATAATGTGCAGAGCATGTAGGAAATTTGTCTATATTTTTTTTACTCTTCTTTAACTATTTAACAAGAGATAATACAAAACAGAAAAGACATTCGCATAAATAACAAAAAAATCAAAAAGGAAAAAGTTTAAAATAAAAGTAAAAAAATTAATGAAAGAAAATGTGGATGAAAGCAAAATCAAAATGAAAAATTCTTCGTTCTTTGCCGAATATTAAGTGTTTGTAACGCAATCGAAAGTGAGCAAAATTGGCTTTCGGGCGAAATTATTGAAAACCGACCCTTGTCCTCTTCGCAAGTTGTGACCTGAATGCTATGAAGTTCTAAACTTACAGGTTTAAATTGCGTTAAGCGTTAAGTTCTTCGAAAAAGAGTAAAAATCATTCCTCTATCTACAATTCTTCCTCATTACTAGTGTGTCTACATATATAGAGGGCAAGTGCTCGACCGCAGTTGCCAAGAAAGGAAAGAAGATTTGTAATATACCCACACTTACGTATAAAATGTTGGTAAATTGTCTTCACCAATGTAAATACGTGATACGGAATGGGTTGCTATCGATATATTGAATCAGTCATTACTCGAACTTTAAATCAAATTTAGGACGCGCATCAGGCTAAGCAAATTAACTTTATCCCGTGTCGATTTTATGATGCTTCTTCTGCCAAAATTTTCTAGTTGTTTTTAAACATAATAAAGATTTAGTTAAAAAATTTTTTCTTTTTTTTTTTTAATTTTTTCAAAATTAAAAAGATAGAAAAAACCGTATAGTATTTTTCTGTTTTCAAGTTCAATTAAAAACAGGTAAATAACTGTAGTGACCCATTACATACTCTACACCACCTCAAAGTTATTCACATGGCTATATATGTAAAGGGGTCGAAAAAGAGAACAATTTTCAGTAACGTTCGCTCCTGGGCCAGAATATGACAGGGTACAAAATTTCATCAAAATATGTTCAAAGCTGCGGCGTGTGGGTTGAACAAAAGAAAAGAAGATGAAAAGAGGGACCCACAAGTTTAGATTCATAAAATGATTCTAAAGCGATCGGTGCAATGGGGAGTGTCTACTTCAAGTTTTCTGGACTGTGCTGCATACATGCACGCAAACTTAGTATACTCTTCTTCCCCAAGTGGTAAAGCGTATAAAACTGTTAATCTGATATATATAATAGACAGTGAAAACAACTGAAAATATTAATTTAAAATAAATTCTTGGAATGAAATTTTCCCATCATATAAACTTTGTGATAAGAAACGTTAGTACACAAACGCGCGCAAACACATGCTCTCACACATGGGAAAACATATTGTAATGTTATCCTAGTAACTGGTCTAAAAAATCTGAATTTTGCCGAATACAACTTTATCGCACAAATGCATTCAGTTTACACCTAAAAACTATTTAAGAATATAGTTAAAAATATGCTGATGTGTTCGAGAAAGGGAAAAACTTTAAAAAGCAAAACAAAGACCTACAAATAAGCAACAAGTGCACCCCAAAGCTTTAACCTTATATCAACATATTTCATTAAAAAACACGTAAAAACTTTATAGCCGGGGACAGCCGACTATTGTATACCTTACCTTCGTCTTACACAATGCTTCATTCATTTTCATAATGAAATACCAACAATTATACCTTCTTTCTATATAAAAACACATACTTTTGAAATGGCATATGCAATCTTCATATCAAAGATCTTATTATTCTTCACCTATTGTCGTCCAAAAATACTAAACATTGGACTTCGTCGCCATATAAATGTTAAATTCCCATAAGGTGGGGCCCAAAAAATACATCTACGTTATCCAAATTTTTTACAGTTAATTTGTATGTCATATTAATATTAGGGAACTATTGTCACCACAAATTAGGCGCTATTATTATGTAAACGATTATTTTTCCTAGAGGCGATTAAATGGCGGTTGAAAAGTCAGATCCAAATCTTTGACGTTAATCTTGGACGCCAAAATACTAGTATAAAGCGGCTTTTATGGAGAAATTATGAAAAGTGTAATTTTTTCAATATGACAATTTTAGCAAAATACGTCGTTGTACGGAGAGCGACCGCAAAATTAGTCCGTCTGACCCAACTCGTTCTCACAAGCGTCAAAATATATCAATTTACCAAACATTCAATCAAAAGCTAGGAGCTGCAGGCCGAACACGCAAATGCACGGAAAGGCATCAGAAGGACCGACAAGTTTAAATCGATCAAAAAATGATTCTGAATCTCTCGGCTTAACAGATGTTGCTTCTATCTTATGTTCTTCTGGGAGTTACATACGTATTTCATGTCTTACAGAAAATGCGGAGTAGGATATGAAAAGCGATGGAAAATGAGGTAGAAAAATGAAGAGAGAGATAGAGAGAGAGAGGGAGAGAGCGAGAGAGAGAGAGAGAGAGAGAGAGAGAGAGAGAGAGAGACAGAGAGAGAAAAAGGAAGAATTTTGAATGTGATGTTAGTGGTATCCTTTAATGTATTGAAGCTATAAGAAATTATTTTAAAATTTGAATGCAAAATTTTCCATGTATTTTTGCGCATGTACTACAACTTAGCTTAGTTTAAAGTTCAAAAACGTTTATAAATCGCATTCACCTATTCTTCCAATAACGACCAACAAGCCATTTAACCTAGTCGCAGTTAAGTTATTTAATCATACATGAAATTAATCCTGCAAGTCATTATCCACTTAGCTAAATAACTATTAATGTCTGCTAAGAACGCTAAGACCCCGCGATGTATTTAAAAAAATCTAAAAAGCAATGAAGTTTACAATTCCAATTTTAATAGACAATCAAACTTCGACAAGAGCCCATACAGGATCAGTGCTAAAATGAGCTCGAAACAAATTTACTTGAAACGCGTGAAGCTTTTATTTTTAGGAAAATTCGAAACATTATCCAGATAAGGCAGTTAGTTGCACAGATAAATTGTCTTCCATTATCACTAGTAGACTCTCTAGACGCTCAGTGAAAGGGGTACCTAGTCATACAGCCACTGCTCTGATCAGGTATGCATTTAAAAAGCTCTTACGACCAGTAGACGACCTCTCATCTAACTTTGTACTCGTCTAGCTTACTCATCAGTTCAATTACCTAAGTATCATTTTAGATAGCTCTGTAAACAACTGATCAGATAGTTAACCGACTGTCAAGCATCCAATTATCTATTCATCAGTCATCTAGCCGACTTCCTTTCTAATTTAATAGGCATGAACACTCAACTAATCCCCAAATCCATTATATCTTAAATAGTTACCCTAGTAACTAGATAGCCAACTGAAATCAAAGCTGTTCATACACTTAGCTAACTAGGCGTTTATTTTAGTAACTGGCAAATAAATGAACGCCCTGTTAGCTAACTAATAAAGTTGACGTAGTTACTCGACAAGGTACCAATACTGGCCTTTAACTGTCAGCCTAAAATAGTCACTTATTCAATTAGATATGTCAGCAGGCAATCCCAATTCTACTCTTTGGCCATGTAGCCAGCTAGTTAAGTAGTTGTTTAGCCAACTAGCTATAGTTCTTAGAAGCTTATATGAATAATAATAAAAATTTAATTTCCAAAATTATAATTATGCAGTCAACTATACCACCCATCAAAAAGTTGTACATGCCTATCTAAATCTAAATCTGAATAAGAGATTCAGACTTAAGAAGTTAACGGAAAATCGAATGTTGGAAGTCTATAGTTAACTGATCCTACACCGTTGACAATAATTCGTCTCAGTTAATATATCTCCCGACGAATGGGGTAATTAAAGAAATTTCGTTAAAACCTAATACCATATTTTGTTAGTAATATGCTGACCAAAATGATTTTATAACGTATGGTATGGTGTGCATGTGTTTGTTTTTTATTTTATTTTATTTTACTCTTTTTTATGATTTTTGTTTCTTGTTATGGTGAAGTTTACAATTTCATATATGATTGTTTCGTATGGTGTTTTATTAGCTAGGGCGCGATTTGCGTTGTTTCTTTTCAGAAGAATTCCGGTACAATTTCTTGGAATTAATTTTTCCCAAGCGAATACAGTTACATTTCGTTAATAAAATTTTATTTTAATGGCACAAGAGGAAAGCGCAGGGAGGAAGATTTTATATATTTATTTAAAAATACTTTGTAAACGAACGCGACTATTATTACGGTTGTTATTTAAGAAGACAACTTAAACATAGTATGTAAATCCAGCGTAGCAGACAGACGAATTATCATAAAAGTTGCCCACTTAAATAAATATATGCAAGCTATCGACTCTTTGCAACTCTTATTACTTTTGTACCATGACTCTATAAAATTGAAATGAAAAAAAAAAAAAAAAAAAAAATTTAAATATAATAAAAATAATTTGTTATCTAATCGAAATGTTTCTGGAAATTTTGTGTTCATTTAATCATCAATGCTTTTGGTTCGTCGATTTATTATCTTTGATTGTTAATTAACACAATAATCATAAAAAATCAATTCTTCTTGTATTAGTTATTTCAATTTTATGACTTATCAAACCTTTGGAATATAAATAATGAATGAAGCAGCGAGACATCACAGTCATATCGCAGTCTTATTGTTTCTTTAATTGTTCCTTTCTTTTTTTTTCTTTTGTTTTAACATTTATTACCAACTCTACTATTTGCTCGCCCTTTCCCTTTATCTTATATCTTGTTAAAACATTCTTAAAATCGCTTATATGCTCTGATATGACAACATAACCAACATGACGTTTTTAGCCAATAAAACTGACAATTTAAAAATTTTATAGTTATAAATTTATGAGTTGCCACAAAATCAAATACACAAACAGCTTAACAGTCGAACAGTTAAGCAAAAACCATGGCGCCAGTCTTAACCTGCAATATTCAATGCGTTGTTAGCTTGGAAATTATGTATTTACTGTATGAGTGGTGAGAATGATGAATGCAACAACAATACAACTGATTTTGTGTGGTGCGGTATGCTTTAGTGGTTACGCATTTAACCATGCGTAACTTTGTGCTCGCCAAAAGTTGTCATTAAAGTTGACTCAGTCAGTTAGATTGTTGTTGCATTCACCGAAATTATCAAACTGAAGAGAAAAAAAAAATGATTATAAATATGATTTATTGTCAATATACAAGTAAACAAGAGCGTGGCTTATTGAAACATAGTGAAAGGGTTAAACGAAACAAGGAAGAAGGATAAGACAATACCCTTAAAATCACTGTTCTTGTGAAGTGTGTTAGTTGATGCGTATGCTTTGATTAAGAGAACAAATACTTCAATACTGCAAGTGCAGAAACACTTTAAGGACTGATTTATCAGGTGCAGTATAGATGACTTTCCCCAAATAAGGCATTATTTTGAAAATGTCCTTGCAAAACTTTTTAAAATTTTTCTTCAAAAACCGTTAAAAGAAATGATACTCCTACACACTTCAATAAATTGGTATCAAAGATTTGAATCGAAAGAGCCAATTTTCTGAATTTGATCATTTTAAAATTTATAATTTTGTCTTCCAAATTAACGCATTTGTTTTCATTATATTTTGATAATACATTTTTGTATTTTCGAAGTAGTTCCTAATCTTTCTTAAAGATGCTTTTAGTTTGCAGTGTTAAAAGAATCCAAATTATTTAGCCAACTAAAACTACGTTTTGTAAAATATATAAAATTTTGTAAGCATTGTTTTTTTTTTTTGTATAATTTTTTTGTTCTTCATCTTATGTTAATAAGTAAACAAAGAACTATTAAATTGAAGCCTTTGATGACGGTGGAATGCAGCGTAAAGACTACTGTTCTCAAATGAAATGATTTTACGAAAGCACTGAAATCACCTTCAGTCTAAAAGTCATATTACGGTGCCGAAGAATTTTCCTTCCGTCCGCTTTAGTAAAATCAAATTTTTTTTGGTTTAGGTTGTGCGAATTCCTTTAATAAACACAAAAATAATATTCCGTGAAAATGATAGAAGAAGAATTGCGTGTCTTTCTGCAGTTGAGTAGTCATAGAGACGTCACGAGATGTAAAACTTCTCTTTGTTTGAGGATTTTACGGCTTAGCAATCTTGTTTTACAACAACATCGATATTGAAGGCCTTTGTCGCAGAATAGCAAAGTTGAGGCAAAGTCATACAAAAATTATGATAGAAAGACAGCTCTATTAATTTTCTTCTCTTTCTCTTAACAAATTCAAGAATTCTTAAAGTTCCAAAATATGCTTAAAAATTTGTTATATTAGAAAATGAAAAGGAATTATAATACTGAACGGGTTGGTAAATGTTCAATAGAAACAAAGCTTATCTTTCTATTTTGCACAACACCATGATATAAGTAAAATTTATCCACAAAATGACACATTGTATAAGAAAGAAAGACGTGTTCTTGGACATATAAGCCAAGTCGTGTAATTTAGGATGATACAGCTTCGTTTGGATCATAATAAGACGTTACCGCGCTTCATGCGCGATTTCAAAAGAAAATATATATATGATACATTTTCAGAGAAGTCCACTTTATCTTTTCTTTCCCATATCCATTTTTACAATTCCATAATCCGAGGCTAAAATGCCTGGAAAGTGTATGACTAACTAATAGAACCTCTATATTTTTTTTCAGCCAAGTCTAAGTGCAATATATATAGGAAATTTTGCAATATATAGGAAATACTTTGCATTTTTATTTCTGTCAAAAGAAATATATTACAGCCGTGATCAATAAAATTACTTCTATACATTTTTATACCAACGAAGCTAACAATTTGACTTTAGGAGTATCGACAACGAATTCATTAACAATTGATGTATTTTGTCCCTTTACATCTCTCAGTGCAGCGATCAATAATTATCCATTTGAGTCAGTTAGCTTGCTTTTAATCTTATTATTCAATGTAAAAGAACTAGAGGCGAAAGTTTATTTAAAGTGAAAGTGCTAGTCACTTTCCAGTTTCTTAAAAAATACTAAAGCTACAGACCTGTCTATGTTGGCGCAATCTGAAAACCTAAATTACGCATTTCGAAGGTTATTTATAAATTCCTAATTTATACTATTTCTCAAAACATGTTGTATTTTGTTATACTCCCTGTGCAAGTTATTGTCATTATCATCAACTTCATAACATTATATACTTATGTAGGTTGCAAGCACGCGAAATACATATCCGCTTCCACAAAAAAAGCATCTTGCAGTTCTTTAACCCATCAAGTTCAATAAAACAAATACAAAATATTATAGCAGATGAAACAATAAACACAAAAAATAAAAGAAAATGGAGAAAAAATCTCACAAATGTGATAAAGGCTTGACTGCAAATGATGACTTAATAATGTGTTTATGGACTTTGATGCTATCTTCATAAATTCATTTATAAATTCATATTTTGTCAAACATTTGTAAGTCGCGCATTTATGACTGCTATCGAAGAAGAATGTCATAATGTCTTGGCGGTGCAGATGCTATTTGCTTTCAATATTCTACATATATAAAGGACTATAATCTATACCATTCTTTGCTCATTTCTCTCTCTCTCTCTCTCTCTCTCTCTCACTCCAATTTTTTCTTTTTCGTTCATATCTAAGTACTGAAAACAGAACGCACACGTCGTACGTGCTTTGCATTTTAAACGTTGCATTAACAATGGTATCCCACTAATTGATCGCAATCCTTTTGAAACAGAACAACCAAATAGAAAGAAAAGGAACTAAAGAGCGAGAGCATATTCATCGTCTGTGGTTAAATGTTGCAGGCTTGTCGAAATACGTGCTGGCGATTGCTGGTTCTTCATATGAAAGGAATTCATGTAGTTGTAGTTGTTAAAATTTCGGCCAAAGCAGCAAAAATGTCAAATATTGCCAATCATAAAATTACTGTGCATGACATTCAAGTATTGTTCTTTTGTGTTTTTAAAAATGTTTTAACAACATTGAAAACAAGATCAAAAATACCATTAACAACTGCATGTTTAGTTGTACAACAATCAACGGTAACAATTGCTGCAACGTAGTTCTGCACAGAGAATTCATTAATATCATTATGAAATGCCATTGTGATTGGGCTTGTGAATGTATGAACACATGTATGAGTAAGTGGTTGAAATCTGGTAACAGTGGTATAACTTACAATTTTTCTTACTTTTATTTATTTATTTATTTAACTATGTTCCGCTACAGATAAAATCATTAAAAATCATCATAAAAAATCATAATCTGCAACTGCGTCATACTAAACAATAATTTGGAATATGGAAAAAAATATGCCGACTTAGAACTAATTACAATAAATGAAAGAGAAGCAAAATTATTTATAATCTATACAAGACTACAAGTACTCTTGCACAAGAAATAAAACTTAAATTTAAATGTATATGTAATACATATGTCATACATACGTATTCCGTTCCGTGCTAATAATTTTTCCACAAATAAATTCAAGAAGTTGTTATGACCTGATTTCGAGTAAAAGTAGGAAAAATAGTTAATTGGTTACGTAATATAATGTTTTTAAGCGATAGTTTTAAAACAGCAAAACGTCTTGAGACCATGTTGGGAACGCCAATATTAATGTGTGCTACCCCTGCATTAGTTTACATAAAAACGTTGCACCCAACATTTGAACATTTGGCTATAAATCTCAAGAAGGTTAGTGGAAGTTGATCTGTCTTTTAGGAAACCTTGCTGACAGGGAGATATAGCAGACCCTAAAACAAAGGCGAGTCTTTTTGCTACCAGTTTTAATTGAAATGTCAGTTTGACGTTTTGAAGGACTAAATTCCAATACAATTCGTCAACCTTGGACTCAGTTTAGATTTAATATATCCGTAACCGGTAGTCTCATACAATTTTTATCGCTCTAAGGGAACAGCTCGAATTTTGTAGAATTTTTTCATCGAACCAAAAGCTTCCACTCTCCAGTTTGTGTTCTTATTGCTATTGTCCTTGAAAACATATCGCATGATCAACGAAAGTTAATTTGACTTTCGACTTATAAACGTCTCCCTTTAACTGGGTTTTGAATTTTTTTTTTAAATTATAATTTGACAGCCTGACCACTGTTTAAGAGAATATTAAGAATTTATTATATGGTCTTATGACTTAAAAAAGTGAAAAAGAAGAAGACAAAGACAACTATCCACTGCATTAATTGAATTTGCTGACAATAATTATGTTATATGCCGGGGGATTTGTTAAACATTCTTTAATATTGTTAATATTGACTTTAAAAATATAAAAAAAATATCTGAAAAAGACATTGAAATTGTTTTAAAAGATAGTTCGTTACCAAAAACACAAATCTCTACCGTTGAAAATTCTGAAATAAATATTAATTTCTACAATTTGTACTATAAGGAACGAACGAAGAATTGTCTTTGGGTTTTAATATGATTCTTGGAATATTCAATATTATGTTATATCTTAATTCTGAAATAAAAATTCATATTTAGTGCATATTTAGTTAGACTTACATACAAGGTAAGGTATAAAGTAATTCATTTAACTGCATGGCGGGGCTTAAACATATTACGGAAACTTATCTGTTTTTCTAATAATCTATATTGTTGTTATATGCATATTTGTTCAAAAAAACTAATCTTTCTTCCTTTTTTTTTTGAAGAAATGCAAAAAGCCTTTATAATGTTAGATACATACATCCAAAATATATGGCTAATAAAAGATATTTCTAAGAAACATAAATTCAACATTTTTATTGAGCAGGAGAGTGCTGATGGTCATAAAGAATTACAGGTGTAGGAGGGGGAAAAAATAAGTAATCACTGGAGACTTTAGAAACTATAAGAAAGATTTCTATTTGTGTACTCTTCTAAAGATGGGCAACGAGATTCTAGAACGAGTATTCTCAGTAGTGTGTTATCCGCTATATAGGCAAGCCGAGGACCAGTACGGGGGAACGCTGTTGGAAAAACTGACCAATAATGGATCTTATTGGTGAATTGATCGCTTATATCTTCGCAGAATATTTGCCATGGAAATGCGTATGTGTAAGCATAAAAACGTTTATATTAAGGCGAAGCTTAAAAGTGCAGAGTATCGTGAATGGACTTTCGATATCCATGAGCATCTAAAGACCTCATTATACGAGGTCATAGCCGCCCAGCAAAACTTGGACGTTTTCGCGTTGCACTATAACTTTGGGGTGATGTAGACATTGTAAATGGCGAAGAGACTGCCTAGGATGAAGTATTACCTCCTTTGCTTTAAGAAGTGTTCGAAGTGCTTGACCACTTCTTTCAGCACTTCGAACACATGTTGAGACATTGTTGAATCCTGTCCATTGACATCGCTAGAAGGAAAAATATGCTTATCGTCCTCCTTGTGTAATAAGAGTAAACGTTGTTGGCATTGAAACTGACTTGATTGCACTTCGACTATTTGATTAAATCTAGATTTAATGCAACATTTATTCACTATCTTGACTCTACATAGTGTGCATAGCGAAGAGTGGCTAGGTTTCACTTTTTCCTAAGATAGTCCGCTTCGTCAGCAGTGTATTAAGTTTTCGAAATTCGTATTGACGATCGCTAATAACATTGCTGGACATCAAGTGTCCTATCAGATGGTTGGTGAGACTATGCTTTCGATGCTTTTGTCATCAGCTGAACAAATGGCTATTGGATATTTTGTTATCGTATATTTTTCAGGATGTGAAGAATCATCTCCCTTGGATACGCGCCGAATATTGGTAACGTTCCAACCAGCTGAGATAACGCCTGCATATAGCGTTTGCTGAAAAGACCGCATTTTAACCTGCCAGGTATGAAAGTATGATTATTGAATAAAATGGTTGGTGCCTTATTTTTCCACGAAGTTTTGCCCACCTTGAGCCTCGCAAGGACCTTTTTAACGGCCTTCGAGCGAAAAAATGGCAGTTGACCATGCTACTTTTCCCGGCGGATTGGTATACAACAAAAAAGATTTAAATTACTTAACACATTACGTTTGCCCGTGAGGGTCAAATGTCGTTTGATTGTCCGTGAGGAGAGCACCCGATGTGAAACATTAGTTTCTAATCCTCCTAACAAACCGCCAAGATTGCAATGTTCTCCAGTCTCTCTTGGACTTTCGTTTTAACGATTCACATTTTTAATGCAAACTTTAACAAGGATGGCGTGCTGAAAATTAGTACGCTAACCTTTCTGACTCCAGATAACTACCGATGTCTGAGGAAACAAAAAAAAAAAAAAAAGATTTAAAAAGGTAGTATCAGGAATGCGAATGACGAAATTACTTTATTTTCACTCAAATTACAAATATTCCGTAAAATTGAAAAGGAATACTTATTATGTAGAACTTTATGCGATAAATGGATCAACCTTTCATTCATTTGCCGTTAACATATGTAAACCGATATTTCTGGCATTTCCTTTATTAAAATGTGTAGTGGCTTTGTTGGCAGCTTAATACAAATCTCGTTTCATTATTTCTCTTTGCTTAGATTACTTTAATAATCGCACAGATATTTAGATAAAAATCTGTAAACTAGGTTTAAGTCGGAATATAGGGGCTTCTGAAAGGCCTTCTTCAAATAATAGAATTAATGGGCTCTGCTTTCTTGGCTGTAATAAAATACCAATATTATTACATATTATCAATACGAAAGCAATATGCTCTGGCATATTTTAAAGATACAAAAATTTATTTGACGACTTTATAAAAATTATGTTATTAGTAAGTCGTAAACATAAGTATCATATAACTGCATTTGAGAACTTAGGGTAATGAAAAAGTTTTCTCAATAATATAATTTTTAATTTTTTCACCTAAACACATCATTTAACGTATAGTTTTATGGTTTAAAATTACTATATACTGCTGTAATAAAAACAAAATACTCGACGTTGACGCTATATCATGCGTAATAAGATTAACACATAATATGCACGAGTATGTATTGGGATATTATTTTTGTATGCGCACGTGTTTGTATGCACATGTATATGTATGCTCATGTGAAAGACTGTCAGGTGAGGTGTCAAATCACAGCTACTCATGCTGTGCAAAACGCGGTCATAAACATTCTCACTCAGCAAGATCGCGCTACACTAATTTAAATAAAAATATTCTGATCGAGAACAAAAATTCTTTTTTTTTGTCGTTTTTCTTTCAGCGATCACAACACTCATGCAGTCAGCCATTTTAGTCAGTCAGTCAGTCAGTAAGTCACAAACATAAGAAGCTTCACAGCTTTCTAGTGTTTTCCTATGATATTGGCCCCCGCTTAAAATTTTTATGAAAAAATGAAAAAATTAAGGAAATCAATACAACCATATCCCCATCGACACAGACGTACGCAGGCTCATTGATATAATTGATGTAGGCTCATCATACGTTACGTCTGTTTCGGTTTCTTTTTTTTATTTGTGAGCATACACACGCATGATGTAGCATCAAATTGGTTCACATATCTTCACCATTAACTGTTGCTGCTTGTCTTGCTTCACCCCTCATTTTTTTTTCATGCGGTGTCTCATCGATTATATGCATGATGATTATGTACAATTCAAATCCCCAGGCGTCCCTATTGTGTCTGTTCTTGTGTTGTGCCGTGATGACTGTTTGCCTTCTTTGAATCCCGAGAACAAGAAAAAAAAACCACAGCAAAAATGAATTCATTAAATAGTTTTGTAAAGTATAACAGCAACAACAAGTATATAAAGGCGCTGTGAAGAAATTAATTTATAAAAATATTGACTTTTGTTTTTTCTCATTTTTCTTGTCTGCACATATTTATTTCATTTGGTTGTATTTTGAGTGCTTCAATGAAGTTGAAAATAGAGATTTTCTTTATATTTATTTTTTTAGGACCAATATGCGTGTGAGAGTGTGCCCCAATGTAAGTGTTGGCGGAAAAGTTGTTCAAACATCGTAAATCATAATATTTAGTTATATGCGTAGTCGTGAAGGGCATATCGTAGAGATATTAAATTATCTATAATACACATGAAATCTTCACATTGTCGGACCAGAATTTGAAAAAATAAATATATACATATATAAAAAAAAAATTAAGTATTATAACTTTAAAGAATGTATTAACTTTCATTGTCGTTCTTATGAGTAGTTCTGTGAATTCTCAAACTTAATACGTTTCTTCAGAGAAAAAAATAGAACGCATTTCATAATCAGCAATTTTGAAACCCATTGATTTGATTGATTCTAATACCTAAACAGATCTCAATATGCAATTTTTTATTATTTCCATATATGTCGAGAAATCTATTTAGTTATGACAACTTAAATTCTATTTGTTACGAACTTCTGTTTATTAGCAATTACATCAATGTAGTTTTAAATTCAGGTATATTTTTGTGAAAATTTTGTGTTGAGCTGTTTTCAGTTCTAGAATAACTTTCATCTTTTCTGCTTGTTCTTTTAATTAAAAAAGCGGTCCTCGCTATATTATTATCAATATATTTTAGGTGAATGCGCGCAGCTAAAAGCACGTAGAAAATGGCAAATTAGCCTAATAAAACAACTGAAAACATTATTGTCGGGCTAGGCATACGTGGTCCAAGTTTTGCAAATTCAATTACGTCCTACATCACTTGTGGTACAGGGTATATTAAGTTTGTGCGGACGTATGTAACACGAAGAGGCGCTTAAGGTAGACCCACCTACCGTGCTAGTAAGTTCATATGGGAAAAATAAGAAGTGTGTTTTATAATTTGGTGTGGGGTATTTCATAGTCGGCCTAGACCGATGATAATGTTTTCACTTGTTTTTATATCAAATTACTATTATGGTTTAAGTTTCATCACAACATAGCCTGTCCGAAGTTTTCATACTAATTTAAAACGCCAAAATACTATTACTTAACCACTTTCGTTGAGAAATTTTGAAAATTGCAATATTTTCCAATTAACGACATTTCGAAATTGGGCATTATATGGGGAGGGGTCGAAAAGTGGGGAACCGAACCATCTTCAAAAGCGTTACTCCTTTGGTCGAAATACCTTAATCATCAAAATATCTCAAAAATTGCCCTCTATAAGTCGAATATAAATATACATAGACATCAGACGGACAGATAAGCTTACGTCGATTAAACAAATTATTGTGAACCGATCGGTATAGTAAGGGGTTCTCAGTCCTTCTGGGTGTTACGTACGTCCGCATAAACTTAATATACACTGTGGTGTGTTATAGACACAAGTGGCGAACGGTATTAAAATCGTATAAAAACGATATACTTACCACGCACATCATCTAGGTTAAATTGTAGAAACAACCAAATGCATAAGTTACTCGACCCTTAAAAAATCGATGATTTGAACATCATTTCCAGTTAAAGCACAGTGTTAGTCGTTTATTTGGACAATCGATTTTAGTGCGAATGCTTTTTATTTAAAATTCCAGTTAAGTTCAACCTATGAATGTGAACTAAACTGCAACTAATCTAATAAAGCGAGATATAATTTTTTTTCATAATTATTCGAAAAATGGCGATTTATTGCTATGGCAATATGGAAAATAGTTTTGAATTAATAGAAATTGAAATAACATTTGTGACATTGCATGTCGTGTTGCTGAGGTAAAATTAAGAGAACGCAGCGCTTATGTTTCGACGCTTGTGCTTTCTATTGGAGATGTAAACTAACCTAGACAATATTCCCTCATACTTCCGGGTACTACTCTCTTGTGAGAAAGTGTAAGAAAAATGGGAGAAATAAAGAAAAAGTGGCTATTACTTACTGTGCTCTTTTCGTACTGCCAAAGCTGTGTTACAACCGAACTTGTTATAAATGGAAACATGTAGTTCTATCGGTTGAGGTTATAATGCAAACTAAGATATTTGAGAAAAAATCATGCGAGGCATAGACTCTTACCGAAGCATTTGAGAGAAAGAACGCTAAGTGATTAAGGTTAGCTTTAGCTTAGGGCAATATTGACAAATGAAAACAAGTTGCTTATTATGAAAATACTTATCGAAGCTTTTCGTATGACGGCTAAATATGTTGATATGAAGAAATTTAATAAGTTTATGTGATACAGAGAAAATCTGCAGAGAGAGAGATTTTCTTAGTAGCTACAATAGATGTCTTAAAAGATCTTTCTTTTGACGACTTGTCAAATATGACATGAGCGGGCCTCAAATACCTCGCTCTATGTAATGTGAATTATATATTAGCAGAACGGCTTGATTGAGTCGAGAAAAGAATATCAAGCAAGCGTATTACGACTTTGAAGATAATTTCGAATTTAATGAACGAATAGGATGAATAGTATGAATAGCAATTCACCTATTGCGTTGAAGTTCCAATGTAGCATTGTTAAATATTCAAAAGAGACCTGAGTTTGAAAAAAGAAGGTTATGGTTCGAAATTAGAAGATATCATCCAATTCATTAAGCATAAGCAATAAGTTGTCAATTATGTAAAAAAAGCTTGGAGCACTTCTTTTGGAAAATCTTTTAACTCGTTTTTAAATCCGATTTCTTTGCACAAATCAATTATGGAACCGATCAGTAAAATCGGATATAATTTTGATGTAATGCACTGGTCAATAACTGCCGTGATTAAGTAAGAAAAAAATTACTTTACTACTTTACGTACTTCATTTCACATAATTTGGAAGCATTCTAAATTAATAATATGTTGATGTTTTCATTGCGCTATGAAGAGACGCGTCACCTAAAGAGTTACTAAACAACTTTCTCGTGACAAATTTGTCTCAAAAATTACTCATATTTTGCACATTTTGACTACGTTAGGGTATCGGGCCGCTCGAAATTCTCTCACGTATTGAGTGTAGATAACAATTTTGAGGATTTTTTGATGTCTCTTCTTGTTATAGCCAACTCTTATAAGCATCCACTGTGTTTAACATAATTGGTGTCCATACGTTCAAAATCAGCAAATCACCGGCACATTCCATTTTTTTACGGAGAACAATCGCTATAATATTTTCAATTTAACGCAGACGTGTTGTTTTTATTCTTATTTAATCATTACAGGAACTTGAGAATTTTGAAAATGACAAAGCTATGGCCACTGAAGCCATTGTAACGCGTAAACAAATGATTGAAATGACTTGAAATTTTGACAGACGTCGCTTCACATCGTTGGCACTTGCTAAAAATATAATATGAATTTTTCTTGTATTATATTTACTATTTGTCAGTCCTCGGAATTATTGCCCGATATGTTAAAGTAAGTAGCAAAAGAGAAAGTATTTTCAGTTCACATTGATGTCTACTAGAGAACCGTCTTCTTTTATGCAAAGAATGGTATATATTTTACATAGAATGACCTTTGATGGTATTGTATACATTAGGTTAGTGGGAAAGTTTTGTCATATTTTACCACCTGCAGGAAATTTTACGTGTCAGGTCAAGGCAAAAAGGTTAGATGCGTTAAATGCAGAGTGGAAAAGTGATTTTAAAACATTGCTCTTGTATGTTGTAGGTGTTCTAGAAAGAAAGCACGTATCGGCTTGCAACGTTGCTTGTGAAACCTTAGCTAACACGTTGGGAAGTGGTTTGGATGTTTGTACATGCAGAAAGTTGGTTTGCAAAATTTCGTTCCTGAGCTTTTACTCCATTAGCATATTGTCGATCTGGGCTATAATAACATTATGTGATCCAATTTTAAGAGTAACCCAAGTCTAACGAAAATAATTCATTATGCACCATTTGACTGTTGCGGAACACATTAAACATCTAAAAATTCGAATTTTTTATTTAAAGTACGACAGTTGTTTCCCGCCAACCTAATATTTTAAATGATATTTTTGTACGCTCTAAGCGTGTATGGAGAGAAGAAAACTTAAATTAATATATATCTCGTTTATGATCAACTTAATCGGATGACCAAAAAGCTATCTACTTATAAATGCACACACATCAAGCAGTGGCAAATCGCTTTTAAAGTTGGCTTTGGAAAGCTATCTGGATTTTACGCTAGGAAAACACGAAGTGTATTTATTCATTTTTTGTTTATCATTAAGTTTGCTCCTAAGAAAAAGAAGTCATTTCCATTCGTCCAATATTGTTGGGAACAATATTTTTTGTGGACTGTGAAATACCGCTCATTAAAACAGACTAATTCCGATAATTTGGGGGCGCGTTAAAGAACTTAAAACAAAGCAAAACGGTTTATACTACAGTCAACTGTAACGTGTAAACTTTTTAAAAGTTTCATATTGCACTAGCTTGTCTGGTAGCATAAATCACTTGAACAACACCTTGTTAGCGAAAGAGAAAATGCAAATTTATACAAAAGCAATACATGTCATGTCTGCGGAAACATGCATGTAGATATAATACATCGAATAGAAAAAAAGAGAGAACGATCTCAGCATTTTGTACAACCGTACATGATTACTAATAGCCCGCAACTAATCTAATTTGTTAATGTTGCGTATAAGATTCATTCACCCTTTGTTGTCTAAAAATTGGCCAGGTATTGCGCAAACCCTTTCAAACATAATCAATACCGTTATTTAGAAAATTGGCTTAAAAAGAAAAGAAATAAAAAATAAGTAAACAAAAATGTACTTAATATCCAGGCGAAAAGCAAAAAAGCAATAATAAGAAAATGGGGAGCTTGATGGCAAGCAAAAGGATGCAAAACATAAGATCAACAACAAGTAGGAACGGTAAGCCAAGCAAACCCGGACACCTGGTCGAAATAAACGTTTTTTGAAATGCATGTGTAATAAATCGATGCCAACACATTATGATTTTGTGACAATCATTATGTATTTTGATTATTACGATTGCGATGATCATATTTTGTGCTTTTTATTTTAAAAAATGTTTTCTTTTGTTGCAAAAAAAATAAATAGCTAAATGAATAATTAAATAAATAAAAATGAAAGGAATAAAATTAATTAAAATGCAAGGCATCAAATGTTGTGCAAGCATGGTTGGGCATATCTCTGTTAATACTTTTCCTCCTCCCGTAATTCAAGGTAAACGGTTTTTGTAATGCTTTCAGATGATCAACGCCCTTTCCTACGCATATTTATGCATACAGTCTTATTCACATGTATTATTGATATTATTCTTATACTTTATTGTCATACTTTTTTGTTTTGTTTTTATTTTTTAATAATTCAAGTGTTGATTAGACTGATCATCTAGCTTGTGCTTGTTATTGTTGCAAGAGGCAAAAGGAGCCGAGTAGTCAGTCAGTCATTCCTATCATTTATTTTTACTGAATAGGAAAGGAGCACGTGTGTGCGTTTATGATTGCGCTCATGTGTTGTCGTCACTATTTGCGTTGTGCCAACATTTTCGTAAAAAGAAAATAAGAAATAATAATAATGAAAGAGAACAGCAACAACAACGCAACCTCGATTTTCGTGTGAATTTAATTGTATTTAAGTATCTAATTAAGAGATCAAAGCGCATCTCCTTATAAAAAAATGAAGAAAAAAAAAATTCAGAAAATTGAAAAAACGTAATAAAATCAAAAGTTTCGGGGACGCCTTTTGATTGCATTGCACGAAAAAGACGTTATTCATGAGAAATTTGTGTACAAAAGTCGAGGGTGTTAAGGTCTTTTTCTGTTTATCACACATCAAGTAAACAAAGATAAAAAGGCGAACAAACAAAGTTGTATTTCTGCACTTTGCCACTTATGATGGATGATACAATGCGTTGAAAATGATTTCCGGTTTTAGGAGGAATTCAAACAGAAAAAAAAAAAAAAATTAAAAAAAAAAATGATTAAAGAAAGACTTAACAAGAATAATTAGGTAAGAGCCTGAAACTTTTTCAAAAAGTAGAAACACAGCAATTGTAAACAATGTACCCGATAACCAATATCGTACAAAAACGTCGATCGTGGGGCAACTATGTATCGAGCATTTTCGTAATTGAATATTTTTTGTATGTTCTTGATTTTATATAAATTTAACAACGTCCGCGTACCTTCATTTCAGCTTGTTGTCTATTGTTGGCACCCTTTCGGTTAAAAAAGTTGAAATTGTATTTAAAATTGAAAGGTGAAATCCGACGCAAACACGTGTAGTTGGTGACAACAGATTCTTTAAATAAGCATGACCGTTTTACCGTCATTATCGCTATACCTCAAAAATTATAAGATATATTTCAGAGCATGTACTGATTTGAAACTCGGTGCAGATACTTATCAAAACCATGTCCATTGCAAAAACGGTCATGGAATGGTGAATTCAGAGGTTTCTACAATCTGTATATGTAAATATATAGCTTGCAAGTCGATGTGGCCGTGTCTGTCCCATCGGCAGTCGGTCCGCCATATGCTCCCTAGACTTTGCATTGTTGTAAAAGTCGAAATTGAAAGCTGAACTTTGACAACACATAGCTTCTTGGGTTAAGATCATTGGTTTTGAAAACGTACGTTATATATAGGCAAGCGCGATAGTACTAATTAGTGGATATAAAATAATTGCTCCAAGGCAAAAGTTGCTTCCCTATATATTTCAATTATTTTATTTTTGTAGAAAAAACCTTTTATCAAATTCTCACAATGTCTTTTCTCTGTAAAGGTATATTATTTTGTCATTTGTTGTCAGTAAGAAATTTCAAAGAAGTTAGGCGCATCTCATAATAAACTTGAACTACATTTGGTCTAAGACGTTATTTTTTATAAAGCATTTTTGTGTCGGAAAGTTTTGAATGAAATGTTAAATGCTGATCTTTGGGCGACGAATCTGACGGAGCTCCTAAGCGAAACCCGCAAAAGAAATGTAAATAGTAAATAGTAAAAATGACAAAAAGAAAGAAAAAGCGGGATTAGCGATGCATTAAGACAAATACTGCTATCGTGTCGGCACCTATGACGCATGAAGTAAATCGATTGCTTTTAGGTTAAAAGTTGAAAGCTGGTTTTCTTTTTTATATACATTTTATTTTTCTCGTAGATATACTATTCTATCTATCTAGAGTCTATTGTTTCTAATAAAATATGGCGTACGTATATAACTAGCAACAAAAGTCTGGAGCATAGAGGTTGGAAAATACTTGTAGAATCTATTAAAAGGCTACACAATGCCAATGAATCACTCGCTTGTACCAACCACGCCGATTTTTGGTAAATCACGCATGATAATCTAAAAGAATGAATTGATATTGGAGGAAGTTCTAACTTTTGTGTTTATATTCTACATCACTTTTGGTACAGGATATATTAAGTTTGTACATATGTACGCGTGACATCCAGTTGAACCGATTCATCTTTTATTATATCGATCGATTTAAAATCATTTTCCAAATTGTTTCAAGTCTCGATTTATGTCTATCTCTCTGCCCGATTGACGTCTGCCCCTGTATTTTGTTCAGCCAAAGTCTCGTAGACTGATGTGCATCGCTTATGGGAAATTAATTGGATCAGATCACTTTTACGACCACTCGTCATATAATGCATTATAATGAAAGAAGCTGGTAATATGGTAAAAATGCACATTTCGACATCTCGCGACACTAATTGCTGAGTATTGGTATTTGGGTGTGGTAAACTAAAGCGAGGATCCGTATGGATCGCAGGGAACGATTTTTTAAACCTTCTCCTATACAAGGATCCTCGTGAAAAGTATGCTTTTACAGGACAAATAGCTCTAATTTTTAATTGTTTTCTATGTGATCGATAAAGAAGGTCAACATCCAATACAACCTCTAATATTTTATCATGAAAATAAATAAAGCGTTATGTTATGCAATCTTGTGTAGCGCATTTATTGCACCGTCTTGCTCGATTACAATTTTTTTTACTTATTTAGTTTAGCTTCGTGTAAAGCTTGTGCATTTCCCGATGATGTCCAGGTTTATTCGATTGTAGCGTGGGTAGCGCTACCTATTATATTTCTTGTTGAACGGTTAAGAACGATGTTCAAGTAAAGTGGACCAAAGCTCAAGATAAGATGTTCTGATCCTTCAGTCGATCTATCTTCGAAGTAGGTGGTACAAATATTGATGGTGCGTAAGATTTCAAATATCTCGGAATCACTCTTGATGAAAATTTATATTTCGATTCCATTGTGAAACATTTTGCCTTCCGGGCTAACGTTTTCTTTAGAAGATTTTAAGCTTTAAAGCTGGTCTACCCAATTCAACACTTAAGTTCACAAGTCTATAATTATACATCTGCAATGCAATACACTTGATACACAACAGCTCTTTACGACTTCAACGGTATATAACGGTCTTGTATTAAAAAAAAAAGTACAAGTAAAAATAAAATGACGATTAAAAATGAGGTGATGAAGTAAGGAGAATTGCTCCAATTTCATTTCTAATTCCTAAGTATGTTATCCGTGATTAAATTTCACAATGAGCGAATAATAAAAGATTGCAGAAATTTAGTTGATTACAACCATCACAGCAAAATGAATATTTTTATTTTTTTTTGTTTCAGCATACCATTTATCATTGTTGATCGTATTCCTACGATTTACTTCCAATTTTTTCGTTATCTACTTTAAACTTAACCGTAAAGAAGCAAAAGATTTCGGATAAATGCTATTCAAAGAAAATATAATAGTTGTTTATTATTAACTGAACATTGCTTTTTTTCTTGGTGTTTTCTAATATTGCTAATAAAACGTTTTTCCGCTGCGAAAAAGCGAAACATTTCTTTCACTGGAACTATATAAAAGTTCGAAAGGAACAAGCAAAAAAAGAAAAAAAATATCAATAATGAAATAAATTCAAATTTAATTGGAAAGATATGATGTCGTGCTGTTGATGAAGACAATATAATGATGGTGATGATGATTATGTAGCGAGCAACCATTCAACCAACCATTCAATGTTCAAGACAACATGAAGCAGCAACACGCCAGCAGGAACAATAAGAAACACTGTTTAACACATACGACTATGTTTACGTGCTTTTGTATTCGATCATATTCTCTAAGGCGTTGTGGTGTTGATTGCTTAGCTTCTTAATTTAAGCAAACAAACAAACACACTCCGTATACAAACTTACAACATACGGTAAAAAACGTACAAACTTCAGTTCAACATCATCTTTGAAAGCTTTGAATCACCACAACAAAGTGTAAAGTCGAAAATATAAAGTGTGATTTAAGTGAAGCAAAGGAAGAAGCGCCTCACATACTTATATCGCACAAAAGCAATCTTCCACTTTAACATCATCACCACAACAAAAGCCATAATATCCTTAACTATTGTATGTTGCCATACCATATAGACCGGCTGCATTTGCTAGAATATATATGTTTATACATATGATGATTTCTTTTTGTGTGCTGTTATACCACTTATCTCCCACCCACACATACTTAAAAAATACAAAACTTTATTTTTACTGTATGGAACTCTTGGTTATTGTTTTGGATTTTTATTTGCTTTTTGTTTATTTTTTTCTTCTGATTTTTACTTTTTGCTTTCCTGCTACAAGTAAACACGAAATGCTACAACTTGTTAACTTAAACATGCGCATGCGCTTACAACTTACGCGAAATCTCCAACAACAACGACTTATACAGAATTGCAGCAGTTTTACTCACAATATGTATTTGTAACACACATACCATGAATATACAACAATATATATACGTCTACATGTGTATGAACACAGCCCGTAAAATACTTTATACTCTACTGTAATCCTTTACAAGGTCTTTGCAGTTTGTAGCGTTCGATGTTACTGCTTTCATCAGAGAAGGTGTCATGGGTATGATAAGTTTATCATTCTATTTGTGAAAGAGCGATAATGAGAAAGAAAATATCTTACATTTCTGCCAATGTCAATGAAGGGAAATTAGACGATCGTTAATTGACTGTTGACACTGTTGGCAACAACCAGAACATACACCGTCTCAACTGTGTCGTAGAGTGTGCGGTCGATTCGTGACATATTTTTGGGATAATCTACAAGAACGGCTTAAATTTGGAACAAAATGGCCCAATATTTCAGGCAGCCAGTAAAATTGCCAGAACCAAACTTGATGAATAGCATTCTCTACAGATGGAATGGATACATTTTATAAATTTTGTCTAAATTTGATATAATGCGCAGTGAATCGTGTTCAGGAAACGATCTATGGTTTTCGATATCGAGTATGCTCGATAGCCGTCGATAATGAACTCACTTTAACGAATAGAGAGCTTGCTGCTGTTGATAAATTATTTATTTTTCCTACTAATGGATTAAAAATCTTTCGATCGTAAAACTGCGGTCGAGTAACATATTTGAATAACGAATGAGTTTACCCAATATCGACAACCATAGATCAGTCACAGAATCATATTGTTTTACTTACATTTACTAAAATCCTCGCTTTTATCAATAACTGAATGCATTGAGTTGCCTATGTACTATATTTTTACGCTCACTTATCGATATCAACACATACCCATACTGATGTCTTTACACCCAAAACCCCATATATCAAAATAGTCTTTGTTCATCTTTATTTTTGTTAGTAATCTCTTCTTATACACATATTGTAATAACCGCATATTAATATTTTCATATGCTCGCAATTTATCATATCCATATATTCACAAATTTATAGTTTCATACACGCATCTATTGACGTATTAATACATTAATACATTTGTATATTCATGCATTCCAATAATATATGTTCATGCATGCACATCATAGGTCTTTATATTCATATATTTGTAAATTCATATATTGAATTAATCATACGTTCATATACATTCATATATCCATATATTACCGTATTCATACGTGCAAATATTCATATAGTCATCCATTTATACATAAATCTGGTTGTAGATATGTTCATATATCCATACATTCCATGTGTTCATATTTTTATATATTCACGTATTCACATATTCATGCATCCCTATATATTCATGCATTTATAGATTCTTGCATTCATAGATTCATATATTCCTACATCTTTATATTCCTATGTCAACATGTTCATACATTTATATTCCTATATCAATATATTCATATATTCATATATTTCTATGCTCATATATTCATACATTCATGTATTTCTATGCTCATATATTCATATATTCATATATTCATACATTCACATATGCCTATGTTCATATATTCATGCATTCACATATTTTTATGTTCATATATTCATATATTCCTGCGTTCATATATTTACACACTTATATATTCCTATGTGCATATATTCATGCATTCATATTGCATTATATTCTTATATTATACCTATTTAAATACCAATTAGTGCGCATATTCAAATTGCGAGAAACGCTTTATTTTCTACATCCGCGACTTGACTTCGGTTATAAAAAAACAATCTATATAAAAAATTTCGGTTAAACTTCATTCATTAAGCTTTCTTTAACTAATGAAACTTTTTTATAAGAAATAAGTTAGAGTCCTTTTTCCATCTAATGACTGGGCTGGAACATTGTGGAGAGAGAGAGTTTGATAATCTCTCAATATGAATGACTTTGTTAGTTTATGACCTTGAATGGGCTTAAGATTCGTTGTAAACCTTACTCAGTTCACTCACTTGTTGCTTGCAGTATCCATTGAGAATTAAGTACACTGATTGCTAAGCAAAGGGAAAAAATGTAAATAAATATAAAAAATTATAATAATAAGAAGAAGAAGGAGAAAAATACGAAGTGAAAAAAGAAGAAGAAGTTAAACGTGCAGAATTTGATGTTCCTGCTCTTATTGTTGCACGCGTGATCTGTTCGAGAAATCAGTTAAAGTCACAACCAATAAAATCATTAAGTGTAAAGCAATTTATTAGGTGTTCAAAACAGAACTTTTTTTCTGTTGTCAGTTTATTTTCACTCATTAACATAACGAGCTTGTCACACGTTACATGTGTACGAACATGTTCCGTTCCATAACCATGGCCGATGATGGCAATCTCTAAGAGATAATTAATTTGTGTGAAAAATTTTCACGTTACTTTTAAATAAATAAAAATTTCACATATATTTTTACACTTTTACGCATTAAAATTGTTTATAAAATGTGCTCGCATTAAATAGACATCACATGTTCAGTCTCATTTCAATATATTTTAGTTCCCTCACTGATATAACCAAGAGTTGATATATTTGCTTTGGGTTCCGATAATGAAATTAAATGCAATGTTACGCGACCGGTAAGATACATTTCGAACTCGATCACTTAAGTTTTTAAGCACCATCTCGTTCATAGATACAAAATGTATTTTTGTTATGTATTTCGTTTAATTCCTTAAACTTATAGACCCTGCGTTATTCTTAACCCACCTGTAGAAATCTTATACACATATATATAGGTTTATATTTATATATATGTATAGTGTTTCTCCATTAACATGCTCTGAATGTTCATTTAGGTGCCTGTGTATAGCGTGAAATATATCGACACTCGAAAACCAATTAATCACAGACGCGACAACTACTGTCACTGATGATCTGTACGTTTGTCCGTCTGTCTATTTGTTTGTCTGTTTGTTTGTCTCTGTTTTAAATATTTTCTTATGCTTGTCGTTGCTTTGTGTGAAATTGTGTGAATGTGCATACAAATGTGAAAAATACAACACCAGATCAGTATAAAGGAAATGCGAAAACAACATAAAAATATATATGTACGAGAACATATATATATTTATATAAACTAAATCAGTTGACTTGGTGACATTTCATGTTATAACAAACGGATACAGAAAATGTTTAGATGTAGCTTTTTTAAATATGTCGCTTTTTTTTTGTTTTTTATTTTCGCTGCCGAATTGTTGGGTTTAAGCATATATTAAGCGCGCTATTTTGTGTGTCTTAATGATTTATATATGAGAAAGCGGATGTAAGTTTGAACCTGAATCAATATGTAATTAAAAGTGAAGAAAAATATATATATGTTCTCATCACCTTACTAAAATTAACAGAAGTGTATTTAAACTTATAATTTGCTTTTGCTTAAGCTCTTTGCATTCATGTTGATTTTCTTCACAGGCTCTTAACAAGGCTCCGAACAAGGCTGTTAACTGAATTTCGTCTTATTATACACTCATGCGGACCAGAAGGCGAAAAGATATAAAAAAGTATAGCTTGGAACGACGAAACAAAAATAAATATATTTGGGCGCATGGCGGAGAAAATCTTATGGTATCGGGTTGCTTTCCATGGGAGGGTGTCGATCTAATACATCTCATAGAAAATGCTATGTATATATTTGCATATAAAACCTTGTCGGAAACCGTAATGCTACAGTTTGCGGAAGAAAATATGTCCTCGATATGGCAATTTCAGTAGGATAACGAAACATTCATCCAATTTGTGCGTGGTTCCTGGAGCATAACTTAGATATAATTGAAAAGCCAAGTCCTATTGAAAAAATTTAGAGAAAACTAAAGCGTCAAGTTTCTTGTAGCAATGAAAAAGAATTTTGAGAAAATATTCAAAAAGTATGCTTTAATATCATAGTATAGAGATTTGCCTAAAAGAATCATAGCTGTGCTTAAAAAGAACAAGGGCTATTGACAGTCTAAATTAATTTCTTTAAAAATGGTTATTTTTAATTACTCTTCACCTGGAGATACATGTGGCATTTTTTACCTAACCTTCTTTTAAGTTCCTGTTTCTACTTAATGTAACTCTAAAACTATTTTTAAATGTTCCTACGTCGTAGGAGGGAATCAATACCCCATACCAGCACAAAACAATACAAATTTTTTTTTCTGCCCACATGTGTATACATGTGATGGGTAAATTGACAAAACTGCATTAGTCGAAGTTGATATATTGTTCGAAGTTCTTATTTCTTGTTTATGAATTTGAAAAGATTGCTCTAGGGAAAAGAAATTGGATTAACCGACTAGGTCATTGTGGAAACTGCTGCTTGTTTTGAGAGCCTGTTAATAAAACGTTTTCTAAAAAAGTTATCGAGTTCTTGCAGAAGTATTATATTGATTGTATCATTTTTGATGGCGACTGCATTAAAGAAAAAATTCAATTTTGCAAAAGAAATGTTTTTTTTTGTTTATAAAGTCCCGGGAACTAATGCCAGGTGACGCAGCATATCAGAAGTGTATATAATTCTACTGATCAGTTCCATCACCAGCTTCTATTCCGATGTCAAATATTAAGAGTTAGTTACTAATATTTGTATAGCTCATAATAAATTATACTGAGCTCTCTTAATAAGTTATACTGAGAACTCTTAAACTTAAGAATGCCACACTAGAGCCCCTAACAAAGTAGACGAATACTAAAGCTTTTCCCATCAACCCTCTATTTTCTTTTGTTGAGCTCATTAAAGGTACACATTTCATAAGAAATATAGACCTGAAATGAGATAAGCAAAAAACATATTGCCTTGTAGATCTATTGTCTTTTGGTAGGGATTTATTATTATTTCGACTTGAAATAACACCTTTCGTAGCTGATTTTGACTGAGAAGGTCGCAGTGCTTATTTTCTTTAAAAGTGTTGATCTTTGCCAATATATCAATAAGGTTTTCCTCATTTTTCATTAATTTTTATTATTCACATGATTTTTCAGGCGAGGTGTTGAAAGTTAGTAAATAGGAAGGGCTTCTAGTTGCTTGGCAACCGTTTCTTTAAACTTATCGCTCGACAGACGGAGGTTTACGGGTTCGCTCTGCATGTTATCCGTATGCATCCATCTCTAATAAAGTTCTCTTTCATAAGTGACGTTGGCCATGGATGTAATGTTTGAAAGCATTACCAGCTCAGTAAGGTTGCGACGCACATTACGTTTCCTATTAGTAGGTGCTTGCAAAAATTTTTATCAGTGACTTTTACAGATAAAAATAATAAAGAAGTGGAAAATGCCAGTGTATCTAACAGTTAGATCCGATGATTTTGATATTTCTTCACCTAATATAACAGTTTTCAATTTAGTATTATTGAGTTATTCAGCGTATGCCCACGCTAATCATGGAGCGCTCAAAATTGCTTTTTTGACATATATAACTTTTATTGTTTAATTTGAAGGTTGTTTGTTGACGAAGCTCAATAAACACGTTCGGAAGCTTATGGTAATGGTGCTTCATCATATCCCGGTTGTAAATTTTTGTTTCCAACGATTTAGAAGTGATGAATTTGACGTTAATAGCAAAAAACGCCCTTGAGGCCGAAAAAAGTTCGAATATAACGAATTGTACGACTTATTGGACGAAGACACAGCTCAAACTCTCACAGAACTTTCTAACAGCTTACCAATTGATGAATCAACTGTTTCTAGATGTTTACATGCGACGGGAAAGATCCAAAAGGAGGGAAAATTAGTTACCATACGAATTGACTGTAAATGCCAATTCGTGCCGTTTCAATATCGCGTTTTCATTGCTTGGCAAGAAAAATAAGAAGAATTATCTGTGGCGCATTGTGACAAGGGTTTGTCCAGGGGAGCCATCCACATCGATACCGACGCGGAATATTCATGGCCATAACGTTTTGCTGTGCATATGGTGAGATCATCAAGGTGTAATGCATTATGAGCTGCTAAAACCGAACGAAACTGTTTCTGCAGATGTCTACCGACATCAATTGAAAACATTTAACGGTGTGTTGTTGCAAAAAAGACCACAGACAGCAGTTAGCAGACGTAAAGTCAATCTCTTGCAACGCTCGGCCGCATGGTGCAAGAGTTGTCAAAGATACACTGTGCCTCAAATGAAAAGTTCTGCCACACCCAGCATACTCACCAGACGCAGCGCCTTAAATTACCACTTGTTCCGATCGATGCAGCTTGGCTTTGGTGCGAAAATAGGTCCACGATTGGATCGGTGTTAAACTAGTATCACTCTTTCGACACGGTATCGACATGTTGCCAGAAAGATGGGAAATAGTTGCAGAAAATTATGAAAATATTTTCATCAATGTACATTGTACTAATTTTTCAATACAGGCAATAGATGCCTTTTTGAAGTGGAGAAATGTTAAAAAGTTCTGCAGCCAACTAATATTTAAACACTGCAACGAGCTTGAGCACAATATTTTTAATATTTGCTACACGTATTAGATTTCTAATACAGTTTGATAGGGAGTTTTCATTTCCTTCATTCTTTAAGCAAATTTTTGTTAAAAGACGCCTAGATTTGTGAACATGACTTCTATGTATGCTGAACGCATTCCAAAAAGTCCATTAAATATGCAAGTTAAAGCCTAATACTCTAACCATCAGGATGATTCTCCCATATTATGGACGACTTGTTACTCATTGACCTGCAGTCCTTATATAGAACAAATAGAAAATTTTTATTCGTCCTTTAGCGGATCTTAGATATTCGCTCCCTTTAGCGTCTAACTTAAAATTGTAAAATACTTTAATTAATGTAGTCGTCGGTCACTAAGCTTATATACATAATCTGCAGTAAAAGTTGTTCAGTGCTGTAGCTTCGCTATTGAGGACGGATTACACTTATTTCCAAACTTCATCTGTAATCACTCATTACGAATATATCGGTCCGTCTTCAGTTTCTCTCTTGAGTTGAGAAGCCCCACGCCGATCAAAAGCATATATATTTGATAGAGACTTGCGAAATATATGTTTTAGTGTTACAAACAGAATGACTCGTTTACGGTTATAATACTAACAGTTGGAACATTTATCAGAAGAATAATTTGAGTTGTTCTGAAATGGTTATTAAAAAATAATATATATCTTTCTAAATTTTGAAAATTGTCTATAGTTTTTAAATTAACATTTTTATAAGACAACGTTGACTTATGTATAATATTTTAAGTTTGAAAAATGGTTTATCTTTTTTTATCTTTTTCAGATATTTAACTATTATAGACACGATTATCTATTTTTCTAAAACCGATATATTTAAAATTCAATAAAAAGGCCTAAAAACAAAGATCTTCGAAAGGAACTGGAATCCCAAAATGAGATAAGCCAAGAAATGAATATAGAAAAAATATTGGTGAATAAGTGGACGAATGAGTAGGTGAGCAAGAAGGCCAATGCACAAGCGTTCAGACAAAGAAGAGGATCGAATTAAGAGACTAAGCATACACGATCGACATAGGCATAAACATACAGCCAGAAGGGCGAACAAATAAATACAAGTAAAAGCAGACAGATAAAGAGTTAAAGAAATAAGTGCACAAATACATCAACAGCTAGGAAGGCAGATGAGTTGGGGCCGAGATGGACGAGGCAAATTAAAATTAAAATCTCACTGTTATCAATGATAGGGAATCTCTTATATGACTTAACGGACATTTTCTAAATGAAAAGACATTATCCAACGATGCCCAACTTCTGAAGGATGTCTTATTTTATTAAAGTAAAGAGGGATTTGTTATATATATTTATTATATTTATTTATAATATATAAATTATTTAAGCTTAAAATTATTAACCATTCAAAAATATTAACATAATAAAACCATAACACGAAACAGTAGCAGCATTTTATTAAAAAAGAACAAAAAGAAAAAGTAAATTATGCCCAGTGTATCGATGTTGGGAACAATGACTGAATTTTAAACAAACATTTCGTGTTCAGTTCATTTTATTTTATATTTTAATACAAGAGCAAAAGAAGAATAAAATAAAAAAATAACAAGAAGAACTTAAGCTTTATATTTAAGACGTCACAAACATAATCTCTGTGCCTGTGATGGTGATTGCGATTGTGATTGACCACCAACATAGTCAATGAAATGTAAACCAAAGTCAACATTGGCATTTTTATATCGTTTGCCGTTCGTTATTGTGAAGTTGCCTTGTGACACTCATACATACATATACATACATAGAAGCACCCATGAAACGTAAGTGGTCGGGTGTATTGTAACATCAAAGATCATAATTCATGGTTTGGGGAAGAGGAGAATAAGGAAATGTGTATGTGAGGCGAATATACTTGTACATAAAAGCAAAAATATATCGGAATATATTCATAACATAATCAACTACAAATTGCCTGCAGTACACAAAGTATTCAAATAACTAATAAACAAACCAACCACGAAACAAAACAAGTCATTTAAAACGTTGTAAAGCAAAGACGATCACAGCGAAGTTGGAAGATGAATCTCTCTGTTGGAAATGAATGCTGACAAAAACGAAAAAAAAACTTTTTTTTTCTATTTTATTAAATAAACGAAAGAACGTTTAGTGTTTATAATAACTTTGTTAGTGCCAGTGTTGTTAGTTATTTAAACCGATGGTTGAAACCTATCAAGATTAATTTAAAGATTTGTCCGTTGTAATGCTTTAAGGGCATACTGATGATTTAACAAAAGAAGAGAAGGCATTTTCTTCATACATTTATTTTTTCTATTTTTTATATAAACCGATTAAATAACGCAAACATACACAAGTCAATACAAAATACTAATGTGTACGAAAGGGGAAACAAATCAAATCACACCGACATATTATGTTGTGATGCTGCTATTAATAAGAACTACAAAGAAATATAGATCAACAGGTAAGGAATACATACATATTAGGTTAGCAGAAAAGTGTTTTTACTGCTTACGCTTCGTTTATTTATGTTTTCAAAATTTTCTGGCTCATTCTGTTATATTTGATACCAATCGCGTTAAAATCAATTTACAAATACTCGCAGTTACGTATTTTTTCTCACTTTTGTAGGCGATGACGATATAACGTCGATATTTTGCACCGTAACGAAAAACTATCTTCTCAAACTAACGGAGAGGTATGATACCAGATACCAGATACCGGACTTAATAAATAGTTTTTTGGTGGAAAGTCTTTCCCTAAAGACAGTTGTCGTTTTGTTCCGTCAAATATATTTAATGATTATGGTTAAATCCAAGCTATAAGTGAGAAGGCGATTATCACATAATTGCCTTAAAGATGACACAAAGCTAAATAACATTGATTACTATGAGAATTCAAAAGCCGATTAAAATAACTTGAACACATTCGGAAGCAAGTTCTTTCAAATCCGCATGCGAAGTGACCTTAACATTTCATTAAAATCACGAAGTCATTAAGAAGTCTCAAATTTTGCTTCCGCATGAATTCTTAAGACTTATTTAAAATGTAATTGAAGCGATCATCTTTCAAACAAATTATCGCAATTGACGTTAAATATTGTACTCAAACACAATTAAAACTTATCGCAGTAATTCGTGGGAAATAATTAGCTTTGGTTAACAAGTTTTGTTGGTTTTAGCTTCCATTTAATAATACCATTAGTTAGTTACTATTAATTGTATAGTTTATGAAACTTGCAAAATTGTAATAACAAAGACTTTAACTAAGTGAATTCACTTAAACTTAGGCCATTTACTGATAAGAAACCAAACTTTTGTGAGAGTGAAGTCATGAACTTTTCAGGAAGAAATCATATGCATGCATATCGTATTTTAAATCTAGTACATTAAGTAGTATGTCCTTTCTTTCTGTTTAAAGAAAGTGTGATTTCAAACCGAGATTACCTTTTCGGCAACCTAAAGTATATGCGTTAGTAAACTAGAGACAAATCAAAGTCTTGATCATTGTGTTGAAAGTATTATTGTTAAAAGATTTTGTAAAGTCATTTTTTTTCAGGAGTTGTTTTGATTAGCAGGTAATATCACGAGCAGTTATGGTCTTTGAAAATCAACGATTTGATATAATATCATGTCTGTTGACAATATTGCTATCAAACACGTCTTTACTCCTGTAAAACTATTAAATACAAATCAATATATTTGTCAATCAATGGTCGTTTCGTTTAATGTAAATTTTGGAATTTTTTTGAGAATTAAATATCTTTTATAATATAAATTCACTTAAAACTTATTAACTCTCCAGATATGTTACACGGTGTTTTCACTTTTCATCCTAAAATTATTCAGGTTATCTTTTTGCTTAAAGACACAATATTGTATTTAATCTATCAATTTGTAAATAGACAAGACTTCAATTACAAGAACATTGCAAAGAATAAGATAAATCTGCGTGTAAAGACGTCTTTGTAGACAGAATATTTTCTATTGTGTTCAAAATAAATTTACGAATTTTTAGAGAACTTTCTTAACCAACCATTGTAATGTTTAGATGACTACCAAACTATGTCTAACACGAACGAAGAGAACTTGCACAGCACCCGGAAGGAGCTGATGATTGATTATTCATGACGTCGTACATTGCAGACAAAGACATATGCGTTATTGCATAAAAGTCGTCAAAAGCGAGGAGTATAAGAATTTTATCCTTTCGTTTCACCTTAGAACATGTTCGGCCTATAATTACGTCATGTGATTGTTTGTGATTGAACGTTGTCGTTAAACCCACAAGAACTAAAAAACGTATCAATATCATACATAAGTTGCAGACGACTTTAGAACATCTGCCACAAAATGGAGTAAAAATATTTGCAGAATGTGCTTTTCATACAAATAAATATAGATTTATATACAGATATGTTCGGTTTTTCAAAATCAATGACGCAAGATATTCAAAACGTTACAAACGGAAAAAATTAGCACAAATAGCGAGATGGATTTGATCTTTCTGTAATATCGTATAAAAAACCTTTCAAGCTTGTTTCTTGAGACAATATCGAGTTTTCCATTCGTTTTTCCTCATACTTCCTTGAATAATATTCGAAAAATAATATAAAAGAATCTGACCAGCAGCAAATGCTGGATAATCCTTCGCCTGTCTGTCCATCCGCCTGTCGATCTTTCTGTCTGCCCGTCTACATCTCTGCCTGTATATCCATGTCTACATGTCCACGGAATCGGATATTGACTTCAAATTCGATGAAAACATTGGAATCTTGTGTAAAACGGAAACACCTTTTTTTTCGGAAACATGAAAATGGGTATTTTACTCATTAGTCATATGTTGTAAATATTTGCATAGTAATAGTAAATATTTTGCATATTCTGGATGGGATGTATGAAATATTCATCCAGAGCCGAACGTTATTCTTTTACTTTCTTATTCTCGTGTCAGTTTCCTCTTCATCAAACGATTGTACGTAACATAAATTATGTGTTCATAGATCGAAATTGACCGTTTAATGTTTTTGAATGTATAATAAGCGTAGATAGTTTTAAGTGAAATCATTTACGAAATTGAAGAAGTCATTGTCACTGTAAACACTTTACTAATAAAGAGATAAAAAGAAAAAAAAAACGGGTTGATTTTTTTACTTTATTGTAGTGAGAAACCATTGAATTTCTTTCTCTTCATTGCTTTCTTCCCAAGCAATTGCGTTTCATAAGTGGTATGGATCTTGTTAATTCAAATAGTACGTAGTGCGATAAGAACCAGTTTCCATTTGGGCAATCCTTACAGGCAAGACAAAAGTGTTTTTTGAAATTTTCTTCAATAGCAATTCCATCCATTGCATAATCTTTGTTATGGTTCCCTTGAAATTCGATAAATAATAGAGAATCATACAGCATTTAATAATCAGATTAACATTGACAGCAGTGTCGTTTGTCATTGATTGTTTTAATCTTTGGTTTTAAGAAATTTTAAATATGTAGCGAAAGCATTCACAAACCAAACCTGCTGAACTTCTTTTGTCATCTATAATATGGTGCATGCAGTTAATCTGAATATACATTTGTAATCAACCACAATCATTAAGATACATAACCTCTCTATGAGTAGCTACTGGTTTTGTTTGAAAATTAATAAAAAATTGAAGGTTTTTGTAATTGTTGTCATTACATTTTGGAACGGATCATTACGTAACCATGCGTCAAATCTCAAAAATTTAGTTTGTTTTTTTTTAGGTTTGCGTCTTATTATTACGAGTTTTGTGTTTAATCTTTAATGTTTAATGCATTTTCAATTATTTGTGGGAAAGAATTTGAGATCATGTAAAACCTCTCAAACTGCGAACATATCAGATGTTAAAATGTCGCAATTTTATTGAATTCAATAGAAAAATTATTAAAGCGAGTACGGTTGAAACTATAGGTAGACGAAAATGTAACGCAGCGAAAAAGCAATGATACGAAAAAAGAAAGCTTAAAAATAAGATTAAACATGAATTTAATATATTTACTGGTGTCATGTAGTCATATTAATGGAAATACTCGGGTTTTTTTTTTTAAGCAAAAGCAAGAGAACAATAGAAAAACTAGATTCGCTTTCAATTATATTCTGTATTAGTATATGATTATGTTTAATGATTATGTTTCAATACCTTATGTACTCTGCGATCTAAAGTTATTTTAATATAAATATTGTGATTAAATTCAATAACAAATTTGATTTCGTAGAATTCAGGTGAACTTTTCTCTTTCTTTCAAGCGTATCTTGAATATCCTTCATCCTTTATTTATATACAATATTATGATGGAAAAATGATAGTCAGCGTACGCCGGTTACTTCGTACATAATAACAGCTAGCGCCGTTTACTTACGGCAATCGTTTATTGATTTACAGGGGCTTAGTAAGGTGTAGGATGTTACTCGTATGCTGCCGCGGAGGGATTTAAAGAAGCTTTGTTTCTAATATCCACTAAAAGTTTAGATTGCAAGGTAGAGAAAAGGAATAACTATATCGTAAGCACTTGCAATATTTGTTTAAAAAAATAAGCGAATATATAATATGCTCATTTACCCACCGGTTGATGTGCATGAGTTCATTTTAATTTAGTAAATCGATTTTAAATCAAGCTTTTTTAATTTTTGGCAGCTCACTTTAGCTATTGGGAAGATTTGAAGTTCGAATGCATTTCAAACCTATTGTAAATTAATTTAAATTCTCTTAATAAAATGTCCTTAACCACACCACCCGCTTTTGGAACAACCTACCAGCAGTGATCCTTCCCACCGTATATTCAAGTTCATAAAATTTCCCCAACTTCCAGATTTTTATATTTGTATATATAAATATATAGACAGAGTCTTGTCTTGTTGATGTCAAACATACAATTATGTAACGTCGAGTGGTGGGATCTAGTTTCTTTTTTCAGTTAAGCATCGAATATGCGACGTGCGTTTGCAGTAATATGATTAGCAAATTAGTGCAATATTTATCGAACTTTCGAAAAATTGCGGTTTTCAAAACGAAATCATTTTCAAGGATAAGACTCATTACGACTTAATAGCCTTTTATTCTTATTTGTTGTGTATATGTATAGTCTTTTGCGTAAACATCTGCGTATGAAGCCCTTGCTCGCACGTACTTAATAGCAGACAGGACGAATATTTCCACGCTTCTATCATTACTCTGGACGAGGGATGTGTTAGCCCGTGGGTTTCTAAATTCATAGCATTGTACCATTTAATTATAATAGCCTTTAGCCTTTATCCCCTTGGCAAAAGCGGAGCTTACCTAAATCCTCTTTTTTGGGTGGCATAGAAACTACCAGCAAAAGTTTAAAATCACCCACTTTTGCGATCTTGCTTCAAGCACATCACCGAATAAATTCCAAAAAGGTTCGGAAGGCGCACAGGAGTACCGTACACCAGAATGTTTCTGGAATAGCAGTAATTATTATATATCATGAACGGGGGGAGAGGGGAGGGAGCTAGTTTAAAAAAAATGGAAAAATTAGAACTTTGAAGCGTGCGACGTCACTACTTTGGATCGTCATCGAAAGATCTGAGCCTGAAAACGAAATTCGATTGACTTAATGAAGAGAACTTATATAATGATTAGATGCCAGACCTTTTAAATCGAATCCTATACTATTTTGCCATATATTATATCTTTTTGCGCCACTGATTAAATATTTCGTTGTACGAAATTAAACACTAAACTGTAACTTAAAATAGAATTGCGTTCGGATAACGCCCGCTTCACGTATATATCTTGGGCTTCACTTATGTAAGAGGCTACCTTGCGTTGGTTCTCACAATGTTTTGAGTGAAAGAAACTGTCTGCAAAGAATTTATATCACTTTCTTATTAACAACCTTCCTTCGCTCGGCAAATCAATTACATAGATATATCAAATCAATTACATAGATATAGGTTTCTTATAGGTACATTTATAGATTGCAAAAACCAACAGCAATGACGATGAATCACTTTTTGTCTTTCTCATTCCTCACTGCTTTCCCCTCGTTGTTAATTTATTTAAATAAACAAAACTTCGAAATATTTTGTAATAATATACGCAACACAACGATTACAGTTTGGTAGTAACAATAATAATAAAAACACAACAATGACTATAACTTAATATATGAGAAACAATTACAAAAAAAATAATAATAAAACCGAATTCTTGAATAAACAAAAGCACAAGCATGCAAAATGAAAAGGAAAGCAGCAGCAAACATTTTACAATTAATTAACACTGTAGAAACACTGATTTAGCATAAATTGCCAACGTTGCAAAGAACGAGGAACACATCACATACACCCATACGTACATGCATGCATACTCCTATCTACCTACACGTAAACGTACACGTATACATATACGTACACGCATATACATCCAGAATGCAAATAAAATATAATTTACATTATACATTAATTCAAGAGGTTCCAGATCGTTTAAGACGGAAACACAACTGCCACCTAATCATTATCGTTATAATCGACATGTGGACACGTTTGAGTGAACTTTTTTCTGCTTTTTTTCTTGTTCCTATTTTCTTTCCATGTTTTTTTACCCGAGAGTCAACAGACAGAGCGACTTTAGACATGTGAATCTATATATATGTGAATTTTGTAAATCTTTTACTTTGTGTCTTCTCTCTATCCGAAGGTTGCCGTTAAAAATCAAGTTCTTATAATTAAAAAAAAAAATAAATCCTTCAAATATCGAAACAAGGCGTTACTTCTCTTTCCCAAAATTATAACGTGTCATCGTTGTTTGTTTTGTTCCATGGTGAAAATTATGAATAAAACTTTTCAATCTATGTTGCTCAGAGGCAATGAAAGCAGCTACCGTAAGGGCAACAACAACAAATGCAACAACAATTTTAAAACACAACACCAACTGAACTGTAGCGAAATAAGCTAAACTGTTGATTATAATAATTATCATGATGATAATCATAATGGTGAAATGCTGTGACGATCATGACGAGATCGAACTGGGCTTAGGGGTTTATTTAAACGAAACCAAAAATAAAATTTAAACCCCTACCTCCGTTCCCCTGAGCCTGTGTTAAGCCACCGAAACATATGTTTATTTACAACGATTAACTTTTGCTTTATTTTTTTGTTATTACCCCTGTTCTTATTGATTTAATAAAAGAATAAAAAATGTTTTAAAAAGTTTCCTTACAAATTTTTGATTATATTCTTCGTTTTCTTTATAGCATTAACATAATAACAGTAACTATTTAAACTTGAACAACTGATCATTTGCTCTATGCGTATTTAAAAAACTATAGGTGTTAAAAGATATTGTTGACGACGCAATTTCAAAGTTGTTTAATATATTTTTTAAATTGATTCTCTTTTGTACGTATATCAAATTACTTATCAATTTTATCCGCGTGAGTGGCCGAGTAGGCAAGAGTCTCGACTAGCCATTCAATGGTCGTGGGTTCAAATCTCAAGTGTGGTAGACTTTTTAATAGTAATAATAATAATAACAATAATAATAATAATAATAATAATAATAATAATAATAATAATAATAATAACAATAATAATAATAATAATGATAATAATAATAACAATAATAATAATAATAATAAAATAAAGCCTTAGATGCTAGTGCTTTTATCTTAGTATTTATTCTCTAGCTAAATTAATAATAATAATAATAATAATTAATTTTATCTAAACGAAAATGCAGGGTAAGTGAATAAATGCTGTTTTTGCGAATTTACCGGCAAATCGTTTATGGATTTTAAAGACTGATGCTAATGAGCTGATATCTTCTTAAAGTCGATTATTTTATATTATCCTTATGTTGCCCGTCTTCATCATATATTCGGATTTCATAGTTCCTTTTCCCCGCATCATTTAAAACGAATTTTTAAAAATATTTGTTAGATGAAAACTTTATCACAAATTAAAAACATTATCCATAAAACTATTAGAGATTTTTAGATTTTGGTCCACTTCTTTAAAGTAGCTCAGATATATATTACAACAAAACCGTTGCTTAACAAGCTAAGAAAAGAGAACGACTTCAATCTAGTTAACTAAGGGCCTTCTCCGAGATGTTTCCTTTTTCTTTTAAGAACCTTAGAGCTACATTTACCTCGATATATATTATAGATCAAAAGTTTTTGCTGACAAGTCGGATATTTATATTCGCGACTTAAAATAAATTTTGTAAATGCAAAGCGTGATCATTGGCGACCCCATTAGTGAATCACTTCACATGTTTACACTTATATAATGAACACACTCTTAAGTGGGTCACCTCCATTTTGAAATTCGGTCTGTGATTAAAGATGAAGATCTAACTGTTGGAATCTGACAATTATATAATAAACATACTCTTAAATGGGTCACCTTCATATTCAAATGCGATTTGTGATTAAAGACGAAGATCTGTGGTTAAGTGTGGGATTTCTGTTATAATTTTCAAAAAGGTGAACATTTCAACAATGAACAACAGTGAGCGGACGGACAGACAACCAGAGCTAAATCGTTTTTGAAGTTTACGCATTTTCAGAACGTAAACATATATTGTTTAGAAATTTTTTGAAAAAATGGAAATCCAAATCCATCATTGCTTCATTTCTTATCAGTGCGACTAATTGGTGTTGGGTTGACATCTCATAGCTTCGGTGAATGGTTAGTCGGGAAAGGCATAGTAGCTGCCGATTGGGGCAGTAACCAACCAAACTGCGGCTACGCCTTATGTCTTATTATCTTTCCCAACTTATATCTGTCTGTCAGTGTGCTTCACACCTAGGGAATAAGCCCAGCGACCATTCATATTAAAAAAACGTGAATACATAGAAACTTTCAAATTTTCTCAAGTCAAATTTTTAGCAAATATAAGCGCAAGTCTTAACATTTTATACCAGGTTCTCCAACGGCAAAGTTGCAGGCGATAGTAAGCAGATCAAAGTTGTTAAGCGATATTTTTGGGATAACAAGTAACTAAAGTCTACGTTTATACATGAATAATACATATATAACGCATCACTCATTGCCGAATCAATACTATTTTTAGATATTACCAACCTTCAAACGAAATGTGTGAACATTTCATTATATTTCGACCATTGGCTTAGAAGTTTCGAGTTTTCCGGTTACGTTATACACGAAGTTAAGATTTTTGCATTGTTTTACGGAAACAAAAGTAGCGTCTAAAATTTAAAAATTCATGGATGGATTCAATCAATTCAGTAGCGGCAATATGTATATGTCTTCCTTCAAACTAATTGAATGATGTTATTTTACTTTATAAAGTGTTTGTGGAATTAATACAAAAATTTTGAAAGCTTAAAAGAAATCATGAAATCACTGCAAAATTTCCCAAAACGTCTGGCCCACACATAAAGCAGAAGGGCAGAACTAGTTAGTACAATAAAGTTTAACAATAACAGCAACCGTGAAGCCTAACTAGTAAATTATCAAAGATTTGCATTGTTATGAGTAAAACAGCAAAAAAGAAATCAAAACTGAACGAATTGTGATGAATGATTATTACAACAAAACGTTTGTTTGTTTTTACCGTGGTTGCTGTTGTTTTTGTTGTTGCTGTTGTTTAACTTACGACAATACATATTAATGCAATAATAATAATCATAAAAACAGTAATAAACTTGCAAGCGGCAATGTTTTTTGCTGACAACAACATCACCAGACAGTTGGACAGGAACATGAGTCCATCATAGTGTAGGAAAGAAAACGATAAATAAAAATCAACAAGACTGATAACAACAACAATAATAATAATAACAGCCACATACACACGCACATAAGCAGTCTTAAAAGCATGCATACAAATATCAAAATATTGCAAAGCAAAACGTATACACAAACGCATACGCAACACAAGTAAACATATTTATATGTTTATGATTTATGAAGATCACCAACATCAACAGGAACAACCATCAACAATGACAACAACAATAAGAATAATAAGAAAGATAATAACATACAACGCACACGGTTTTTAGGACAAGACTAACAACAGTCAATACAAGTTATGCCGTAGCATTTAAAAAGAAAAGGAAAAAGAAACAAACTAAGGTGATATACAAAGAATTTTATCCTCATAACTGCACAGATTGTTGTTATTTTTCGTGTTGTATCCCATTACGTTTTCGTTTTTTTTTTCTTATTTTCCCTTTTTTTAGCTGATCCGTATGACAATCTTTGTTTTATGTGGAATGAATTGTCAACATTTCACAATTAATAATGTTTGAAAGAGTTAGCGGGTGTTTTTATTCGTTAGTCCATTTGATTGTGTCATATTTATGCGATGCGACCGTCCATCTAAGCGATAATTCACTTACGAGCCTATGTATGTCTTTTTAAAGGATTGCCTTGATACGAACGAAATCGGAGTCTGTGCATTTGCAATCGTTTGTCCGGGGCAGCTAACGTTAACGTTATGTCGTCGTGTGTGCCAAAGATTCTGTCATAATACTTGTTCATATCTTGTTTGTGAACATGTTTTAGATCGTGTACAAAATAATTTTTAATAATATATTATATAGCATAGGGCAGTGGGATATAAATATACACGTACGGCTGCGCAAAGAGGCACCAACAGATATCAAGAGCCAGAATGGAGACATATGCAGTTCTTCAAAGCTTGGTACGTAAGGTAACTGTTGTGCAAGAGTTTAATTTTTTGAAGTCCTTATAATAAGCTAGTTAGCTATACGAATGCAACGTTTATATATGTCGATGTTATGTTATGCTATGGTTTCAATATGACGACTGCATGCACTAATCTATACTAAGGATAGGACTGCAATTTACGAATTGCGATGGTAACTTGTAGGATAAATGCTTTTAATTCTGAACCAATCAGCCCACAAAAACTTTCTTCTCAGCAAAAAGAAAAAAAAAAAGAAAATGTTTCAGTCCTTGAACTATTCTCCGGATCGTTTAGAGTAAATGGATTTTGTTATTGGCTTAAATGATATCAGATAGCGGAGGTCTCCTGCTGTTCTTATTTATCCCAAAATTGCCCCCTATCATCACAATCGTAGGGAGTTCAGTTTTTGGAAACGGGGAGTACTCGATAATATCGATTAAATAGTAGAGCACTTTCATTACTTATTTATTCCCTGTTTCGAACTTTTTTTGCAAGATGTGCAGTTTTTCGCCTATAGGAAGGTAATCAACAGCTTTTAATTGACACTAACGCAAATGCAAAAACGAAAAAAGTGGAATTGTAAAAAACTTGTAAAAATATTCGCAAAGTTCGTCGTTCTTTACGTTGAAACATAAAAACATAAGTAGAAGCTAAAGCAAATATCCTAATGCTGTCTCATATCAAGCGGACGGAGATACGCCTACAATCCTTGCAAATGGCCCTTTATGTATTTTCTATTTACTGCCTATCATGACTCGCAAAACAACTCAAAGAACATATCAGTTTCTACAAGAAGGATAAATATATAAGGCATTGTATCTGTGTTCGATATCTTCCAATTATTCCGAATTTTTTTCACCGCACACGAAATGAAAGAAGATTTTGTAAAACTAGCTGACGATGAGTGCCTTAATTTTTCATGGCTATAATCTTTAGTTTAAGTATAGTATGATCACCAGTCGTTAAAGCTGATCGTTGTGACTTTCGTTTTCGAACTTTCAGCTAAGGTGTGTTCGCATTCTCACTATACTATATATTGTAGGCTTCTATTGGTGTTTCTTGTATGTTTTCATTCTCTGTACTCATTTCTTCAAATGAACGAAATTATTAAATTATGTCATAAATGAAAACCTTAAAAAGCTAAACCAATTTGTGTTATGTGGCAACGGAATACAGAAAAGTTTTGCAAACCAGCAGCAGAGATCTTTCACGAACGTTCACTAGATGCTCATTGTAGTTGTTGTATCTGACAATAAATTGACTGACAATCGGGAGTTATAATAAACTTGATCTTAAGTTCTTTGTTAATATTACTATCAACTGCATATACAACCACAATTGATTTAATGACAATACTAACAACAACAACAACAACAACAACAGTAAAATTGTAAAAAAAGAAGAAAAAATAAAGTTGGCAAAAAGAAACTAGAAACGCTAAAACTTATGACATGACAGTTAAGGCATAAATGCACACGCATATAGAGACTGTTTTCGTTTTGACGATGAAAACGCCCGTAAAGCGATATTAATTGTTTAGCCTTATGTTTACAATGCACGTAAACGTAAGCGTATACTCGCTTACTTATCTGCTTACTTGCATATGTATTTGATAGTATCTGAAGTGAAATTGTTTAGCGTTATATCAAAGTGGTCCACTCTGTGTACTACTTTATATGCACAGAGTATTATGTCGCAAGTGTACGACGATGTTTGTTGGTTACATTTTACTTACATCAGTATAAGTTAAGATGAATGAGTAGTAAGTAATATTTATATCGTACGGGTTTTGTATGGATTTCATAAGGCATTTTCACATATTTGTGTATGCATGTATCTACGCATATATATATATATATATATATATATATATATATACATATATATATATACAATTGTCTGCTTATAAACGCATAAACATATGTTTGACAACATGTCATGTTGTGATTATTTTGTAATGACACAAATTGACAATCTGTTTAGTTTTAAGAGGCACAACAACATTATTAAATTACAGTACTTATAATAAAGCAACAATAACAACATAACCATAACAATTACGACAAGAACAATAATAACAACAACGACGGGCGTAACTAACAGAATGTCAGTTGATTAAATATATTTACGCAGTTTTTCTTTACATTTTGCAATAAATTTACAATAATCAATATTCTAAAAGGAGAAGAAAAAATGATTGAGAAAACTGCTGTCACTAACCGGAAATATATAATACAACAACGGCGATTAAATGATTTGCTGTCACCTTTACGATAATAATATTCAAAAAGTTTTTTTTTTTTGATAAGCAATTAAATGAAAAAACAATTATTTTCCTTAATTTGCATAAAATTTTGATGAATGAATAATACCATCAATGAATTTTGTGAAATAACTGTTTATGTACAATATTTTCAAAATTAATTGCTATCCACGCTCTTTCATTATAAGTTTCACGATAATTTTTTTTAGTAATTATTTGGGTTCATTTTATTCGCACAATATATTACTTAAATTTATTTATTTTTCCAAACGAGCGCGTTAACCGCTTATTCCAAAAATTCAAAACGGATTCTTGTCAAAGAATAGCAAGTTAACTTGCATAACTTTTAAGTTACTGGAAAAACTTGTAATATAATCAAACTGAGCTGGCTTACTATAAATATACTCCATCTTAACCGAAATGTGGATTTTGGGGTTGATGGCTAAGAAGTTAGGCTTATGGAGAGAAGTACACGGATAACTGTGGTTTGTTAGCAAAGTTTTTAAGGCAAAGGATTGCAATGAGTAACGAAAAACGATTCACGCCAAGCCCTTAACACGTTCCCTGCAACGTGTACCGTTTTCAGTACATATTAAAACACCTTTGTGGGTCAAGTTCGGAGTTTTAACTTAAAATATTGAAATCAAACAATTATGTTCATTGTTGTTATGTTACGTAATGCCGTTGTTGTTTGCACCACCGTTTGAAAAGTGCGCCGATAAAGACACACGCAGCTTGGAGACCAGATGTCCGGGCATATTTCATATTACAATGAATTAATTAGCTCTTTGCTTTCGCAGTTTATTTAATTTAAAAAATGTTAGTTTGATTGAATGTTTCAATTATTGTCAAAAAATGAAAGTTGAAAAGTTATTGGGGTTTTTTGTTTGATATACATTTGATGTACTCGAAACTTCCTAACGACACCGCTACAGATGATGGTAGTAAAACACTGTGAAGGATTGTGATAGTTAAATTTGCGCGGTATATAGCAAAGAGAGTGATATCATTTTGCAACGATTGTCCTAATGAACCATATTTATCCATTCCTTGCTTCAACAAAAGTCATCACTATATGAAAACATATATGACATTTGCATGCTTTTTTCACTTCGTTGTGATGTAATACGAAGAAAAATGTTCGTTATGTGGAACATTTTGTTGTTTGAATATATATAATAAATCAAAATATATATTTTCTATCATAAACTCGCACAAAAATAAAGTATTTATCCAAAATCGGCGCGTATCGGCGACGAAATTAATGTTATTAAAAAAATCGAATATTCGCGATTCCAGGCCATTTCGGGCCATTGATCGATTACGATGTATTATAAGCTAGGGGTGCTACTGGAACAAGCAATTAGTAAAAATGTACACAGGAATTGCTGCGGTTAGATTGGAAATTGAAAAGAAAACCTTCAAGCTATGCGGAAAGAGATGATAATGCAGTTCGCTAGCACTCCACTATGTAGTAAAAAAACGTCAAGAAAAGAAAACTCAGCTTTTGGACCGAAGGTCGTGTACTCAACTTCCGCACCTTTCGGATATTAAGTATCCTGGTTTATACGTATCAACTATTTGAATCGAAAACGAAAAATGTGTCCGGTCATCGTCTTTGTTCTTTCGCGGACATCACGGTATGTGATCATTCGAGTATCGATAAACAATTGTCGGTGATATACGTTTATTTTTCGAAAAATAAAAATAAATTGTACCATTTATAACATTTTGAATATACCTCTATATTATTATGAACTAAGTGCGGTACCTTTCTAAAAAAAAAAAATAAAAATGCCATAGTGAGATATTACACCACATCGTTGAATAGACTTATTCCTATAATAACTTTTCAAAATAAGGCGTTGTATTGCAAGAAATCGAAAAAATGGTCCGATGCGAACCATTTTCGATAGCGGTAATCGGAACGGAAATGTACGACCTGTAGGTTGAACAGAAGAATACATGGACAGACCTTAAGCGGACAAACGAGCAGAGGAGCTTAGATCGAATCAGAAAGTGAATGTGAATCGATCGGTATAATATAAGTAGTCTATCTATCTATCTCAAGTCTCTCTAGGTGTAACATACACCCGCACTAACTTAATAAATCCACCACGAAAATTACTTTATAACTAGTTTTTAATACTTCTTCAATTACTTGCAATTACTTTCACCACAGTAGTTTCTATTTTATCTAGCGTTGCTAACTTCACATTGTTGCTATTCTGGACCTAACAGACCCATTTGAAAATAAGAGCGTTTTTGTACGCTTTAGCAGGCTAGAAATAGCTGTACCGTTAAGAGCAGCAATTATAAAATATTCACATCACTCTTTGGCGCTCTAGAAAAATTGCAAATTTTCTATAAAAAAATAGCGACACATTTGCTTATATGCATAGTGTTAATTGAGTCGTGACTAATATTTTGTCTTATTTAGATAAATTATTTCGAATTACATGTCCAGCTACTGATATTCTATTTCAAGATTCCTGAGTTTGACGATTTCAACCGCAGACATGCGGACGGACGTTATTAACTTAACAGTGTATATAACACCAAGTATATATATTTGTGACTATCGCATAGGCAATTAGTTAAGAAATGCGACTGTCAAATCATGCAGATTCGACTTCAATTCTTATTCATAACTATAATATGTGATTGGTCAATAAAGACATACCAGCAGCCGATTGAACGTACATCTCCCATGTAGCGGATAGTCTGCACCTTTTCTTCCGCAGTTTTTCCTAATCCGTGTCATGTTACACGTGCAAAACAATGTACAGTCACGAGTACCATTCGCTTTTATATTAAAAAACGCCGACTACATATTGACAACTATATGCATGTAAAATTTCGAAACTTTGGAAAATATTGTTTGCCTATTGTCGATTAGCATTGATCTACGTACAGTCATCTCCTTCTCAACATTATCTGTCCGTTGATAAAAAGTATTTGTTTCACGATTCGTAGGTAAATCGAAACAGAACCTAATGAAACACTTTCAAGCCAAAAATAAGAAAAAAATAACACAATTTATTGACAAAAAGTGTTTTGTCTAGTATTCAATTTCGAACAAAGACTGGGCATAGCAGCGTTATAATAATATGGGTGAAGGGCATATCCAAAATAATTTCTTTTCTTCGTATTTTTCTGCTAATACATTGCAAAGATAGAAAGCATTCGCATTTTTTACTATTTTTCATATTTAGAGGATCTCTAGCGCCACTTCATTTTCCATATTGAAATTTTCTCGCTGTATTGTCCTTTGAGATGTACTCAAGTAATTTACTGCTTTTAACAAGCTTCCAAGAGTCATTCTAAGCGTAGCAAGATTTTGGCTATTAATGATTTTATGAGATGCATAACAGATTAACATTTAAATGGTCAAAGCAAACGTTAAGTAAATGGCAGAAAAAAGAGGAAATAGTTTTTACCCTTTCCCGGCAATATAAGATCAAAATGTCATTCTGTACCATTCTCTGACCAAATCAGTGAAATATTCTTCGTGTATATTTCTATGTAAAAAGAGTCTAAAATATATCGTTACATAACTTTTTAAACAATCCCGAACGACGCAATACGACCGAATCGCGTAATTATTAGCTATTGATAATTAGGTATTATGTCTTGCTACCCAAAAAGTCTGGCTATAAATGGAAAGCAACATCTCATTTGAATATTAAGAAACGACATCAAGGTTACTTATGAAGTGGAAATTGTTGATAGTTCCCTTTTTAGCGAACACAATGTTAAGTAAGAAATCTTAACAATTGGAGTTCATTTCAGACCATTTTCTAAGCAATACTATGCATTGAGAATGCGAATCATGCCACCTTTTAATCGGTATGCCAGAAAAGAGTCCGAAATTATAAGTGAAGTGGAATAAAACGGGGAGCAGTAATACACAATGAACGTTAACCGAGTGTTTCCGGTTCCAGTGTTTGCCGCAATCACTCCTAAAATGCAATCAATGAGCGACTGCTTTCATAGGCTTTTAAGTGTGCTTTTACGACTACTACCTTTCTTCAGCCTTTTCCTCCTGTAATCCCTCAAGATTAGCACCGTCCTCGTCTGTATAATGGATACCCCTGAGTGGGTGATCATTCAAAAAAAAAAAACCGTCTAGGAACCAATAATTGTGGACCCATTACAAATCTGGAAGTTCGGAGCACATATGAGTTTATGTAGGTTGTAGTCTGACAGTTCGCTTTTAAACGTTGTACTCGTATACTCTACTGTCAGTAAGGGCTTTGTTTTCTATTTTGCTTAATAGAGTTACAGTGAAAATCTATGTAGATTTCTTTTATTGCTACCTTTGTTCTATAGTTTTTTCCTATTATGTTTCATGCGTTGCTCGTTTTTATTTCAAAAATAAAATTCTTTTTTTTTAAATAGTTTTTTTTAAATAATTTTTTTCATTTTTTGTCTTTTATTTACGGATTAATATTTATATTGCAACTAAGTGTATATATTTTTTTCTTGTGCACTTCTTTTTCTTCTCAATTTTCGGTTGTAGTAGTAATTGTTTGTATATTCTTTTTTTCTCTTCGGTAATCATAACATTTTTGTGAAATTTTTTTATCCTTGTTTTTTCTTTAAATTTTAATAAACAGATAATGCACGTTTATCTGTAAAATGCATACGCATACATGTGTCTGCTCACAAGTAATCGTAAGTGGTGAAGGGACGAAGGGATGGGATGTTGTGTGAACGGAAGAGGTAGCGAAGGGAGCAAGGTTCTTTAAAATTCGGAATTTTTGAATAAATGTATATATATTTCATATATATATGTATAAAACAGTATATATATATATATATATGTATATATAGTATATGTATATATATACATATATATAAATAATATATATGTATATGTACATATATATATGTATATGTACATATTTATATGCGTTGCACATATATTATATGTATGGATGTACGCGCCTGTATTGTTTATCATTGATTTAATAATAATATAAATTTAAATACATGAGATGGTTCTGTGTTTGTGCGTGCATATGTTTGTGTTTGTTGTTGTTGTTGTTGTTGTTCTTGTCGTTAATCATATCATTTTCACAGTTAATTTTAAAACATGTGCATGAGTGTTTGTATGTTTATGTATTTGTATTTGTGTTTGTGTGCGATTGCTGTGTGTGTGTACGTTTTGCTCTGTTACTTCTATACGTTATAAGTCGGTGCATATAAGTTTACTTACAGTATATGGGACTGTATTTGGTTGCGCGTATGTATGTATGTATGCACGTTTGTATGTATGTGCGCGTATGTATGCGTTCGTTTTTCTGTGTGTGTATTGTGTATTTTAATTACAATTGGTTTTGTAGTAGTTGCTCCTGTTTCTTAGAATCGTCTATACAGCAGTCGCTTTTTTATTTCGTTTTATCGGTTTTTTTTTATTATTATTTTTACGGTTTTATTTCCTTTTTGGGTTAATCAAACATAAATTTACATGTATTAATATTTACTATATATATATGTATATAATTGTTTATTGTTAGTTCTTTGTCATTGTTTTATTTGTTTTTCTTTTTAACATATTTTAATATTCATTTACTTCCTAAATATTACTAAAATTATACAAAATTAATTAATTAAATGGGAATTTTATATGCTTTTAATATTCTTCCTAATAAGAGTTTATTACTAAATGTATCTCCATGTTTGTGTATAATTTCTATATAAAAAATATTTACAAGTTTACAGCCAACATAAATAAATCTTATAAACAAAAGAAAAAACAAAGAAAAATTCCATTAAATTTTGTTACCTTCAGCTAAATAAATTATGATAGAAACAAACGAGAGATTATTGTAGTCGACAAGCATCGACAGTGCGATACCCCACACCACTGCTTTAAAATGATGGAACACGTCTTGCATTTAAACCGAAAGCGAAATGCAGTTTTAACCTTGCTCGGCTAGTATACGATATACGATCTTGTCCTAATTGGGCCTCGTTTATTTATATTTAGAAACTTGAGAATGTAAAAATATGTATGTTGAAAAAGGTTGCAAGCTAATCTTAAGATGGTTTACGCAGACAAAAATTCATTTAATTTTAATCTGTAGTGGTAGTCCATGTTATAAAATTAAAGAATTGTGAAGCTTCCTAAAAATCAATGTGTTTACTTCACAAATGTTTAATGCACTGACTTTTTTTTTTGATTAGTTAAAGCACTTAATAGATCTTTATATACCCAAGATTTCAAATCATTATACGTAAGTAGTTTTGCTATCACAAGATCCCTAAATGAATAAATCTTTTACAGTAACCTTTTAAAAAATTTTGGATCAATACTCATTATATATAATATGTAAGCAAAAGTTTCGCTTTAGGGTTTTGGATTACCCCACTGACTGTTTGGTCAATCAGATCAATGATTCAGATCAATATCCTCTAGAGCTACAGTAAGTTATAGTTTTTTATCCACTCCGAGCATGTTTGTAGCCAAATTATGGCCCTTTCTCTGCCCACGTAAATGCAACATACAGAGAGACTGGCGAGCGTATAAATTGAGAATTTGACGTTAATCGAAAACATACCTCATTTATAAGATCTCAGATGCGTACTTCGTAGCGGTTCGATAAGCTACATCGACTGCATCCTCCCCCCAATCTTTAGGCGGTGCAAGTGAAAGGAACTATTAGGTGTATAAATAAGTATTATGCAATGATATTGGTTGCTTTATATACACATTGAACACCTGACGCGTTCGTTTCTTTAGCAAACTTGGGTATACATAACTCAAGTAATTCAGGTGTTTGTGCGGCATAAGTTTCAGTTGTTTATAAGCTGTCCTTCAATATTCATCAAAGTGCAAAGAAATGGACGTTAGAACTTATTTGCACATCTAATACTTGAATTTTTATCTACTTTTCTTTGTTTCTTAGTTGACTTCGGAATCATAATAAATGAACAAATCTTTGCTGGATACAAACACGAATGAACTGAGGTTTTACTTGGCTAACTACAGCCCATGACCCTTATCCTGAAACTTCTTATCTTAGAATTTCTAGTTAGTTATGTTTATTTGCGTCAAATTTTTACCTGATTTGCAGCGTTAATGGTGTGGAGCGTAATAAAAATTATACCTTACAGGAACAATATTTCAAAAAGAGAAACTATTTTGAAAAGAAATTTTAAAAAATATAAAAACAATTTATATATGTTAGTATAAGTGAATCATTTTATACTATTTTCTCAATTTTTTGTGTTGTTTTAAATTGATATGTGAATCCTTTATCAATTTTTAATACGAACGAAAGTATTCTCCGCACAAACTTAAATTCGTAATACTCTTCCGTTTTCGCGGCGCTGTATGAAGTTATTTGGATGCACAGGATTGTATTTGTTTCTTTTGTTTTTTAACGTATATTTAGTTACATTAGATGGAGTTAAGTTTTTATTTTAATTGTATAATCTATAAGCTCTGATTGCATAAATCTTTTCTTTATTACATCGTATTATTATTACTTTTTTACAATTTTTTTTATCCGTTCTTTTCTTTAAAGTGGTTTTTAATTTCATTTCTTTTTCAAAAACAATGCGCGTTCTTTGCAGTCGTCAGCTTTTCATTTCGATTAGAAACCAAATCTCGAAGAGCGCTTGAAAGAGATATTAATGTTCTTTTTTTTTCTTATTTCTTGTTTGTTTTTTAATCACATTTTTTATTATTGTCCGAAAGTATCTTAAATTTTTTTATTTTGTTTTTAAATTTATGTTTCTTTAATTTGTTTTTTCTTTATATATAAACATATATATATATATAAACATATATATATATATATATATATATATATAAATATATATATATATATATACATATATATATTCTATATATATATATATATATATATATATATATATTCTATATTTTTATATATTTATATATTTATATATATATATCTTAAATTGTCGCAATTTAAGGTCTCAGTATTAGTTTGGGTGCTTGTTGTTGTAAATGTTGCTCCCGGAAAGCAATCAAAGAACGAAAGGCGGATATGGGTGAAGCCTTTGCTGTTATTGCATTTGCGTTATCGTTGTTAAATGATGTGACTAAAGACGATTGTCATGGTTTACCGGGGGATAATTTACCAGAATTTGATGATGTTGTCGATGAATTAGAATTGTTTGATATAGCGACCAAATTATGGTGGTTTGAAGGCGGGGTTTGTACAACATCACAGCCTGTCGAAGATGAACTACTTGAACCCGATGGTGAAGTTCCTGAAGGCGGGATTTGTTGTGCGGGGTTATGACTGCTGGCTGTAGTCAAACTAAGCGGTGCAAAGTGTGGTGCTCCCGCAGCCGCTCCAGTTACGGCTGCTTTCCATAATAAAGGATTCATGCCTAAACCATTGTGCGCTGCTAAACTTGCGCCAAAAGTTCTTTGGTGTTCAAGAAACTCCTGCGTCGGTGCGCCTAAGTGTGCAGCCGCTGCTGCTGCCGGACCATAAAAGCCACGATACAAATCTGGTCTCACATAGGGTGCGTAATTAGGTATTCTAGCCGCTAAGGGTGATAAAATCTTACCAGGACCTGGATGTTGACCGGGATGGCCGTAAAAAGCGGGATGCGCAGTCGGTAAATCACTGCCAGGCGGACTGTCTTTATGTGTTTCTTTGGCGGCATCTTTTGACGCCATATCGGCCAAAGACCAAATTCGCGGTTTAACAGCCAGGCTGGCACTAGTACTGCCGCTGGCAGCTGAATTTAAAGCTTGCTGTTGGGCTTGCTGATGATGCTGTAGCAGTTGCTGCTGATGATGATGGTAAGCGGCTATATCGGGCGGAGAGCCAGCAGGTGGACGAAAATGTTGCAAAGTCGCAGGATGAAACATAGGATGACCTCCTCCAGCCATAACCCCAGGTCGATCATATAAATCAGGAGATCCGTTAGGCGAGCCAGGTCGTGAACCGGACCATTCACTGTTATTGCTTTCACCCGGCCGTTCCCCTAATATACGGTGATCTTTATCTTCATTGGAGCCTAAACCAGAATCTTTAGCATCTTAAGCAAAGAAAAGAAAACAATAATGACAAATATATAGGAAATTTAATTAAAGAGATTAACTTTGTTCAAACTGCCATCGTAAGCGAAATTAAAAGAATAACTTTACGTTACATTTAACCCGTTGTTTAAGAAATTAATGTGCAATCTATAGTGAAGCTATCGCTTCACTATTATCATTATAGGTTGCGGTAAGCATAAAAAATCTTCGTATCCTTCTTAATATTTTGTAAAAAACAGAGTACACATCATCTACGTCCGACCATGCTAAACCGAACTGAGATTTAACCAGGGAGCACTGACTTGGTAGTTGCAATTCTTATCCTCTTGGCTGCTCTTGCGGATTTAAAATAAAGACTTCTTTTTTATTACGGCTACAGCCAGTTCAACTTTTGTTATTTAATCTTGCTAATTGATTTTTAAGATTGAAGGCTAAGACAGTCTTTTTTTTTAAGCTAAGAGGACAGGTGCAGTTAAAAAACAGAGGTCTGTAATACTTTACTAAGCAGATTTATTCCTATTTATACTTCCTACGAAATCAAGGTTCAAAACATAAAACATCTGAATGAGGGTGGAGGAAGTAGGAGCTCTTGAGCTGCAAGGAAAAAGGGTATGGAAAGAGAACTAAAGATTGACAGATTCCTGATATACTCGTATTAATAATTTTCAAAGACGACATTCTTTTCCAAAAAGAGAAAAAGATACATACCTAATAGATCATTATCGTCGGTGCTCTTATGGTCGTCGTCATCTAAATTAGCATCGTCGTCATCGACACGATTACGCGGCTCCCAAGTCATTTTATTCTCTTTCTTCAGTCTTCGACGTGCATTGGCAAACCAAGTGGACACTTGGGTTAAAGTCATTTTTGTTATAATGGCCAACATGATCTTTTCACCTTTCGTAGGATACGGATTCTTTTTATGCTCGTTTAACCAGGCCTTCAATGTGGAAGTGGTTTCACGCGTAGCATTTTTACGTCGTGCACCATTCAAATCCATACCGTAACTAAAATCCGAAATAAAGACAATAACAACAATAACGAATTAATTAGTTTCTTATATAGTAGACTTGCGGAGCTTAACGATTTGCAAATCGTAGACACCACGTGTGCATTTTAGTATTAATTTTTTTTTATTATTATTATTATTGTTATTAGTATACACAACAATGTAAATATATCTTTTAATTGGCGGCAATTAAGACAATAATTAATTGTTAAACGGCAACTCTGCCCTCTAAATATGCATGTGCGTTAGTGGCACGCATATGCAAAGTCATGGAATCAAATTTATGCAGATATTGTTTGATTGGAAAGAGGTTAACGTTTCGCATATTTGGATAGTGATACTTACATGAAAACATATTATAAAATGTTCAGCAAATGGATAGATATGACTGTAAAGGGTTGTATTGTATCCAATGTTTTCCCATTTTATTTTTGCTTCATAGCACTTGTTTTATGTTTTAGTGGTTAATTTTATAGAGCAATTTGTGGCTTTGTCTGGTTAATGCGGCAGCCCTGCTTTAAGGCGGCCTTAGCAACACAATCCACAACATATCCACCTATGCATTTATTAATCTTACTACCACTACTACACAATTAGGGTCGCTATATAAACTCCATCCATAAAGAAGCGCAAGTGCTTTTAATGGCCTTGGTTTAGGAGCAACAAGAACAGACCAAAAAAAAAAAAAAAAAAAACGCTTTTAGTAAAGCGGCAGCTCTAGTTATAAATTAAATCGTAATTCTGAAACTCTTAATTAGGTTATAAGTTATTTCTCTTTCTTTTGTTGTTGTTTTTTTCTTTTTTTTCTGCTTATTTAACATTAATTGAACACCTGCATGTTGAAAGTGTTTCTCTATTCTTTCACTCCTTTATAATGAGGAAAATTAGAAAAAAAAAACAAGAAAAAGAAAAATAACTTTATATTGATTCATGTTAAGTGTGGAAATATGACTCAACTGGTTATGCGGTTTCAGTACTTTTCGTCTTTGTCTCCCTTTTGGTCTGTCTGTCGTATTCTACGTGACGGGATGTTTTAAATTGTTTAATTGCCTTCTTTAGCTGGAAATTAATCAACAATTTGCTGTTTTTTTATTTCATATTTTCACTAAGAAAATGATTAACAACTATGTAATTCACATGTTGTATAAATGTTAATAAACACTAAACGGAAGTAACGGTCGTTGGGTGAGGATATATGTATACTTGTCGGTCTCTGCCAATATAATATATATAATATATAAAACAAAAGTACACACATACATATTTTTTTATTAATTGCATTTTTATTTTATTATTATATTTTTCATTCTGTTGCTGCCATTTTTATGAATGAATTTATTCTCTCTTAAATAATTTTATGCAATTCTTTTCATGAACTTCATTAGTATTGTTGTTGTTTTTGTAGCAGTTGTAGTTGCCGTTAGTATTCTTGTTGTTTCTGACGTCTCAGATGGATTACAAAAGCGTCATCTGCTGAACATATTATTTAATAAATACTCAATGCATTAAACTTAACTCTTACGCAAATAAGTTACGATCAAAGATTATTATTAGCTTAACGTTTGTTGCATGTCCTATTGGAAATAGTTTAAGAGAATTTTTGTTGAAAGTAAACCTACGCCGTGTTGCTTATTAACCGTTCTACCAATTAGAACTCTTTTATGATATATTAAACAAATTGCATCATTACACCCTACATAACTTGTGGTACTGGGTATATTAAGTTAATGCAGGCGTGCGTAACGCGCAGAAGAGCTTAAGAGAGACCTACCTTTTATTACACCGATCGATTCACAATCGTAATCTGAATTGATCTAAGCCTGTCTGTCCGCCTAATGCCTGTTTTGTTCAAACTATAGGTCGTAATTCTTGAGATATTTTGATGAAATTTGGTACAGTGACGTACTTTGACCCGAGGACGAACGCTATTAAAAACTGTTCGTATCGGCCCACATTTTCGAGCACTCCCCATATAACGCGTTATCCCAAAAAGATGGAAAAAAATTGTAATTTTCACAATTTGTCAGCAAAGCTAGTTAAGTAGCAGTATTTGGGCACTATAATTGGTACGAAACCGTTGGACCGGTTGGGGCAATTTTTGAATTCCCTAATATAACGACAACTAAAATTCATACGACAAAAAGGTATGATTTTCAATGCTTTGTAATGAAAATTATGTCAAAATAGTAACTTAACATAAAAAAAAAATTTGGATTAAAAAAGTAATTGGTTGCTTAATTCACGGTTACGCGATTGGATTGTTGACATGCCTTAATAGACCTCCAGCTAAAGCTGTTAAAGTGATTGCGAATTTTAAATAGAAATTTTTTTTTCTTTTTTCATTGAAAGCAATCCTCTCTTCTCTGTTTTGACATAAGAAGTAAATCTCTAAGAATTTCTCTAATTGCCTTCTTGACTACGCGTTTAAAAAGCTTGCAGTAAATTAATAAATCAATCTGCCCAACATTATGATAATGTCAATACTGAAAATTGACTCACTTTATAAAACCTAGAAATTAAAAAAAAAAAAAAACAATAAAAAAAGCAAAAGAAAAACAACATTATAAGCAGAGAAAATTTCTGTTCGGGCAGGAATATTGCAAAGAAAAAATAAATGTTAGCAACTATCTATAGAATCAAATACCTAAACACTACTTCATTCAACATGCATAACATGTCTCTGTTCTCTATATATTTTGCTGTTATTGAATTGCAATTTCTTGTACGGGGTACTTATGTATATTGTGCGATTATAATATTGTAAAACGAAGAAACATTGTATAACAATTTTGCTATTAAAGAAATTATGTACCCCATGACAACAATCTACAATTCATTGAAAACAAGAATTTCTTTTGTAAAGAATGTCATAACCATAATAAGTAGTTGATAGTCGGCGCCTAAACTACAATATGGATATGGGCAGAGTTGCTTACAAGGAAATCGTTGATGGAAATGGAATAAATGACAAATGAACATAATAATTCATAGAAAACAAAAAAAAAGAAGGTGAAATTTTCATAAATATTCTGCAAATGTTTTAAGGATAAATGTTTTATGAGCGGAAGACCGATGTTTACAAATCTATAATTATATGAAACTTTCGAGAGCTCACCTGTTAAATGGATAACCAAATGCGGCATCGTATGGATGATATACCGATGGATAAGGCCAAGGTGTGCCACCAGCTACCAGGTTTTCTTTTAAATCCAAACCAGCCTGTATGTAAAAAAATGAAAAAAAGAATATGTACACACATGTATTACTAAAATTGAATTGAATAAACATTTGCTTTGAAATTTCAAGACCTTGAACTTAATTTATTTTTTCTTCTGTATTGTATTTTTAACAAATAATTTAAAAAAAACAACAACAAAAATAAATATTTTATATTAACAATCAAAATCATCATTTATGACAATATTTCCTATCAGTAACAACACATTTTGTCAATGATTAAATACGATACGCTCTCATTTCAATACAAAAACAACAATCTAGTATTCATAATTGAAATCGTAAGATATAATTTATAGGTCAAACGGTATGTAACAAACCGTAAGATGCTATATGAAGATGTGTAAAACTTCTATGTATTGAACATTAATCGGTTCTACGAATGAACTTTTGCGCTTTACAATTCCAAAAATGCTGTTGAAACCTACGAAAAAAAAAGGGGAGAGCTTGTCAAAGTTTCGGTCCACATAAGTGACTGACTGAGTAGGTGGGAATAGCGACTACCGAGTCTTAGTTGTTAAAAGCATAACACTAACCGATGAAGCTACACCCACTAGGATGCGGTCGCTTTCCTAACTCTTCCTCTTTTGTCACTTCTTCTCAACCGTCATCTTATTGCATTACTACCAGGCAATATCCTCTGAGTGATTTGATTATATAACAAAAAAATCGAAGCCAAAATCAAAATTCTTTACGAACGATCTACTCAAACGCGAAAACACTAAAAAATCGTGGGGAAGATCTACGCCGAAATTCTTAACTGATGTTATCATTATTATTATTTTCTCTACTATCTTCTCTCTCCTTTTAAAATGAATATGCTTATATGCTTATAACTATGTATTTATGTACAGAATTATATAGTTCCACGATTTTGCGGCTGATTTGTTTATTCAGAGCCATCCATGAATCGTCCTACGATCCCATAGGTCCTTATTTGTAGCTGTTTGTAAATCTTGTCTAAATAAACATGAAATTAGCGAACACCTAATAAATAAGTTGTATTACGGTCGTAAGTCGTTACAAATTCAACCCAAGCTGAAGATGGTTGTATTCTCTTCTTTTATATTTTGTTTTAATCTAGAACGTAATTGAATTTTTAAGATGATGCGTAAATAATGTATGTGGCGATAATTGTTTAATTCTTAAGAAAACAATTAACAAAAAACAATATGTACATATATTTACTTTATAAATTTTCAAAAACAAAAGATTAATTTGCTCATCATCAGCTTTCAAAAGTGATTCTTGCTCATGCGTTCGTACATGTGTAACGCTTAATAAATAATGAAAAAAAAGCGAGGACCTCACGTTTTCCAATAGTCTTAACTAAGTAATCGAAATTATTATAATTATTGACGTATTAGAAGTACGCAAATGATAAGAAAATATCTCGTTTTATTCTTCTTTTTTTATTCCATTGAATCTTTTCTTTGATAGACTGGCTTGTTTTATTAATGACATTTGATCTTTAGCCAGTTTATTAAATTGAAAAGAAGCGCATATTACTGTTGAATTGATTAATGGAATGCGATGTATCTTTAAATATACATATATATTTCTTTCATTGTTTCATAATTAGAACTTAAATGTAAAATAATAATCATTGCTGAACAGTTACAACTGCCATCGAAGGATGGAGTCACATTAATTTTTATCATTTCGTTTGAAAGATCGTACAACGTGCTTTAGATCCTGTGAAACATGGGTAAGATCGCATGCACGCAATCGACGAACGAAAAGTCGGTACAAATGAAAACCGAAAATGTGTGTATATATGTACAGATATATATATATTCACACCATCACCAAAGTATGAGGGGTATGTTCATGTTGCTAAAACGTTTGCAAGGTCCAAAAGGAAGCATCAGAGACTCCACAAAGTATATAAATTTTTGATCAGCATCAAATTCTAAATCGATTTAAGCATGCCTGTCTGTCCGCCTGTGCAATGTGTATTGTAGACACACCGACTCAAAGGCAATGACAAATTGGTTTTTTGCTCATTACTCATAAACTACAGCAAACAAATGCACAAAAATTTGAACGCATATTTTATGGGTTATACTATAGTATTTGTGTACAAAAATGGAAAAAAATTGACCACATCTACCCGGTATTATAGTATATCAAAATTTAATTGCTTTTTCAATATCTTTATAACGCGCAGAAACAAGCTTCAAAAACTCTACAAAGTATATAAATTCTTGGTCAGTTTCAAAATTGGAATATATCTACACATATCCGCCTATTCGTCTGTCCATCAGTCTGTTTGCGCAACTTTGTAGTATTTATGGTAAACGTTCTCTCGTTAGCGAAAATGAAGATATCGCCCACAAATTTACAAAAGAATTTGGAATTGACTTAAACTATTCAAAGGACATGCCTACAACGCTCACACGCCTATGCGACAAAAGCTTTCATTTTGGAAATAGCAAGAATCAGCTGCGCCCACTCCATATTATATAACAGGAAAATTTTTGTCTTCTAATTCTTTTGTCTTTTTTAGGATAACGGTGATGGGCATAAAAGATTCGGTCCCGACCGAATTTAATTTTCTTATTCCTTTGGTATCAGAATAGTCAGAACACAAAGGCATTGCTTAACAAGTCTCATTCTTTGTTTTCATGGAAAACATATGTTATTTTGGAGGTTTTGGTAAACTTTTGACATAAAAATATTGTTCTTTAAAAAGAAAAATATTGTTCTTGAAAGGAAGACTTTGGCTTGTTCTTTTTTTCATAGTGGAAAGATTGATTCTTGATGTGGAAATGGTCAAATTTTCTCGATATGCGGATAAACAATAACAACAATCGAGCAAAATGTTTTACAATATTACTAACGACACAATATAAGCATTTACCCATTAATGAGTATGTGTTGGTATGCTTTCCGCGTAAAAAAAAGAAAATTAATTTCATTTCAAGTATGTCTGTTTATCTATTATTTGTTATTTTTCAATTTACATTTTTTTTATAATTTTTTTTTCTTTATACAAGAATTATTAGCCAAAAAAATACCACCTGCCTGAAATAACGAAGAGAAAAAACAGAAGTTTTATGACACTAAGTAAACGGGAGATTTTACCGTTAGCGTTTTCTCTGAATTCATTGCATACGCATGAACACACATTATTTCAAAAGTGATTACATCTAATTTTTTGCTTCTTCCTTTTATTAAACTTAATGTCCTTTGCGTTCCAAATAGTAACATTAACGATAATTCTTATGTATTTTTTGTTTTTTTTTTTTTTTCATTCTTAAACTGTTTTACAGACAAGAGGTAAAAGTGTAATGCTCTTGTTAAGAATACACTGAATAAACTCCATTCATAAATAAGCGTGCTAGGAAGCGTGGTTACGTATTGAAAAGTTGAGAAAGATTACGCTTTTGAATAACTTTTATAGATGTATTTTGAATTTCATATTTGCTTTTTCGTTCGTCCGTTCGTTTGTCCGATGGTCTGCTTTATACATTAACATGAAAATTTATCACACCTTGGAAGCATAAATTTTGTAGCTATACGTGCAACTGTTGTTAAGAAGAGCAACTACAAGAAGCAAAATAAAAATATGGTAAAAAGATATAGCGTTCAACAAAGGCAATAGCAACAAACAGAAGCTTAAAAATATCGCAAAGTAAAGAAATACGCACAACACGATCACCAAAAAAAAAGTTGTATATGTATTATATATATCAACAAAAATAAAAAGCTTTAAGCCAACAACCAAGCCCGCGCTGTTCAGTTGTTACGTTGCTTTGTAGATAGATTTCATTGTACAACATGAAAATTGAGAATAAAGTAAGCAACAAAAAAAAAAAAAGAAAAGGCACGCATTAATTGTGTAGCTTCTGGTTAACAATAAATGTAGTATATGGTAAATATTTTTTTTTTTTTTTTCATAATGATAAAAAGAAAATATATAAAAAGAAAGAACAAGACACAAATAACGCACAAAGCATAAGTAAGTATTAAGTTTTGCTTATCAGATCAAGTATGAAGAGACGGAAAGGTTAGAAGCGAGGGATGCGTATAACATATATTATATATAATATATATAGAGATGTATGCCAGAAAGCTCATGGCAATAGCGTTTTGGTGTACATTTGATTAGCTGCATGTATGTATGTATGCATATATTTATGTAAGTATGGGTACACGCGTGTACACACACGAATACATCCACGCATGGTCGTATATGTCTAATGTGTCTCTTGCCTCTTGTAAGTGTACATTTATTTTCATTCATTACAATTAAAATCCAGTTAAGACTTTTTACTTAAGTAATTCAATAACATTTTGCTTGTACACATACACTAACTAATGTAAGTTTGTGTCGATGTAACAGTTTGTTTGTTTGTTTGGAACACAAAAAAAGGCAAAAAGACAAAAACCGTTTTGCTAAATGCCATTGTCTGCTCACATGCTGAGCACTTTACTCTATGCCTATATAATGTTCATTTCTTCAGAAACTGTCGAAGATAACCAAACTCGATGTGTGAGTACTGAAAGCAACAAATAAAGAAAACAACAACTTTTACTTTTTATTTTTGTTTCTCTATTGTTATATTTTCTTGCTATGTATATTTAAGCACATTAATACAGCGCAGGCACAGGTGACTAACACTGAAACCGGCAATTTAAGTATTTTGGACAACAACTTTAATTACATCAATAATATATATATGTACATAACAACGAATACATTTATCTCTCTCTCTATGTGTGTACTTGTCTGTTATATGTATAGTTTGTTACTATAATTGCTGGTGCTGTTGTATATTCATCATCAAAAAATACTTTGTTATTTATTCTTGAGCGTCTCTCTCTCTCTGTCTGCTTTCACAAAACACATAATATTTTATTTATTATTGAAAATGTGTGGCGACTTGTTTTAATGTATTATTGTGCTAAACACTCATAAAAGACAGACAAACGAACAGATGGACAGACAAATGGAGAAAACATGTAATACTTGCCACTTTACATACTTTACGAAACAACAATTGTTTCTTATGTTCGCTTGTAAAATTTTCATGTATATTTTTGTTTTTTGTCTCTACTTACTGATTAAAATCAATGAATATTTTCTCCGTGTATTATAACATGGCGTCGTTTACTGCATGTGCCTAAGCGGAATAGGTGAATTTATCTTAGTTGACAAAAAAGCATATTTTTCTTTTTTCATTTCTTAATAGCAGAGCGAAAGGGAGAATTACGTGCCAGGAATTGAACATAAATAAAAAATTTATTAGATGTTTTCTAGAGAAATTGAAATTTCCCGTAAAGAAAAAAAGAAAAAAATTTTAAAATTTAAATTTTAAATTTCACACTCGTCCTAGCGGGCTCGCAAATATTTCTTATTGTAGATTCGTTAAGATTCGGTGTAACATGAAACTTAAGGTCGCTTCTTAATGAAATACACTTCGATAATGAGCGTCTTTCGAAGATTGCGTAACATATTGAGCTCTTTGTTGTGAAAACATTAAATTGCTTTAAATTACTTGCTTACTGAAACTGATAGGAGTAGGCATTGCTTTTAGTAATCTTGTTTTATTCGTTATCGGTTCCAATTGTTTAGTCAACAATTGCCAAATGAACTCGAGCACCAACTAATTTTAGATGACCTGACTTCAAACCTTCTTTATTAATAGGACCTCGAAATACAATCTGAGCGCAAAGAATTTTTGGGATCGATAGTTATTAGATTTTAACATTTAACCCTATGAAATACTTGATGAAAGTTTTATCTGAATTTTGTTGATGGAAACAGAAAAGCGTTATGTACTCTAAAAAAAATGTTGACATTTATTTTTAAAGTTTCCTTTGTTTACTTTGCCATTTCCTAGGACAGAAGGCGAAATTATAGACGCATAATTGTGTACATACTATACCCGCCTCGTCACGGCTCGGCCCAGCTGAGCTGACACTAATTTCTTTTTACATATCATTGAAAAAAGGACCTTACAAGTCCTTTATAAATGCCTTGTTTTAGATGACTTAGTGTACACATGTAAATTTCATTGGAAAACCACGTAACTCTTAAACAACGTACCTTGTTGGGAATTTCGAAAACAAAAATAATAAAGTTTTTGATAGGAGAAGAATCAAACTGGGCACGTTTGTTGTTTAAGATAAGTGTCACATAACTTGGAGATTGCATTAGTTTTCAGTTAGAGAATTGTCAGTTGCGTAAGTATAAAGTGATTTAAAATAGTTCGTTATGAGAAATGAACTTTTTTGAATTTTTTCTTACAATTTTAATTAAACTTATGTCGTTTTATTTACAAATAAAATCTATCTGCTACTCTTTGAAGTGGCAAAGTGACAGCAAATTTCAAAAAGTTTAAAGATTAGTTAATTTTTTGATTTTTCATTAAATGATCCTTTTTGTGATGTTCTACGTTTTTATGTCTTCTTTTTTAAATTTTTTTCTATGTATTATAAAACAGTATTTTAATATACGGAAACTATAGTTCAACTAAAGTATAGCTGCACAACAAGTGAGAGAGAGAGAGAGAGAGAGAAAAACAAGGGTAGAGAGTGAGGAGGAGGAGAGAGAGAGAGAGAGAGAGAGAGAGAGATGTGCCCCCTTCGTGTTTTTCATGCACTTAAGAAATTGGAAGATTGTTAGAGGAAGGCTGCAATACCCAAATACAACTAATCCCCACAGTCTGTAGTCCTGATATCTTCGACCGCGGAAAAGACTAGCTTCATAATCGCTAGACTGTTAGACAAGTTCAATCTCAGGCCTGTCTATATAAAGTTAAAAAAAATCATAGCTCCTTTCCATTTGAATAATATGTGATGTTAGAATTCCAAACAATGGTACTATTAATCCAAAGACATGTACATACCATATATGATTTCAAGTTCCATCCCCTTTGGAATTTTGTGGGTTTGACGCCATATTGATCGGTTCTAATATATATTCCCAGATATTATTTTAGAGCATATATAAAAACAATATTACACAAAGTAAATACTGAGAACTTAAGAGCGTTTCTCTCTCTTTTTTTTGTGAATCTTCATATAAAGGTTGGGTATCAAAAATTCGTTATAGAAGCTGTAAAAAACCATGTATCTGTTACTATATTTGTTGATGAAATAGTTTTCAAACTAGTTTGAAAAAAAAACGGCTTTCAATCATTCATAAAATCTCGTTTAGGTTTATGTAACAAACACCTTAATAATGATTGATTTCTAAAAAACAAAAAACGAAATCTTTTTAGATTAAACTGTGAGTTCAAAATGTTATAAATTTTGTTTGGAATTGTTCACAGCGTAGCATAAAAGATTTATATATATAGCAGATATTTGATTAATATGCTTCAATTTCTTGCCAAATGTATTCTCGTATTGTTAAACTTTTCTGCTGAAATATATTTTATTTCTTGACATCTTTCTTGCGAAAAAATAATGTGAAGTGATTGGAATCTAAAACTTGCAGAAAAATTTAACAGCTTAGGCACAGTGGGATGAAAAAAAGCTTCAATTAATTATTAGAGTTGGAAAGCGCTTTGCTTTGGGTGGGATTTGAATCTTATATTCTTGACTACCTTTCAACCTCTATTTTTTTAGGTACTTTTTATTTTTATTTTCTTTTATATCTGAGCATTATTGACATGAGCAAGAAAGGTCTCGAAAAATTTATGATATGCTACTAAACTAACCTATTTAAAAGATTGGCCGAATATTTATATCGAAACACATCTAAAAACACATCACTGCATAAGTTCGCCGATGGGCATACAGATATGGACAAATCCAAATAATTTTTAGATTTTAGACCTTACTTTTGCTTTTGTAAAACAATGGGAAAAAGCCAAATTGCTTGCACTAAACAACTGCACTTTGGAAAGTAATGGACGGAATATTATGGAATTTGCACGCGACTCGCTTGAATCTAAAATTCCTAGGGACTTGTCAATACAGTTATCCTATGCGAACTTATAGAGTGACATGTTATGTCTACGCTTCTCGTCATTAGCGACTTATTTAGTTAAATTTTTATCTGGATATTCCGTGATAGCAAAAGAGAGGTGCCAGCAAAACCCGACTAAGTATAGCATAATATTGTAAATTATTATAATGTCAAATTTTACTTTATCTATGTAATAATTACCGATTAAATGAATTAATAATAGCGCTTACGCTTAGACATAAGTTGCTTGCGGTTCCATCATATGTGCGTTTTTTTGTACACGCGTGTACTATATGAAATGTTTTCTCTTTGCTTTACTTTTTCCTTTTTTTTTAATTAGCTATTTAGCTGTGACCAGTCAATTTACTTAACTAAACGGTCTACGCTTGGCTTTGCGCCATGTTTTACTTAAAAAAATTTAAAAAAATTGGAATAAATTACTACAATTTGTCACAATGGGGTGATAAGACATTCATTTACTTACAGATAGAAAACTAACTTTGACAATGTTTTAAATTGTTATGCTAGACTACTAAAGATATTCGCACCATAAACGAAAGCTTTAAAAAAAAAAATCACTTTATTTGTTTATTAATTTTGTGTTTTATGAATCTCTTTATCCGTGACCATAGCATCCTATACGACTTTCATATTTGGCCTTGAAACGAGAGCTAATAATCATCAACGATCCTAACTCGTTTCGACCATTCCCCATATAAAGACTTATTTTAAAAATTCTTTCAATAAGTAATTAAAAGGTACTATATATACATATATATGAGTACAATAAACAAAAGAAGTATTACTTCCTTGGACCGTAGACAAGATGTTCCTTCGTCAGTTGAAATTTCTAGAGAAGTACAGTTTTTTGATTAACAAGCTCGCATTACACAAAAGAAAGTTAGCAAGAAAGATGTCATTTAAAAAAAAATGTGTATAAATGCCGTATAAACACGATCGGACACAAAATAATATCTATCAAATATATAGAGAAAGAAACTTGCGTGAGCTAAACATATTTTTAAATGATATGAAATTTCGAATCTGCCGTTGTTTTTGAAGTTGAGAAAGCTGAACTGTTGTATATTAATTGACATATCATGCAGGATTACAAAAGGTGATCAATATTTGTAGCAATGAAGTAATTTATGTATCGCTCTTAATCGCAATCCCTCTGTGCTTAGTTAAAATGATGGGTATACGAGATTCGTCCCAAAAAGAGTATAGTTTCCATTTCAAAATAGAACGCATAGTATATTTTATAGGCAATCAAACGTATTTCTAATGCCTTTTATCTGCGGCTAAAAACGAATTAGAAAAATCGCCGAAAAGAATTTTCACTATTCAAACATAAACAAAACTTTAAATCTAAACACTTAAACTGATGAAAGAATTACGTTTGTTTTTTTATAAAACCTCCAATCGGGCGCCATTAAGCATCCAATAGCTAATTATCGTGTGCATAAAGGTGTAAAAAATAATTCAATCCACAGAATAACGTAAACAGAAAGCGAAAAGAAAAAGAAGAAAACAAAAAAAGAAATTCTATCTAAAACGAATTTTAAGAAACTGAAAGTTGCTCCTTTATGTCATCTAAATCTCTATTTTCGTAAAAAATTTTTGACGATTTGTCACTTTCTCTCTCTCTCTCTCTCTCTCTTTCTCTCTATCTATCCATCTATCTCTCTCTATCTCTCCCTGTCTCTCTATAAGCGTTATCCGTTGACAAAATTATTAATCAGTCGGTATATTTACATTAAGAAAAAAAGTGAAGAAAAAAGAAGGAAAATATACACAAGAAGTATTATTATGCCAGATTTACTTATGAAGACAACATGTTCCTTCCTTAAAGTAACTATAAATATGTATTATTTATATCTATGTACGCACGTATGCTTACATGTATATATATATGCATATATATATATATATATATATCGGCCTTTCTGTTGAACATTTGTGTCAATGTAATGACATCTTGTGTCAAAGTAATGACTTCTTTAAGGCAATTTGACATGTGTTGTTTTCTTTGAACATAATAATGATATGAATGTTAGTGGTAGCGCTCTTAGTTTCTCTTATATGACAATACATATATATATATACATATGCATATGTATACAACAAAAATTGCTTTCACTTCACAAGCAAAAATTGTGAATTATCTTTGAAGCAAAAAATTACAGGAAGAAATCTTTTAAACTAATTTGGGGGTGAAATTACAGCATTCCTTTTCAATCTCTTCTCCGGATGATTTATAATACGTTAGAGGCTTTTAAAATAGTTGAAAATTAATTACTTTTGATGGGTTAATGTCATCACACATCACAGACGGCACCGACATAAAACACGGCGAAATCCTAATTGATTGTGTCAGTTATATTAAGTTTTTAAAAATAAACAGCAGAATATTATTTTTTTAGATTAACTTAAACATTTTGTTAAAAAGAATTTTTCACTTATCAAATAACGCTCTAACTGTAATACATTTCGAATAGACACATTTTCACAAGCTGCATACGTGTGTTTTGTAAAATGATTTCAATATTAGTTAATCTTCTGACGTTATGTCGCTTTTAAGTTTAATAGAAGGATTCGATTAAGGGACCAATGAAAAGAGCAAAACTCCAATTGTGATCAATGATTTCTTATACGTGAGAAGAGAATTTTAATGAAATTAACATAACATACCGGAAATCGTTGGTCATAAAACTTTCTATTGTACCAATTTTCGTGCGTTTAGATGCTTTGGTAGTCCGTCGTAACGTTTCCCTTAACTTTTTTATAATGTTCCAATTCTCTAAACTTGTGTAATTGAAATAAGGCATTCGGTGCATTAGACTCATTTTACAATTCAAATTAAACAAAGAAAATTTGATCGTATTTCAAATTGCAGATTCAAATCTCAGGTAGCAGAGTTTATTTCGGTTCCAGCTATAATGTGAGCCAGCTCAATCGGTGAAGGTATAACGCTTAGTGTTTGGGCACACACCCGCTAAGTTGCAGCCATCACCTTTCTATCTCTTACTCACGTGTTGCACGGATAGGGGACATCGCTTGAATGATTGGTCGTATTAAGCAAAATGAATGCGAGTTGCGTGTTGATTGCATTTCATCTCTTAGAAATTCGATTACCGACTATACATGTATTAGCCACAATCGAACTTGTGTGAGTTATTATTATTATTACCAATACTCTCTTGTTATTGTTATTATTAAACTAATTATTACTGTAATATGATTTTTCATACATGATTATTAATTACTTACCGGATTTGCATAGAAAGCTGGTTGATCTGTACTCATACCAGACAAATAGGCCGACATGCCTTCTGGGTACACGCCCAATGGTACACCACCTGGCCCAGCTACAAGGCTACCAGCAGCAGCAAGCCTTTGATAGCTTAACATATCGTATTGGCAGGAGCACAATGTTTGACCGCTAACAGGATCAGTATATATTGTGCGACCGGTGTCACAGCACCGATTACCAGTTGAAGGTGTACTCGCCGCATTCGGTGGTACACCTGGTCCTCCTGGGGTACCCGTTGTTAGGGGAGCACCAGGCAATACAGAGGATGGTGCTACGGGGCCGCCACCACTACCAGTACCACCACCACCTGGCCCGGCTGATGCAAGGCCTGCTGAAGAACTTGCAGTGTTGTATGGCGTGGCAGGTGACACTGAACGAGCACCCGGCGGCACTGTGGATGTAACAGCCATTGCGCTAGCAACAGTGGGCGTAGTGAGGCTGCCTGTGGACGACGGCACGGCGCTTGTCGTTAAATTTGTTGGTTGCACTTGCTGAATAGTATGTACAGGTGTTTGCGTGGAGGTGGGCGATGCACTTGGTCGAGTTGAAACAGCATTCTAAAAGACGGACATACACAAATATATGCATACAAAAAAGCAAATAAGACTTAATTAAATGTCTTAGAAAGAAAAAAAGAAAAATTAGAAGCTCTTAGCAAAACATCACGAACAACTGACACAAATTATATACAGTGCAATTTATTTTTTTAATGACAACGAAACTGTTTACCTTGTAAAGCTGCTCTGTGAAGACCCTTGCTTTAATGCAGTATCTACAACTTACATGCGTTACTTTCCCAAGCATGCATGGAGACAAATATCAATAAAACTCTTCTATGCTTATATAATATATGTTTATATCTTTATTTATTTATTTTTTTTTATGAGTAAATATGTCGATAGATTAGAGGAACACAACATCAAAAACCCGGAACGCCGACAAATCTTGTTCTACAGTCTTGTCAATATACTCAAGTTAATCATTTATGTGCTCCCTTAGTAAACACTGAAAAGATTGAGTTCAAATTATTTAATTTACAGACAGCAAGTGCTTTACAACGATCGCCGCACATTGATTTTACTTTTGTACTCTTTTACTTCTAACAATCATTTACTAGAGTAATAGGTACATTAGCTTTTATTTACAATTACAATATTTTTTACAAATTACAATATTTAGATATATACATATATTTATATTTACATATATGTAGAGTGTAAGCAATACTTTGTCCTTACTGTAATAATTTGTTTTGATTTTCTCTTTCTTTTCTTTTTAGATTTCTAACTCCACGCTCGTTTAAAAACGTTTATCAAATTATTTGGGTCATTTTGGCATTTAATTTGAGTTCGCTCCTTATATATATTTTCTTTTGTTTTATCAAACATAGGATTTATTTAACATGTTATCGGAAAGAGTTTCGTTTATTCGTTTTGTCAAACTAATATCGTCGTGTAAATATGCATGGGTTAAAAGCTTTACTTGGCAATTTGTCTTTCTTGTTTTGTTCCGTTGATTTAACAATTTTCGACTTTTATATCTAAGAAGGAATATGCCGCTGGTAAGGCCAACTAATTTCGACCATTTTTAAGAGAAACTGAAAAAGAAAAATATATTATTTACGTTTGTTGAAAAAACACGTCTCATTGATCTTTAAAAAAAATCTTAGATAAGAAGAGCTCAGAAGAAAAGCGAGGTCGATGCATTAAATCTGGGACTCAACAAATAGATACAAATATCTTCACTTCAACTGAGTATTTGATATGAAATGCAGCAAATTGAATTTATTTGGTGCCTTGTCAGAGCAGAAGCGTGCGTTGAGATCGCGCATGCAAAAGTAAAAAAATGTGTAAAAATTGTTGGACGTTTGTAATAAGTGTATTTACTTTTTTAACGTTTTTTGCGTTTTACTCTTCAGGTAAACAAGGCAGAATGATGACAGTTACTCTGCACGCGAAAGGTATATTATTTTCTTACATTTGTGTTAATTCTGAAATAAATATGATGGACACCAGGACGTGAACTATTCGTTTTCGCTCAGCAGTATAATTAGTTGAGCATCAAATAAAAGAACTTGGAGGCTAGCATGCGATAAGCTAAGTGTTTTAATTCTGAATTAAACATCGCGGACCATGACAACATGGCGAATTAATTTGTTGTTCACAGTATAATATATCGAACAGGTATGAAGGGGTTTTATTCTAGAAAAGTTAAAGGAATCAGCCATACCCACGCAATATTGTACAGTATTGATATTTAATTTTTTTTCTATTTTTTTATTGTCTTTTTTATGATAACGATGGTGGGTATAAACGATAGAAAAAATGATAACAAACTAATAATATTCGAGGAGTTTATGAAGTATATACATATATGTAAGTATTGAAGAAAAGAATAAACATTTGGAAAATATTAAAAAATGGTAACAAGGAAGCCAGTCTTGAGTGGCAATTTGAATTTAAAGGGCTCTAAGGCATATATTGTGAGTGGTGCAAATATGAATCTAAAAAAAGTTTGTACGAAGAAAAATAACACGAATGGACTTTAAAAATATTGAGTGAAAAACTTAATTTTTCGAGTATAAAAAAAAGGCAATCTTTTGTTAATCAAAAATTCAAAATAGTTCGCTATAGAAAGTTATTTTAATGATAATAAAAAAAATTCCCTAAAAAAATAATTTAAAGGAAGTTGAGCCTGACGTTACTTTGCTTTGAGGGGTGTGTGAAAAAAAATTAAAAATTTCTAGTCATATAATCGTTTACATGTGCGGTTACACTTCTTTCCTTCCCGGTAGATATGTCGACGACAAACATTACAGCAATACGCCTGCTCAACTTGCTACTAATAATTAAATATCTGTAAATGTTTATATATGAAGTCAAGCTCTTTCAGGTTAAATAACGTAAACATTACAAACATTGTGCTGTTGTTTAGTTAATTGGTTACGGTGTTAAATACGGCTAATAAGCCGTAATTGGTCATAACGCCAAAGTGTATTAGCTCTATGAATAGGAACGTAAAACTAAAAGTAAGCATCAAAAAATAAATGCACACTTAATTTATTTTACCTTATGCATGAGTACATAGGCTTTCTTTTGAAAACCATTTTTTTTTATTAGTTTTCAACTTATCGGCGATCGGTTTAACGTTTTTCAAGGAACGTCTAATCAACTTTTATTTTCTATAATATATGCACATATATGTCTGTATAATGATTCAAGAAAAACTTATCATAAAATGTTTAACTTGAAACGCATAGAATATCAAACGATTAAATTTGAGAATATTATTATAAGTTTTGCAACTTATTTACTAACATATTTTTACTTTAAATATTTACTTATAGAGTCGCCTATGTAATGTTTTTAAATTGAAATTGAATGAAAAGGGCATTTCGAGGAAAACCTATCGCACGAGGATAACAATAAAAATTCTATAATGAGAATGGTATGGCTTTCGATTCAATTAATTTCAGTATCATTCAATATATTTCGAAAAATTTTCTTTGTACTTGCTCTCGTCTTTTCACAATAGTTCCATTAACTGACTTCTATTCGTTTATTTTTTTTTTTTTCAAGAGCAGAGTTTAATACGTTTCTCATCTTCTCTAGGTAAGTATTTGGTCTGTTATAGATGTGTGAGAATAGGTAAAAAGTATTATATTTAGTAGATAAAGTGCATATTAAGACAATTTTATTTATCCTCCTATTCCCATTATCGAAATACCCTTCCTGGGCGGACGATATTATCGAAACGAAAAAATCCTTTTCTCCTTTTTAGCTGCTGGAACCTATATTTCATATTTTCATGCCAAACAGTCAGTTGCATAAATTTTAGTATTTCTTTTTTCTTAACACATAGGTGTGTGTCATAAAATTTCCGATATACGAAATCGAGATTATCTTCTATGCTGAACAACAAATATCTTCTGCTTATTATTTTGATGTCGTTTTTCACTTTAATTTATCCAAAGATAGGGGATTTCCATAGCATTGTTGTACCAAATCAGTTGTATTCTTTGAAGAAATTGTTCTCCCAAACTAAGTTTTCATATCAGTTACTCGGTTAATCGTCGGATATTTTAAAAGTTAAGCTTTAGTCCTTGTGTGGTTTTCTGTAGGAATCCAATCCATTTTTGTCTGATTAGGTAGTGAAGTGAAGCCAATGCATAAATCATCGTTTCTTTGTTATTCATAAGCCGATCAGCATGAAATTGTCAATATTTTTTTCTTCAAAAGAAAAAGACCCGTCAAAATCAGATGAACGATAAAATCGTACTTGGTCACAGCACCTTTCATTGCCAGTTATGCACGTTTATTATCTTGGAGCAATGTGTGAATTCCGCGAGCTACGTCTTTTTGCCGCGAATCATTCATTGTTCATTTCGTCGTAGAGAACTAAAGCACTGCTCAACGAATGCGTGATCCTTCGATGCAACGGTATGGTAATCGAAAGAAGCCCAGTTTGGCGAGAAAAGTGCGTGAGGTAGCACTCTCCAGCTGAGTACATCCAATGTGTCGCGAATCGGTTTTCGTTAGCTCGTTCGATTGACGTCGTATGAAAAAATTAAATTTGTTTTTTCAAACACGAAAACTTCAAATCGATTAATTGTTGTTTGCAACATATAGATATTAACATTTTCACCCGACTTTAACGGCTCATACTAGATGACTGCTTTCTGATTCCAAAAGGTGCAGAGCATCATGTGCTCGATGCGCCTGGGTCTACCCAGAATTTTTTTGCTTGGGATTTTCAAATGGACGTATTTTTCCTATCCCCTGGTACGACACAAACACAACGATTTTTTTGAAAAGGCAAGCTATCCACAATTGCACCTGATAGGCGGTATTCAACGGTTGCTAGATTCATCCAAGGTTAATGAAGAATAGTAACTTCAAAGGCAACCAAATCCGTGGCCGTTTTTAAACTTACTATCAGGGCAACCGCACAGACTGGTTGGGAATGCCGATTTTGAGTAAAGAAAAATGGGAATACTTTTTATTTTACCACAAGTTGAATTATTTACAGATACATTTTTTCGATATGCTAACTGTGATAAGGGGCATGTTTCACAAAGTACCTAATGAGTTCGTCAAATGCAAAGTAACAAAAGTAAGAAAGAAATTTTTTGATAATATTTCAAATTTTTGTTCTCATGCTCGTTCGTTGCATGCTTTAAGAGGGAACAGTACTAGGACAGCCTAAGAAAACCTAAAATAGGGAGTTTCTCCGCAATTTTTTTCTTGGATGGAAGCAAAATTAGCCATTAGGCATTTAAATAAGTATTAAAAAATATATAAATATAATTTTGAAAAATAAAAAGGATGTCAACATCGGACCCATTCTTGCGAGGCACTATCTATTTAAAGGGCTCTGCGGTAAGCAGCGTAACTGATTTAAATTTGGAATTCTTTTTAAAGTCTATCTATTTTCTATCAAATCTAGTGCTAGTGAAGTACGTGGAGAATTCTAAAAATATAGATTTTCGTACAATTTATGCGTATTTAAATAAAAATGTTCAAAATCTGAGCAAAAAAACAATGTTTTTATTAAACAAAAAAAGGTTTAAACTAATTTATCAAAAAACCTACGCATTTCGTTTAAAAGATCGCGTAAAAAACTACAATGAAAAAAATGAATGCTTTTCGTTTTGAAGAATCATGTTTGTAAAAGCTTGCGAATATGTTTTAGATATGTTTTTCTCTTTTGTTTTATTGCAATAAACTATTCATTAATTTTTTCCTCGAAGATTGTAAACTCGAAAGTGGTTCTCGTTGATGCATGTATCAAAGACAGAATCGCACGGTTTACATCTTACGTCATTCGAAATGGTTAAGAGAACGGCAAGAATATGTATAATTCAATAATCGGAATTTATAATCAACATTAAAAATTCTTCCTAAGCTTAGGATTTCTGGACCAATGCTTGACCAATTGAAAGCTACCAAATCGCTCTCAGCCTCGTATTTATCTATCTATCAGCGAAGCCACGCTAAAGTATTTTTGTTCGATAACGTGTCTAAATGTACATAAATATCTTCTAAAGAGACCTACTAGCGTATGAGAGAAGTCAGAAAACAAGTGGCAAAATATTAAGCAGATACTTAGCAGGCAAAGTTTCGTTTTGTTTCTATCCAAAAAAGCACGCAATTTGAAAGAAAAATTGCAATCCATCTTTTCCGCATGTTCCGAAAGCGTAAACTAATAAAAAATTAAAGTATGATGTTGTTATCGCCTAAAATGTAATGGAATTAATCTCAAATTTTTTAATCTGCTTTCGCGTTCTTTCTTCACCGAATCAATTTGATGTAACATAATGAGCTTGATATTGTTAACATTCATAATTTACATTAAGCAATGAGTCTCCCCTTTCAGAGTTAAGCCTTCTTAGATTTCAATTGGTTTTACCTCACTTGTAATACATTGCACTAAGCACGCATTAAAGGACATTAGTCAGCAAATTTTTATATCCTGCAGTCTACAAATATAATAAGTTTCCACGGATGTACGCAACACCCTGAACAACATGAGATAAACCCACTTTTTATTGTTATTATTGTCTGTCCGTCTTATTTTCTTACGTTCAAGCTACAGGTCACAATTTTTCACATATTTTGATGAAATTTGCTTAACCGACATAATTTCGTCCAACGCTACTGAAAATGGTGCGGATTGGACCACTTTTTCGACCACTTCCACCACATAAGGCTTATATTTGAGAACTCGTTATATGAATAGCTGTATTAAGCGAAGTAGTGGGCCTTGTTTCACTATAATGTTTTCCCTTGTTTTATTTAATCTTGCTTTTGAGATGAGCCGTAGTTTATGAAAAAAAAAAAACACATTGCTGCTGCGGGCAGGAACAGCTATTTTAAGTTTTTATTATCATATAATGTAAATACGCTTTCTTTAACTTAATAACTGTAAATTTCAATCTAAAATCCTGGCCTTAGATTTTCGCTATCAAGCATTTAAAATTAAGATTTTCGATGAGAAGAAAAGGTAAGCAATTTGTAAAATAATATGATTATAAATAAGGAATAGTCCATGTCTTCGATTTATCGCCAAACTAGTAGTCCGACTAGTTGCTGCCCATAACTCTCAATTTGTTTTAAATTATGTTAAAACTTTGATCTATAACTACTCCTCTTCGTCAGCGTAAACATAAAAGTAACCAATACAATTACACAGTGTTTGCTGCAAAAAAAAAAAAAAACATTGAACCCTTTTTTCATGTCAAATAATATTCAATAGAAAAAAAAAATGGCGTATTCGCTGTTCAGAAACATTCACACGCAATAATGCATGATTTGAAAAATGCTTTTTTGTGTATTTTGTTTTTTACATTTCTGGTTAAGCAACGCCCGATTTTTATTACAATATCTATTAACTCGCGTTCGTAGATATTTTAGAAAATTAAAAATTAAAAAAAAATGCATAAAACACGAAGCAAAAAAATCAAAAATATATATATATATACATATTTATCTGCAACTGTTGTACTGTAGTGGAATGTATGTAGTACGGTTGTATATTCAAGTATGCATTTAGTTTCTCAATTAATTCTAGTATTTTTCAATTTTGTGTTATTTAGGAGGTATTGTTAAGATAAATAAAACTTGAAACATATATAAAGTGTATAGCGTTTCGCTTTGCTTTATTGTGTGTACGAGTGCAACTTGTGTTAATTAAACTTGTTCTGTATGAGTTCTTTAGCCGCTGCTTCTTGGTCCGGTATTTGAGAATGTTGTTATATTCGTTGTAATACTTTTTCTTACGTTCTTGGCGGTGTTTCTCTTCTTCTTTTTTTTTTGTAAACTATGTTTTAATTTTGCTTTTTTTTGGTTAATTGCTTATTACTAATTGACGACCTAAACCAATCAGTTACATACGGGACCCTTAGTGGATACTATAATTTAAACACATTTTTTCTTAATTATAAATTAACTTTGTAGAATTTTAAAGGAGACTTTGGTCCTTGCAACAATGAAGGGAGCTGTGAGAAATTTTAATTGATTTTCCGGTATTGCGAAATTCTCGTACAGATAATGTATCAGCGAAAAATATTTGAGAATGAAATTTCGGACGTTCACGTTCTCAATATACAAACAAGTAAAGACACTACAGGTGGACACGGTCCTACATTAAATATCCTATAGCACCGTACAATCATTCATAAAACCATCTTTCAAAATAAACTGCTATATATATAGGAAGCGGTCGAGATAGCCTTGGAAGCGAAAAGAGTTTTTTCCTGGGCCAGAACACGTCAGTGTACTCGATTTTATCAAAACATCTCAAGCATTGCGAACACAGAAATACCAGACGGGCCGACCAGAGGGATCGACAAGTCTAGATCGATTAAGAATTAACAAACCGAACGGTATATTAAAAGCTTGCTCTACCTCAAATTTTACTGTACATTCCCACAAGCTTAATATACCCTTGTACCACAAGTGGTGTAGGGTATAAGAAATAGAGCAGTATTTACACGACAAAAGTGCTCCTCTAAATACGTAATTTTTTAAAGTTGAAGTGAAAGATTATCAAATAAACTTTTAATTTAAAACTGTTAGCTCATTCTGACTTTAAAAAAAAGGCAAATAATGTAGCGGATTAAGTTTTCGTAAGACAATCGGACATAATTTAATCCATAGTGGCGATATTCTTGTTTCATTCATGGAAATTTGAAATTTCGGGTTAACGTTGGAAACTGATTTCAAATATTTTTTATGTTTAAAAATTTATATAGAGTTTCCATGAAAGGTTTGAAGTATATCACTCTCCCAGGGAGTGTTTGCTGTTATTGCCTGACCCCTCTGAAAGACCATAAGACTTGGTCCTTTAAATTTTTATGACTTTGGCGAAGTGTACGGCTTTCTAAGGTTACAAGTGCATATCAATTATAAATCACAGCAATTGAAAACTGCAAAGGAAATATTCGCTAAAATATCTATGGTTTTTCGTGTTAAACGTACTCTGGTCAGGAATGCACATAGATGATTTTGCAAAATGAATGCGTGATCGGTATTTTAAATTCAAGTTTGATATTAGAAAGAAGAAAATTCGAAACAGCCAAATATTACTGAGTATGTTGGCTTTAGAAGACTTAAATTCTCTGCTTCGATTTTTTATTTATTTAATCGCACATACAGAATTCGACGGCAATAAGGATCCATATGGTTTAAATACCACTTACGGTTAAAGACTTAACTTAATTAAAAGTAAAATGCAAAAGGAACGGAAATAAACTACGAAAAATACGAAATTAATAAATAAGAATAAGCAAAAAGAAAATCGTATACTCATCTAGCCTATACAGGCATTCAAGAGCTGCTATACATCAACTAAAAGTGCACCCAGTGAACACCTAACCAATGTAAACATACCAAGACTTAACAAGACTTCAGTAACAGTTTTCAGTATGTTGGCGAAATTTTGTTTAAACTCTGAAGGAAACAAAATAATCGTTAACTTGCATTAAGAAAGTAAAAAGAAGGAGGAGCGTGGTTTATAATGCCATTAAATTAGTAAACGCTAGAATGTCATTTGTTTAAGTGAAAATAAAACACGAACGCGGAAACATGAACGGAACAAAATATTCATAAACCTATCGTCATGTATGCCTTTTTGCTAGGAAACTTTTAAATATTGAATATAAGAGTTCGGGATGTTGTCTCTTGGCAGCGAAGAGGTTCGCCGAGAAAGATATAAGAGGAAACATGAGAAGATTCCAATATTTAGACATTTGAGAAAAAGCAATAGATTCGCATACTTTCGTTTATGATATATAGGCATATCAACGATCCAAACCATTAGGTAAACATATGTATTGATGACTGATTTTCACAAAAAGATTACTAAAGTTTTAAAACATAATTTGTATTTGGTTAAAATAAGCACTGAAAACGTAATATTTAATATGAACGAAAAACTTTTCTTGATTTTCTGTATTGAAACAGCCTTTTTTGATCTTGTTAAAGGCGTGGATTGCAGATGTCAATTGTCAATCAAGTAATGGACGATTCGGTATAGCATAAAGTATTTAGTTAACTTTCAACTGGAACAGCGACGTAAATATAAAAATAACAGTAGGAATGGCTAGACTATCGTACATGAAATATCAGAAAATTCTAGTGGGCCGAGAAATTAGTTTATCCTTTCGCGTTCGTTTCATGAAATGCTCTATATGGTCGGTGGTCTTGCATGGTCTAGAAGCATGGCCTTTACAAATCAATACAACGCACAGATCAGGGGAACTTTGAGATGTGGTGTTACCATAGAATGTTAAAAATATCGTGGGCGAATCGCATATCCAATGCTGAAGTCCTGAGAAGCATAAACTCTTAGCGTTACGAAACTGTATGAAACAAGGAAAAAATGTGTACGTATTTGGTGCACATAGCAGGTGGGGTAGGCCCTATTGAAGGGCGTAGAGTCATTGCCAGAAAACAAATGTCGTGGCTGCGCAATATCCGAAATCAGATAGGGCTGAAAACCGTAGACGAAGTCATATATTTCGCAAGAAGCCGAGAAGATTTTTTGGCTTTAGTTAGTAATGTAACTTAGCACCCAATAACAGAATGAATTGTAAAATAAAAACGCATTCAGTAGTGGATTGGTAATAAAAGAAAGAGATTTAATAAAGAATAAACAGTATTTGGCTTTTTTTTTACGCACGAAATTTGTGCGGTTTCTACGTTCAAAGAGGTTTTATTTCTTTCGAATTGCATTTATTGCACGATCTCTATTTTATTTATTTATGTTATTTAATTACATATTCAAATATCTTCACATTTACCGTCACTTTAAAAAGTAAAATTAAAGATTTTCACCCGTATTCTGGACAACATCGCAGAGATGTCATTAGTCTCCAGCATTTTCTTCGTTGTGCTTTCGATGACTATGATATGATATTAAATCAAAATTGACGTAAAGTAATAAACACTATGACAACAAAGCAAATTATTCTCTTTTCTGACCAGGTAGCGAGTACAGCACCAGAATATTCCTATTTCAGTTAATTCTTATGTTAAAATATCTGCTATTAATATGCTCATGAATGTAAAGTGAATGAAAAATTTTCAAACCTTTAAAATCGTCAAGTTTTTTTCAGAAATTTTCTTTTAAAAAAAGTGTTTACGTATGGTAATCTACGCTCCACAAATGTGTCCTAAATTATTGAGCAACGCAAATATTTGATTTAATTAATTAATTTTTCTGCCATTGCAGTAACCTTAGATGCCAATTTTACCGCCGTGTTCGTATAAGGAAAAGCTTCAGCTTTGTGAAAAGATTCCTATGGGCTTTTATTCTCCTCTGTAAAGAAAATGAAAACAAAAGTGAAGGACGTGAAAAACGCAACAGTTTTTGATGAACCTTGACTTAATAAGTTATATGCCGCCAGTTTCCTACGACTGCTTTATATTTATGTTTAAGATAAATTGAATGATTTAGTTCTATTTGACCTGCAGTTTCACTGTACTTCGCATGCATCTTCAAGTAGAGATCATTTTCAAAGCCAATATCTATGCAGATATTGCTACACACTTATTATTTGTGTATATGCGTAATGAGCAAATAAACAAGAGAACGTGTACAAAGAAACAGCAGCGATCACTAACGGATCAAAAAAAACAAGAACAGAGAAGTAACCTTAATGGATTCAAACATAGTTTCACTGAAATGTAAGATTTTTTTTTGGTTTCATTTAATATTTTTTATGGGACAAAATATCTATTTTTTTTGCTTAATTTCGTCTGAAATAATGGAAATTACAGCAATCACTTCAGGATAAACAATCCATTACAGATCTCTTTTATATGCTATTTTCAGTTATCGGAAAGGAACATCTACTGGCACGAATCTCTTAGAGTTTATTCGCCATGTTCAAAAGCTTGTTTCAGTGGCTTTTGTACGGATGTCGTATATACTGATTTTAGTAAAGCTTTTGAGTTAGTTAACCATAACTTATTGATATTCAAACTCCGTGCTTCTGGCTTCTTTTTCTACTCAGTGAAATGGATAAACTCTTATCTGCATAACAGATCGTTCAAGATACTGTTCAACTTTATCCCTTGGGACCACTTGTATTTAGTTTATACATTAATGATCTCCACTCGGTGATTAAATGGAGCCAGATCTTAATGTATGCTGACGATGCGTATTCGTATTTAAACTAACTTGCAATCTTAAAATCTCACTATGACTCGAAAATTAGCTCGTGTTGTTTACTATTATCGATTGCCAACTTTTGCATATTTGCAATAGTTTGGAGGTTCACTCGCAACTTGGGCCTATACCGGTTGTGGGTGTGCCTCTGTGCTAATTTCGTAAATACTTTCTTTTTTTTAGTTATTTATTTATACATGAATTATTATTTAATTGATTGTATGTTTTTTTTTTTCTTTTCTTATATACTTTATCCTAGTTTTTAATAATATTTAGTATAAGATTTACTTCCAAGAGCCAATTGAATGCGACTATTAAGTTATTTTAGTTGAGTTTCATGTATAAGTAAATAAATAAATAAATAAATATTCGTTACAATAACTTCCAAGTAAAAATTCTAGCTTCACAGTCTACGAAGCAAGATTGCTAGCCCAGATGAAGTCAGTTGCTGGATGACAACTCTTGCTAACATGGCGAATACCTATCGGATGATATATTCGCCCTGCTTCTTTCTTTCTATTATATATAATTCTCAATTATATTCGGTACAGCAGCTTCCCAGTAAAAGCACTATTTAATTAAGTTATTTTAAATAATTTATAAAACTATTTTAACATTTTTTTCTTGATTGCCGTAGGCTTAGAGCGACAAGAATAGTTTCAGGGTTTAATTAAAATTGCAAAAACGCTGACTATATACAACTCTGAAATCATCTTAAGGTACCAGGTGAGTAGAACGATAAGTGATAAGTACTCACATGAGCTTTTTCCTTTGAACGTGCAGTCGAAACACTCACAAAAATGTTTATTAAATTCTTTAAAAAGTATTTAAACGACTAATAGAGGAGATATGCAATTATCTGTTCCAAATTTCAAAACTTCAATTATAAATAACAAGCACGAAAAAAGAGAAATAAAGGAATTCACCATGAAAAAGAAAGTCTTATATTTAGTACGTATCCTCTGGTATCGTATTTACATATATATTGAATATAGTTCATATCAAATTTTTCTACAGTGTTTGACAAGCAATTCATTGATAATTTAGAAAAACAGGGATAACTATTAATTTTTGAAACAAAGCGATTGGTTCGATTTTCCCAAGTAATCCGACGAGGCTGAAAATAAAACAAAAATTTTCTTTCACCCGCTTTGTTGTTGAGGTTTATTTATGTTAGACAATTTTGCGGCTAGAGTTGCGATTGTACCAAACGGAACGGAAGGTTCATCAATTTTGTGCCGGCCTTCACAGGGTTGGCATATTTCCGTGCATCACAGCACAGTATTGCTGTTTGTATTGGATGTAACAACATATGTTTGATTATTTAAACAGATATGAATTTGTAAAAAAATATGAAAAGGTTGTGCTAACGGGTGCGAAGGAATAAGTTGACGTTTAAAGCAGAACTGTTAAAGGAGTTCTAAAAGTTTTACCAGGAGAAAGAAATAATTATGAATATAACGGTTGACTTTTAAAGTTGACAATTTAGAAACAGAGACAATTTGTTAAAGATGTATTGTTTTCTTAAACTCTTTCATTGTTTGATTTTTGAGAAAAATATTTTTAAGAAGCACAAACGAAGAACTATCAAATAATGAACACGCAAAAACGACTATTGGTGAAAAATATTTTATGGCATATATATATATATATAGATATAGATTGGTTTAGTTTCAGATTAAAATTCTGAGTCATTTCTTCTTAATCCCTTTTATCCAAGTATCCGTTAATATATTTTCCGAAATTACGATAAATTAAAACAGACCTTCTTAAGTTTTGGGCCCAAGTTCAGAAATGTTTTAATAATTCTAAGTAGAAAATTTTTATATATTTTCACAAAAATTTCGTTTTATAAATGTATTTCATCCGAAATTTGCTTAAATCATTTGCAGGGCGGCATTTCAAACTGCAATGTTAACGACCCATTTCGATTCGATCAAAATTGAGAAAGGAATTTGCATCTAATGGAAAAAATATTGGAAATTTTTATACACAAACCTGAACGAATAAACGGAATGAAACAATATTCAATAATAAGTTTTAACATATTTTTTATATATACATATATATATTTTTTTTCTATAGATTGACGAAATGGTTGAAGAAGCGGTAGGTTTTTTAAATTGCAACTGTGACGAAATGAAATGATTTTAACAGTTTACTTAACGAATAGAAGTATTAAACAACTTTCATTAAAATTATGAAACAAATTTATTTAAAAACTGAAATGATGTATAACTTAAAAAAGAACATCTATATATGCGCATACAAGGTACGTAAATGCATATGTGAGATCATAGGTTACATAACTCTTTAAATGTATAGAATCGACTTCGGATCGGAATGGGCGTAAATGCAGCTTTAGTGCTTTAAAAATAGTTTCATAACTGCATTTTTAAATCTATACCCGTCTATGCTTATGTTTATTACATCCAAAGTCACGAGTACATGTATGCGGATACATTTTTACTCTTGCACACACACACACACACACACACACACACACACACGCGCGCACGCACGCACGCTCGCACACATACATACAAACATACATACATACATACACACACATACAAACACATATACACACACACACCCACATATGCACATATACCCGCGCGCGCGCGCGCACGTAAAGACGCATTTATTTTTATATATCAGAAATAAAAAGAAACCTTAGATGCCTAACGCTTTAAACAAGTTTTTTAACAAGCAAGTATTTGTTTAAACAAAGGCCAAATGCCCGATTAAGAGAAGTTTTTACGTCAAATTTTTTAAAGAATTTTTTACATTTAGAGTAAATATTACAGCCGATACTAGCTATATAGGTTGTTAGTTACTGCTCCTCCTCTGTTATAATTACATTTACTTTGAAAAAGTCGCTAAGCACTAAAGTGTTAAGTTTCATCTTTCCGCGATGGACGTTGGACGAATGTGTAAGCATTACTAAGCTAGACAACAAGAATCTCGTGATAGGCCATAACCGATAGATGTCCAAAAACTTGAATGCGCTTGAATTAAGCTAGAATGTGACCCTGAGGCCGGCAACAAAGGATAAGCTAACTTGACTTAGCTTAAACTTATTATTCCTACGACTGGTTGTTGTAATTGTAAGCTCAGTACAATACAAATCTATTTCAAATCTGCCCATAAATATGTCCATATATGGCAAATTACATGCAAGAAAATTTTATTATAGAAAATTCTATTCAATAGATTACGAACTCTGCAGTTTAGTTCAAAATTTTACAAAAAAATTTATCAAATTGATAAACAAATTAATTACTGGAATATAAGCGCATCTTTATAGCAAATGCATTTTTTAGATCATCTTTATTTTAATTTTATGGCAATACAACAGAGTGAGAACTTTCTAAGGGTAGCTAACAACGAACCAAAACCAATGAAAAATTTTCCGTTTGTTAGCTTACGCTCTTGGATAGTTTGCACTTTGGTAATAAGAAAGTTTAACTTCTCTTTCAAATTATGATAATTTTCTCTAGAGGCCTAACTATACATAATGGGAAAATAACTGGTTTTAGAATGTAGAATAGAAAATATTATTAAAAGCCACCTATTAAAAGGTAGTCAAATTTCTAAAGTATGAAATCATACTTGATCGCTAGTTGAACAACAGTTGAAGCAGTAAATGAGCTTTAATATAACATCAAACGGTACTTATTGGATTTTAATAATGTGTGATATATATATATACATATATATATATATATATATTTCCTCATAGAATCGTTAAGTTGTCAAACGGATGTCATATAAAAGTAGCTGATTTTTCTGAAAACTATCGCGATAAGAGTAGTAAGAATTTTTGGATAAGATAAGAAACATTATTGGACTGTGTAATTAAGTGTAGCGCATTTTTAACAAGGCTATTGGGTTGGCATTAGCTTTAGAAGCAATTCTTATTCATATATTGAAATGAGATTTGCTTTAATTAATTACTTTTACAATAGACGAAGACATAATCCTTTCAAAATAATTTTGGACTTATTTTGTTTTGATTAAGAATAGCGGATCTGAGATTGTTTCCTAAGTCATTTCATGGACAAGTAGTGCACGGCAAAAACGTCAATGGTTTTGGTAATAGTTTGAGGAGGGTAAACAAAATCCATTGTTGTTTTAAAAGCCAAGTTGCTTGAAAATTATAGATATATACACATATATAAATAGAAAGGGAAAGGCTTTAATTCCTGGGAAGAATTTTTTGTTTGTTTGTTATTCTAGGACATACATTTCAAAGGCGAAGAATAAGTTTGCAACAGAGAAACAGTTAAACTTTATCAAAGAGCGATTTAAGAAATAAAATTATAAGAGCATTTAGTTTTCATGTGAACGAATGGATAGGAGTCATCAGCCTATAATATGTTATGTTATAAAGTAAATCAAATAGCAAAACAATAACATTTATAGTAGAAAATAAAAAAAAATATTTTATTAATTATTTAATACACACCATTACTAGGCACACACCACTGTCATTACTGTGTACTGTCATTTAATATGCAACATAAAATATAACGGCGATCGATTAAAAAGAAAACAAAACGAAAAACGAAAGGAAAAAGAAATGACAGTACAGAGAGATGTTTTAAAACGAATAACGTTTTACTGATTTTAACAGTTTTGCAGCGAATTTTACTTTTATTCGAACTTATTGCTACCAAGAGATGAATGCCACCGCCACACAGAGATGCAGTGACATATAAGGAAACATCCTTTTTTTCTTTCTTTCTAAAAACACATTTAAACACTGGTTGCTGTGGTTATTATTGAGTTCGCCTCATACTTTTCTTTACATAGATACTAAGTAACAGTTTCTCACATAACACATTTTTTTAACATGAACCGGCGGCAAATTTTGTCTGTTTGTTTTTTCAAGGTAAAAAAATTTTTTTTTCTTTTGTTTTCAATTCTTTGGTTATACAATAAAATGTAAGGCTTTTTTGCCTGGAATTTAAACCAGATAATTAAAATTTTTCGTTTTGTTCATATTTAATAAAACTTTTTTTGTTTTTTTTTTTTTTTTTTACATTTTATCATAAACAACTCCCGTTTTATATAAAAGCACATTAATTTTTATTTAAACAGATTTATGTTTTTATTCTTCTTCTCTTTTTTTTTTTTTTTGTTTTACAGTTGGTTTCTAACTTTACTTTCACGGTTTACATAAGTTAGCAGTCGCGCGCGGATACGTTTTATTGAGCCGAACGTGTATAGTATTCTGTGCGGATTGTGCGATCGAACGTATGTGCTGGGTTTATGATTGTATACGTTCTGTTTTTTTATTTTTATTTTTGGCTTTTTTGTTTCTTATTACGTTCCACGATATGAAACGGACGACACGAACAATCTGCGTAACAGTCAAAAGTAGACTAACATGGGTTACTTGAGCAACTACAACGGTGTACAACAAATGGGAATTACACGACAAACGACATCGACAACGAACACGATGACGAGACCTCAAAACACAATACTTAAAACTACTATTGCACCAACAACAACAGTAACAACAACAGCATTGTATGTATGAATATGCACAATAGCTACTCACTATGCTAAACACAGATACTATATTATGTACAGCCAAGCAAACAAAACAACGTTCACACATACGCACACATATCCATCCATCGATATGCTATTATATGCTCAAATGCAAAAGGCCTCTCACACAGTTAAACACCTACAGTTAGTTATTATATACATATATGATTGAACAATTAACCTAGCCACATAAAATGGCATACAAAGAGAGCGAGAGAGAGTACGCGGGAGAGTTTGGGGTTGCAAGTATGTGTGCGGAGAGACTGAAAAATGATAGAGAGAATAAGAAAGAAAGAGAAAGAAGTAGAGAGAAACGGACTCCACTTTTTAGATACTTTTTTTCCGCTAGCGTTTACAAGATACATTGTCTGCGAGAGAGCAAGAGGAGAGAAAAAAATACTATTCGAAGTGAAGTGAAAGAGAATGCAAACATTTTTGAGAGTATGAGAGGCAGAGATTTTATTTATTTATTCATTTCTTTGTTTTTTATATATTTTCAAAGAGAATATATATTTTTCTTATTGAAAGAGAGATATAATATTAATAATAAAATAAAACTTAAAAATAACTACAAGTTGTTGTTTTTAAAGGCGGTTTTTTTTTCTTGTTATCTTAGTAAGTCAGCTTGTATGACAGATACATTTTATTCGTTGGTTATACAAATGTATCTGTAACTAAATTATAATCACGTTTATTCCATGTTCATTCATGTTCAGCTCAATGATTATTAAAGAAGCATACATCAACGATGGGCTGGTCGTTCGCTAAGCTAATTAAGAGTATCTAGTAGATACTTTATAACGGAATTTTTGTAATTAAAGCTTATGTCTATCGTTAACAATTGTAATAATAATAATAAGAAGAAGAAGAAGAGTAAAAATAATAACAACAATAGCAACAATAACAGCATTAGCAGTAACAACAAACAAGTGATAATATTGTTAATTAAATAGACTACAAAAGAAAGTGGGTTGGCCCTCTTGCAAAATCTCAATAGTATACAGTGCTTTTAGAAGAAGAAGAGTACAAAGTATATGAAAACGAAAAAAGACTTTGGACCGGTTCTCTGTGAAAACATGTACAAAATATTAACTACATTAAGAAAATTACGTATATATATGTAAGTATGTTTGCATATATAAAATACAAAACTCCCCTCTTGTATACAACATACAATAACAATCGCAATAACAGCCAGAGGAGTAACAAATTCAAAAAATAAAAAACAAAACGAAAAAAATATAATATTATATATGTATTTATGTATGTGCGTGCATATATCTTGAACATAGCATGTTTTTCACAGTATCTACAAGATACTCTATATCTGCGGCCATAAATATAAAACAATCTTCAAAAAACAACAACAAGAACGTCAACAACAATAAAACAAAAGAGAACAGACGACCGACCCCCTTATTCATATATATGTATATGTAGAATTGTGTACTAACTTTAGCTCGCGTTGAGCGATATTATGACTGCCTGGCTGCCTGCCATACAGGCTGCCCGCCGATTGCTTTTACATAAACGAGACAACAAATAAAATTGTAACACACATGCACACAGAAATGTACATGCACTACACAAACACACAAATCGCCACAAATCGACACAAATCGAAATGCAAGCAAGCAAACGATACGGTTTTTATGTTGTTCTTGCTTGTTCTTCTTGAAGTAAGTAGAGGCAAAACGACATAAAAAAAAAAAAATAAAAAAAATATATAAAAAAATCTACAAACAACAACACCATCATTATAAGTTACAACTATAACAACAACATTGCTGGCTTCACAGGGCGCTGTGCAAGCGAGCGAGAGGAACTGAAGTAAATGCGTTTCGGTAGTGTGAGCGAGCTAGAGCTCATTCTGTTCAATGTTCATTGCCGTTGGTGGTGGTGGCATTGCTTGCTTGTTGGTAGTTGTAAGACAAGCGTACACACATTTTATACACTCGCTGATAACTCGTGACTCTGTGTTTGTTTATGCAGTCGTATGCGTATATGTGTGTAGTCATCCCATCATCAACAACATCAGCAGCAGCCGTATCTAAAGTGTATCTACGTATATATGTGTGTATGTATGCATGTACGTGCGTGTGCGCGCGCGCACATGTGTGTGTGTGTGTGTGTGTGCGTGTGCGTATGTGTATATGTTGTGTGCACCAGTGTATTTATATGTATGCATGTTATACTCTGTACATAACACAGCGTAACATGAAAAAATTAACTTAACAACTAGAAAAATGGCTGTTATTGCATGTTGTTGTAGTAGATGTTTATGTTTTTCTCTGCCTTCTTTTTTTTATTTTCCTTTTCCAGTCATTCTTTTTTTATTTTTATTTGTTGTTGCTAACTGTAAGCGTGTGTGTACATTTAATAATGTGTATGGTTGGGCGATTTGTTCGTTTAGTTTTGTGTTTGTATATATTATTGTTGTTGTCGTTGTTATTGCTTCCAATTTTGTATATTAGTGTTCGTTACCCGTAAACGATACAACTTTAATATCTGTTTCAACTGTTTGAATTGTACAGTTTATGGACATATATCTATTTATATGTATATATGTATGTATGTATGTATGTATGTATGCATGCATATACAGTGTTTGTATTTGAAAATGTATTTATCGAAATTTATAATGGGCGTTAAGAAAAACAAGGAGGTGCCGTGAACATACATACATGTTCATGAGCACGCAATAGCATCATCCCGTCATAAAGGAAAGAAACCAGATTCTCCAGTTGAGTAAAGCTTTTATTGTGTTATCGGAAAAATGATTTGATCCCAGTTACAACAACATTACCAGTAGTTTTTGGTGAAAAAAACAAAAAAAAAAACGTTTAATTAGTTAAGTCAACACATGTCGAAAGCGGCTGCGTAATAGATTTTCAAATGACTTCCTCAAAATCGTTTTAATGGTTCTGCCAAGCGGTCTAAAAATGTTTTTCAAAGATCGTCTACTTTTAGAACACCTTTTCAAATTCACTATGATATTATATAGTCTTGCCAACAAAGCTTTCAGTTTGAGAATTAGTGATTGAACCCTAATTAGATTTCGTGTTGAATTTAATCGATAATCGAGTTATGTTTTTCTTTCTATTACAAAATAAATGAATAGGACGTTGTGACGTTACAACAAATCGTTTCCTGTTAAATTAACCATTTTTATGATAATTTTCACTAGCATTCCCTGCATTTTAAATATATAAGTTAGATATGAATAAAGAATAAATGAACAAATAATACATAAAATCAATTTAATAATAAATAGAAATAGTTTAAATAAACAAATATAAAATTAAAATAATATTTAAATACAAACAAGATTAAAATGAATTAACATTAATATAAAAATAAAATAAAAACGAATAAAAGTAACGAAATAAAAATTAAAATAGAGTTTTAAAAATTAACTGAAATTAAACTGAAATCAAAATAAAATAAAAATAGGTCTAGAATTAAAATTAAAATAAGAAAAAAAAAATTAAATAAAAATCAAATACTAAATCAAACAAAATGAAATGAACGCAAATTAAAAATAAAATAAAACCAAAGTAAAATTAAAATGAAATTAAAATTAGAACAAAAGTGAATTAAAAATAAACAAACAGTAAGTAAAAATTAAATAATAATAAAATAATAATAACACAATAAAATAAAAACAATATAAAAATAAAATCTAAATAAATGTAGGGTAAAATATAAATAAATTTAGAATAAAATAAAAATCAATTATGACCCATGAGATGCTTAAGGATTCTAATCAATTTGCGTTTATTAAAATTAGCGTAATTTTTCTAAATTCTTATAAAAAAAATCAAGGGAGATTTTTTTAATATTTTAATTCTTACATGTAAGGAACATGAAAAATATTTATTTCGAATTTTTTTAGAAACCAAATGGAAGCGAGGCAGCTCTTAGAAAACGACAATGTTTTCATACCCATCACACGCCCACAACACAACGTAAACTGAGAACAACTCTGTTTTTCAAAAAAAATAAAAATGGTTTTTTTACTCATTACTCATAAACTATAGCAAATAAATGTCCAAATTTTTCAACGCGTATTCTATGGGCAATGCGGTAGCATTTGTCTTTAAAAATAGAAAAAATTGACCACGCCTACCCAAAATTATAGTATATTAAAATTTAATTGTTTTTTAATACCTTTATAACGCGCAGAAACAAGCTTCAAAAACTATATAGAATATATAAATTCTTGGCCAGTTTCAAGTTTGGAATGCATCTAAACATATCTCGTTTGTCCATCAGTCTGTTTGTGCAACTTTGTAGTATATGTGGGAAATATTCTCCCGTTAGCGAAAATGAAGATATCGTCTACAAATGTACAGAAGACTGTGGATTTGACGTAAACTTTCCAAAGATACGCCTATAACGCCCACGTGCCTACACAACAAAACCTTTTATTTTGAAAATGTAATTTTCTTATTTGTTTTTACAGGGTGGAATTTTTCAATTACAAACATAAAATATTAAAAAAAATCTTTTGAAAATGAACTGAGGATCGTGCGTTTTTCGCAAAATTTATTTCAAAAAGTGTGATCACCTTGAATATTTTTTTTTAAATTGATTTATCAAATAAGCTCGAAGATCCTCAGCATCAGAATTTTATTTTGAAACCAGAGTGAAAAATGTCAAAGCAACCAACGTATTTTTAAAATTCAGATTTACTTATTTATTTATTTACTTTATTTACTTGTACATGAAACTCTTAAAGTAAATTTTATTTTAATTAATATTAAAACCTACTATAAGTATACGTATATATGTATAAGTATAATAAAACAAATAAGAAGGAAAAAAGAAAAAGAAAAAGAAAAAAAATCATGTACACAACTAGTATAGAGACACATCCACAACCAGTATAGGACCAAATTGCGAATGAACCCCTAAGCCATCGCAAACATACAAAAGCTTGACAACCAATAGCAGTTAACAACAATTAATTTTCGAATGATAATGACTTATTAAGGTTAAAAGTTAACTTAAGTACGACATAGGTAAATCGCGTATTAAGCGATGTTGCTTTAATGGACTTTAAAGAGTCCGATAATGAGAATAAGTGATAGACGTCATTTAGGTTCTTACAAGCAACTCTGAGCGGGTTAAATAGCTCATAACTATATTTACATTGACTAAGCTTAATCAAGATGAAGTGCCTAGAGAAGCCGTTAGGAACATTAAAGCTTATCTCACCAAGTAATGTACGTGAGTCGATAGCACCTTGATTACGAAGGAAACGCCAGGAATAAATCTACGTTTCTCAAGCGACCGTAAGGACAACAAAAGGAACCTATTTTTGTTTGGGGGAAGAGAGGAAATCGGATCCCAACCCAAATTTCTAAGGGTAAGCACTAAGAACTGCTTTTGAACACATTCAATTGAATCTACATAGCACCTATATGAAGAAACTTTAATTAGTACTTCCAATTTGGGACGTCCTGTGAGAACAACTTTCTGTTGATTTACTATCAAATTCATCCGATGCTCGAGGCCACGCGGACTAAATATGAAACGATAATTGGTGCCACCTAGTGACTAAGACAGTCACCAATAATGAGGATGTACCTTTACTCTTGGATTGCCTGTAGAAAAAAATAGTTGCGGGCCATTGCCTGCGCTGTGAGTAAAGCGAGGTCCAACCAATTCACTTTTTGGAATAACCACAATCGCAATGAAACGAAGGACTGCACTCAGCGGTCATGAATATTATATATGATATTCTACGTGGTACGATTATCGTTTTGCTTCCAGTAGTTGCCGTGCTATGAAACACTGAATCTTATTTTATCCAGTTTAAAGCCCCGTTCGCAATAGAATTACCCATACTTTCTCAAGTGCTATCTAATTTTTCTTCGTATTATTATATATATTGTTCAATTGTTTAAATATGTCATGCTTTTACGTCCAACTCACTATTACTTTTCTACTCCACAAAAATTTGCAAACTTCGTATATAACAAATTTTTGCAAGCAAAATATGTTGTTGATCAAAAACACAGTGCTTTTACAGTACGGCGTTAATCTCTGGTCACGTTATGGGTGACTAGTAACGTAATAAGAAGGACTTTATTTCTTCTTACGTTTCTAACCTTACGGAATTTGTACTTTTGATATGTTCATATATATATATATATATATATCGATGTCGCTTATCGGCACTCAAACCATTTCGTTCCCTAGAGAAAGATTACTCAAGGTCAGTAATATACTCCGGCTGTGTAAATGGAATTAAAACAAAAGATTATCAAAAAAAAATTACATACTTCTAATTTGAAATAAGAACAAGTAAAAAAATTATAGTCAATCACGGCGGGCCACTCAATAGATTACATAATTGCGTTTAATACAGTCTTTCGAAAAATTGGTCTGAATTATCAAAAGCGTTCGTGTGTGGGCCGGAATTTGTCGACCTACCTATACCGAAATATCCCAACCATTGCTATCTTACGGTTGAAGACGAGAAGTAGAGATGGACAGACCCACAGACAAGCTTAAATTGATTTTAAAAATGATTTTAAACCGATTGATATAATAAAAAGTGAGTCTATCTCAAGGCTTGGTACATCCGTACAAAGTAACTATTCTTCGCATCGCGACTAATGTAGTTTACAAAAACTAGAAAAATTATATTCGGCTCTGGCCGAAAGGTTGCACACGGGAACTTCATATTAAAATCGAATATGGAAACATTTATTGTTGCAGTTTATGGGAAGTGAAAACAGTAATTTTTTAAGTTTTGAAAACAGGGTTGTTCTTAAGTCCAAACAAACAATTTAAACAAATTTCAAAAGAACCTTTAACATAGACATTGCCCAACAACACGCATGCGCAGATGGGCATGGTTAAATCGATTTAGAATTTAACACTGATAAAATATATATATATATTTATTTTAGGCGATCTCTCAAGCTTTTTTCCGATCGTTTCGATAAAATAAATACATGTCCATCCTTCGGCAACGGTATAAGATATCAATATGATTTTTTTTTACTTACTTTAGATATTTGAAAATCAATTTTTATCCACTTGTTCAAGTAACTCTGCATTCAATGATGGTTTTCAAATACTTGAATATTCGCGTTTTGTTGGAGTAAGCCAATGACATATTACCTAAAAAAAATAATCGATCGATATTGGTGGTCAGTTAATATTTCTCTAGATTCTTTTTAGACTTCTGCGTTAACAAATTGATTGTCTCACGCGATGTATGGCTCGGTGCACCATCTTGTCGTAATCACTTAAAGTTCAACTCGAAATCATCTAATTCATGCCACAAAAAAATAATAATCAAGGTTTTATAGCGTTCTCCATCTCATTGACGGGAATTGAAAAATCAGTTTGATTACAACAAAAAAAATGCACATCACATCAAAAATCACCCCAAATTGTTAATTTTTATGGACATAAACGTAATTCATGAACACCATAATCGTTTTCCTCACTTCAAAAGTGACCATTTCGCTCATTTACAAAGGTTTTCAATTAGCAAGAAATGCTCTTCATCGCTACAGATAAAGATATGCGAAACTTAGTCCGAATATATTCGCTAATTTTGTTACATGTAAATGAACATTTGTCCATCGTGATTTGCCAAACAGTTCTCAACGCAAGTGTCAGTTTTAGATGGCAATGAACAAAACATAAAGAACGATGACTTTTGAATTAAGGACGACTTAGACTCTCAACTGATGGCTTTACATTATTTCGACATTCAAACCCAGCCCGAAGCGAATAGCGCTCGTTTCCTATTTTAAAGACGAGGCGGTATTCAAATTCGAAAAGCTTGCACTGACGGCTTGGTTGCGGTTGTATATTTCGACATTACTCAAACAATGTGATCCACTAAGAAGTATGTCGTGATTTAATAGTCAACCCTTTTTGAGTGAAGAGATTGTTATACTTGCGACTGTGTAAAGTAAAGTTGGGGACGGTAATAAAATCCAATCTTCAAATTTCTCCTGTTCCATGTCCCAATACCATCGTTATGGGTACCAAATAAACGGGCGTGGCGACTAGAATGCGAAAAGCTAAGTGTGTTCATTCCAAAATTATTATGGGGCGCCAAAGATTTTAATGATGGTGAGTATGCAAGATTCGGCCACAGCTGAATATAGCTTTTTTATTTTTGTGTTGCTTTTGTAAGAAACGAGCTAATGCATTTTTTAGTTAGAATGTGAAACTACATCGTGGTTTAAGGATTGGTTGAAAATATGCGGTTGGGAAATTTAAAGTATTGCCCATGAAATCACAAAATACAATATTGGAGACTTGGGATGCTGGCCACTAAAATTTTGAAAAATTTTATAATTACTTTAATGATAATTCAAGATTATATCTGTACCCAAATCTTTTTTCACATTTTCCCCCTTTTAAGTCATAATTATTCAAAAGATTTCATTCTATGTCTAACAGATTATTACGGGTTTCTTGTTCTTTTTACTTTTTTACGTTATTTTTTAAATGCTCTTCACTAATATGTAAATATATATGCAAACACATACACACATATATCCACAGACGCCACATTTAATTCAAAAATGATAATACCGTACACTACACAAGTAATCTTTCGAACAGTTTTATACTCATGTTTCAAATTTTCTAATATGAAGAGTATTCGAAAAGGATTTAAAATATGGTTAAGACATGCTAAAGCGACAACAACAATAGTAGCAGCAAGAGTAAAAGCATAAAAATGCATAAGCACACACTTGGAACGTATGTATGATGATAGCGTGATAGATACATTTTACATGCACACGACTCTTCATCGGAAGGTGCTTCTGTACTTGTTGTTGGTAATGCTCGTATGTAATTGCTAGTAAAGAAAAAGTGATTAAAAGTGCTAAAGAAAAACTGTGTGTTTGCTTGCGTATTAATTTGTGTGTGTGCATATGTGAGTTTACGACGAAAAGAGAACATATATAGAGAAGGAAGATATAGAGAGCATTGTAGGTGTACATAAATAATGCCAATGAATTACCGACAAAAGTGCTATCGTTAGTTATTTCAAACATATACACAAACTAGCTGCTCTCTAACTATCTACTCAGCAATTTTCATTATACTTATTGAGTTCGGGAAAAACTAGAACAAGGGCTGGCGCTGCTCTCACGTCGCTAATGCTGTCATGGGTTTGTGTAAGCGTATCACATATTTTGTTATTTTCTTTGCTTTCTTTTCTTTTTTTTTTAATTGTGTTCTCAAGAGATAATCAAAAACTGGGTAAAGGAAAACGAGGACCTCGTTTTTAATTTTTTTTATATTATTTTTAATTTTTTGCTTTAGTTGAAAATACGTCTAGGATGTAATGCAGACAATACGAAGTGTGGTGTATGCACATAATGCCATGAATTGAAATTACATTACGATGAGAGAGACAGAGAGAGTGAAGGAGTATGTAATGCAAAATAAAAAACCGGGAAAAAATCGTTCGAATATATACTTACGTCCGTATGAATACATTTAACGTTTATTGATACCACATCTGATACCTAAAATAAATGAACATTATGAAAAAAAAGGAGGTAAAAAAACGAAAATTTGTAAAATTAAAACCAATACTGTTTTATTTAAAACAAAAAAAGTGCACATCTTAAAAAAGGAAGAAAGAAATGAAGATCTACTCAGTGTTCTATTGAATACGAGTTGTATACCCGTTTGTTACATGTGTATGACAACTACCGCCGCCTGCCTCAGTGGTTGCCTGTGGCTTTACGTTACTCTGACTGACACGCTTATATTCCCATACTATAAATATATTTTTCATATTGCAGTATTGATGCAGACATAGTATAGGATTGCTACTGCGGCAGCTACATTGCTGCGGTTACTGTTGCTACCACTACTCTTGTATATACATCATGTTTATATGAGACAAGCATATACAACATAAAATGCCATCTCGCTATCACCACCACCACCATCATCACCTCAGTAGTAACAGATACAACCAAGAAAAACAGCAACAGCTACAATAACAGCAAAATTTTCCTGCTTACAATTCGTATAAAAAAGAATTCATATGTACATATATATACAGGTACATGTGTGTGCGTGTGTGTGTATGCGCTTTTATTTATGTATGTGGAGCCCAACCCCTTTTCCACAAATATACAACAATATACAAGATTTGCTAACTAAATACTTTATTTTTTCGATTTAAACATTTTTGTTGAATATGCCATATTTTTTTTTTTTTTTTCCTTATTAACCCATTCCGATGTGTTATCATAAGTTATTCATTTGTTTAAACAATTCTAACAAATTCATCGAACAAATTTTCATTTTCATATATTTGTATAAAAAGAAAATCCATATTTATATTATATGTGATAAGAGATATTCTTTTAAAATTTTAAAATTGTTTTTTAAACTTTAGTTAGTTAGTTAAGTCCTTGCTTACACTTGCAGACATAATTATATAGAAACGATTTTTCTAGAAATTTTGGTTTTTTTTTTTTTTAATTTCCATTTATTCCATTTACGTATTCATTGATTTAAAGCAGCTTTATCAGGTAATTATCCTAATGGAAAAGTAAAAAACAAAAAATTGATTATAGAGACAGGTGATTGGTTATAATTGCTCGTCTCAAACTCCAAAGACAAAAGTACCACATGACATGTAACACAAACATAATGTTTATAAATTAATGAATACCCGGCGAAAATTAAAAAAAAAAAAGATCTTAATTTTTTATTGTCTTGCCGTTCTAAACTACCGCAATGTCAAATAATCAGATAATATTTTTTAGTTATATATTAGACAGCCTTAACGCTCAGTTACCAACAAGTCCTAAGCCCTTTCGCATAGGCATCCACTAAAATGCTCAAGAAGGCCTAATTCAAACAATTACACGGATACGTTTACAATAATTGCCAACCATTTAACTAATACTTCAGAGTACATAAATTCACGTATGTATACAGACATGTACATATATCTAAATATGTAAAGCAATGCCGTTAAAGAATAATACGACTAACAGGCCAACTTTTCGTACCTAACGCACGCACACATATGCAGTATATGCGTTAGGTACGAAAATATATATATATACATATATATATATACATATATATACATATATATATATACATATATATACATATATATATATACATATATATACATATATATATATATATATACATATATATACATANCATATATATATATATATATACATATATATACATATATATATATACATATACATATACTATATATATATATATATACATATATATATACTATATATATATATATATACATATATATATATATATATATACATATATATATATATATATATTCATACGCGTGCATACCCGCATAGAGTTCAGTTAAAACACATGTATTGCGGATTTAAATGATCGCATTGGGAAATTTGGGCGCCTAAAGTGTATGATGCTGTGTGTTTGGTATATATATGTATAAAAGTTTATGTGTGTATATGAGCGCGCGCGTTTTTGGATTTCTTCTGGTTTCTGTATGTGTGTGTGTGTATGTATATATGTATTTTTTAAGCACTCATATTTGCTAGCGTTGCCACTTAATGTTAGCATAATTGGCAAAAGATGTCTGCTTGTTAAAAGGCAGCAACATTAACAACGGCAACAACAACAAGAACAACCTCAGAAGAAGATGTTTAAGCACGTATTTGTTTCGACACTTCATCTCTACTGGTAGAAAGAGCGATTTATTTTTTCTTCTTTTCCTTTCTTTGTGTTTTGCTTCTTTTATTAGCTGTGGTGGCTGTTAGTGATAATGGAGTTAAAAAAGGCTGCTGGGGCGTTTTATATTAAATGCAAAAGCTTGAAACAAGCTTAAATAAAACCATTATGGACTGTTGTCGAGGTAAAAAATAAAAATTAAAAAATAAAAGTTAAAACAAATAAATAAAATAACAAAAGAAAAGTGAATTATTCTACCGTGCAGTTTAAAAGCTTTGTTTAACGATTTCATCTTCTTCTCGTTTTCTCTTTTGCTCGCTTTACGTGTTACCACTGCAGGCGCAACTCTAGTTTTTATGCGAATTTTTCTTCTTTTAATACTTTTTCTCGCATTTCGCTGATGTCGTCGTTGTACATATGAGGTATCTTTAGTATGCTGTTTGTTACTTAAGCGAATGCATCAGCAGTTGCTGCTTTTGCTAAAGTTGTTGATGATGACGACGACGTTGAAGCAGTCTTTTGTATTGTTGTTGTTGTTGTAGCGTGTGTCTTATTGCTACTTGTACGCTGTACCAAGGCAATGTTAACCAAGTTAACGCCAACGTTTGCTTGAACATTTTGTTTGTTTTTTTCTGTTATTCTATTCCTTTTGATTTCCTTTTGTTTTTTTACAAGCCCCTCTGCAAGCATACAAACATATATATATATTATCTTCCTTCAGTTTCCCCTTCACTTTATGAGCTTTATCCAACGCTAAAGCGTGCCTGTGTTTATATATTTTTCTTGTAGGTTTTTTTTTTGGTTATGTGCTCATGTTTGTGTAAGCCTGAGTCTCCTTTTATTTTTGAAATACACATATATGCTGACATAAATTTTAATCTAATGGATACAAATGAAAAGAGGTGTTTGCATGTTGTACTACCACTACCACGTAACTCTTTTATCTGTGTTGTTTCATTTCTTCTTTTTTTCTAATGCTTTTCATCCTTTATATATATATATATGTATATATGTTTATATATTTATATATGTATATATGTTTATATATATATATATATATATATATACATATATATAAATACATACATAAATATCCATTTGTGAACTTACAAGTGGGGGTTGTTTGTGAAGTATACAGATTTTGTGATGTTATCCTGTGTGGAAATGTCGTATATTTCTTTTTCCTCCCTCTGAGAATCTCTTCAACATAACAGAGTCGTTCACTTACATGCATGCGTACGTTTAAAAACTACGTATGTCAGTGGAACATATCGTTGGATGTTGCTATATATTTGTTATACTTTATACCTTTTATTTCATTTTATACGTTTTTATTGCTCCCTACCGCCTTATTGCTGTCTACATTTGTATTTCTTTTGCTGTATTTGTCAGTTACAGGTCCCTGAAGTAGATGGTTATGTGTTTGTACATACGATAAACGATGGCTCTCATCCATGTTCCGATATTAATACTCTTGTATTGTTTTATACAGCTACGCTTTCCCAATAAACTTATTTTAGATCAACTTGAACTTGATAAAGACCTATTTCTTTCAATGACTTCCTTTACAAAACCACTATACGCTGTTATTCAAATTATTCGCTTCATCCGTATTCGTAGAAATGGGTTATTATTAATTATATATAATACAAATATAATCTTGCACGCAGGGAGGCAATGAAAACGGGCCAAATAGATGGCACATATTCCACCGTTCACAAAAAAGAAGGCATCGCCTACAAATTTTGTAAAAGAGTTTGAAAATGGTGAAAACAGGTCAGAGAACACGCCTACAACCAAAACTAAGAACATATTTGTTTTCCGTGTTTTCTTCCACAAAATTTTTCCACAAAAATAGAGAAAATCAGCCATGCCCACACAATATTATAGAGTATGCAAGTTTATAATTTTCTTTTTTTCAATCTTTCATAGGATAACGGTGATGGATATAAAAAATCCGGTCGCAACCAAATATTATTTTCTTACTCATTCTTATTAAAGTAAAAAGAAAAGCTTTTTTTTCTTGTAGTTATTGCGCTTTTTCTTTCATTCCAAAAATTCAAATTTCAATTATATTATTTAGTGCGAGTATATTGACGATTTGTTTGTATCGTTCGTTGGGTGGCAGCAATTTTTTTCCATAATATATATTTTTCTGTTTTTAGCAATTGTAATTTTTGTGTGTTTTTCACGGATTGATTTTCATTTTGTTTTCTTTAATCTTTCTTTTTTTTTATTTATATATTACTTATTTTTTTTTATTCTTTGAAAGCACTCTGTACCCCTGTCTGTGTATATTTCTTTCCACTTTATTTATAATTTATGACAACAATTTGTGTTCATTGCTTTTGCCATTATTTTGATTTTTGTCGTTCGCTTTTTCGTTGTTTTATTGCCAATATCTTCTATATATTTAATGTAACTGTCATGTGTACTTGTTTTGCCGTTCCAGCTGGCCATTACGGCATCGCAAGTGTATTTGCTATGTTCGTCAACTTGTGGTCAGGATAAAAATTTTCGATTTTCTCTTTTCCTTCGAAGCACTGAACACTCAAAATAAAAACCCAGGATTTTTTTAATTTTTTAAAAATTTTCTTACAGTGCAATCCGTTTATTAATAATCGATTGATTGTTATATTACTTAGTTAAAGACGATGATGACAGTGTGCCAAACGGTCGACTTAAGCATAAACGCAGCAATTCGTTCGCTTGTTTATTAATCAATTTCTTATTTGTATTCGAACATTTTGAAACGTAATTCATGCTCAATTAAAAAAGGTTTTTGAAATCAATTTCTTTTTATTTTTCTTTTAATTTTTTTTTCAATTTTTTATTGATTCAGTTCAATTTAATATCATTTCAATTGATTTCCAAAAAAAATTTAAAAAGTTAAAATTCAAAGTAAAAAGATAGTCTTCTGTCAACACGCGAGTATTAAGATTAGTATTTTCACATATATTAAAATAGACATTCTTTAAAGTGTGTGCTTAGGAGTACGGCCACCTTAAATTTGTCAAAAAGTTATATTTTTTTTTTAACATGAATGCGCCTTTAAGTCAAAAATGACATAAAAAAACAATTGTGGGCATGTAGAATACAAGGGGTGCGTTATTTTGGTCAAAAATTCAGCTTACTCATTCAAATTCTCGCCGATCATAAAATAATTAATATTTTTAAGAAATCGTATGTGTTTCACCAGCTATAGGTATGTAGGTTTAGTGATTTCTTCCTAATTCAAATTTGAATTAGACATAGTGTGTGCCGCAATTAATTAATAGATAGACCAATCGATGGAATGGAAATCAATATATTTGCAACATTCAGTGGGGAACTTAAAAGACGCACCATAAGGTATGATACATATGTATACATATATATATATCTCCAATTGCAAATCATGGACCGAAGGTGACCATAGGGGAGTAGAGTACAGAATGGCCCAGGGCTTACGATCTGTCCGTTCGATAAGTAGCATTCGTCCGTCCGTTTGTTCTTATAAGGGTAAAGCAGGTGTATTTCTTTCAGATTTAAATGTCCATAGAGTGTCCACGGGATAAAAATTGAAACCTCTCCATATCTGCCGAACTCGCTAGTTCAGCAATGACACGTGCATACATCTTTACAACCTTTGATCCTCTTCAAGTGGCACTTAAGAGTAACCCTAATAATAATAATGTCATTAGTTTGATAGTTAGACAGAAATTGAGGATACAAACACAAAAATGATGATACATATATATGTATATATATATATAATATCAAAAATTTTACAATCTGACTCAATGTAGGTGTGCCTGGCACAGGCAAAGCGGTAATATCGGCGGTAATCGTTCTCCCGGTCGACAAAATACTTTATTGACGTTAAATTTGTCCAATTTGCATGTCCTTGAAAAAGTTTAAATCACTTCTAAATTCTTTTGCAAATTTGTAGGCGACATCTTCATTTGCGCTGACGGGAGAATGTTTGCCACATATACTACACAGTTGCGCAGGCAGGCAGATAGATAAACGAACAGACGGATATGTTTAGGTGCATTCTAAATTTCAAGGTTGCAAAGAATTTATGCGTTTTATGGGGTTTTTGAAGCTTGTTTCTCCGTGGTATTCAACAAAAAATTAAATTGTGATACACTGTACTATTAGGTAGGCGTCGATAAGTTTTTCCATTTTTGTGCAGGTGCTACAGCATCGCCTGAAAAATATCTTTTCAATTTTTGTACATTTATTTGCTTTAATTTATGAGTAATGAGCAAAAAAATAATTATTGCTTTATCTTTTGAAAAACAGAGGTCAGTTTATGTGGTGCTGTGGGTGTGTTCCGACCGATTTGGTTTATTTTCAATAACAATCTGTGTGCAAGAATTTCCAATGTTCCAACCAAATTTAAACTCGATAGCTTCACTTGTGCGGCCACGAGAATATTTCCACAGACGAGCGGATAGACGGACATGCTTAAGTCGATTTAGAATTTGAATCATTCATTTGCTACAAGACATAAAACTAATCGGTAACCAATTGTCCTATAACATAATTTAGTTGACATATGTGCAACAGCAACGAGAAAGAAAGTCGCTTTGGAAAATATCTATGCGAATTGGAACCGTTCAAGGTTAAAAGTACGATGTAAGTTCTTCCCATATAGTTTGGTTCAGCATATGGTAGTACCACACATACAGCGCCGCAGCATTCGATACTTTAATGAGTATTCTGAGTATTCCGTGTCCACAAATATTGGAATTGAGTTCCAGTCAGATGACACATCAGCTAAATGCGGCATTGAACGTCGTTGTCGCATCTACCTCCCCTATCCCCTCACCGAAGACAAAAAGCACCCAGGTAGTATTGCTGCTTATGCAAGAACAAAACGAAAGTACATGCACCGAACGTTTGGCAAAAATTGTCATACGCGCAACTTACATCAACATATAAATTTTTTCGTATGTTTGAATGTTTTTCTTTTTCATATAGCTTTGGTTGGATAAATAAATAAATGTGAACTATATAAACAAAAAACAATGACATTCAATTATTCCCATGATTTTGGAAATAAATTTATTCATTTAATTACACCACTGCTGAAATGACTATTCTATTATTGTCATAAAATCGCTTTTTATGGTATAAAGAAGGATTTTCTTTTATTAGTGTTCAGTATTTTAACAAGGAAAAGGAAAAAAAGGCTATGTTAAATGCTTCTTTTAATAACACAAAAGAAAGTCCAAAACAATCCGAAAATTGCAAAGATTTTGCTTAATGGCATTCCGCTTGCAATCAAATTAATAAAACTCTTTTTTGAAATTTTCGTCAAACTTTCTAAAAACTTTGACATCAAAAATCTAATGCATCCACCGCCTACGGCTTAAGAGCCTACAAATTTGTTCAATTTTTCCCCAAAAAGACGAAATCTGAAAAGATTTACGATAAATATATTTTTCAATTTATCCGCAAGAGTAGCCGTCAACGCAATGGTCGAGGATTCAAATCTCAAATCTGGTAGAATTTTCAATACAGGCGAGCGTATCATCATCATTATCATCATCAGGCCTTAAATGCACGCTTTGTTAATTTATTTACAAAATGTTTGGACAATAAATAAATATTTTTCACTTTCAGCGGTACTGAGCATAACTAGCTACCACGTAACGTGTACGATACAATAATTTTTTTGTTTCCAGGTAAAGAAAAAAATTGATTGGACGCGATTGCCTATAATCAATCATTGACAAACTGGGCAAAAAACAGTTAAATTTAGCTCCAGCATTTCTGAGTCTTATTCAACTATAAAATGTGAATCAAGTTTTTTTCAATGTTTGGCTTGTTAAAAGAAGTTATAATGGACGTAAACTATCTCTAGCGCAATTTTCTGTCATATTATATTTGAACGCGAACCTTACTAAGCGAAAAATCAATATTCTGTGAAGCTTATAAATAGTTTGGTATGTGAAGCATTCCTAGGATGACATTTAAATTTCGAAGAAATTACGGCGCATATATGAAAAGCTTAAGTTTTCATGCACTCTAAGCCCTGCGATTTTTAAACGAATTTGAAAGGATCAATTACCGGCGGTAACTAAAATGAAGTATTTCGTGAATAAGTCAATTATTTCACAGAAACATTTCACATTATCAACATCAAGACTTTCCGTCCAGATCTCATTTTCTAATATGTTTACAGTTCATTTTTTTTTTAGACTTTAAAACTTTTCGTTGGATTATATATTTTCAGTAAATTGGAAAACAAATTCCAAACGTATTTACCTGAAACCGTTTTATCTCACAGAAGACATTATGTTTTATTTTATTATTTTATTACCTTATTTTTTTTGTTTTAACATTTGCCCTTTCATAAAATATTTAAATAAACAAAACCACAAATCCTTAAGAAATTTCGCTTAAGTAGTAAGTATAAAAAAACCCAAACAAAACGTATACGTGTTATTATAAGTTCAGATTATAATCCTGACATTGTAAGCTTACACAGAACTGAACAGAAGAGAGAAAAAACAAAAAAAAAATTAAAAATGACAAAAAACGATAAAAAATAGACTAAAGCACAACATGAAAACTAAACAAAATAACAATACATGTACAGCGAAGCTCTCAAAGGATTTAAAACTGGAGACAACCACAAACAAACATTCTGAGTTAAAATATAAAATTGAAAAATCGCACATAGGCAATGCGAGCAAATATACATGGGGCAAAAGAAAATGTGGAGCAAAGAGAAAGAGCAAGGGTTAGATATAAATACATGTACATATATATATATATATATACATATATATACACATATATGTATATGCTTGTATGTGTGTAAGTGTGACTAGAAATCCTAAACCTATATAGAACACTTTATATAGTACACAAAAAGAAATTTAATTAAAACGATTATTTTTTTCAGTGGCTCTACTGGAAAAGATAAAAATACAAAACAAATAAAAAAAAAACGAAAATCACTAACAATGTTTTACATTTGTAACTATATTAAAAAGGGAGAAAAATAAAGAACTGCAGGCACACATTTGTTTTCAAATAACTTCAATTGTCGGTTCGCATGCATTATACATTTTCTATCACAAGAAAAAAAAAAACCGAATAAAAAAAGGAGTAGAAAAAAAAACTTGTTTATTCTGAGAGAGCATAAAAAATATTTGTGCAAATCCATGCAAAAAACTTATGTATTTTTGTTGTTGTAAAATTTCCCCTATTTTGTAATCCAAACAATCAGTTACTTAAATATTTTTCGCCTTCTCTCTTTTCAACCAATATTATTATCAATAATATTTTCTCTTTTCGCTTTCTCACTCTCTCTCTCTCTCTCTCTCTCTCTCTCTCCCCTCTCTCTCTCTTACTCGGTCACCTTTTCTTTCTCTGACCATCTCGTTCATTTAGACTTTTCCTGTTTGTTATCACGACTGTCGCTGTGTATGAGAGAGAAATTTAGATTTGCTTGTTAGAGGGTTCTCCGAGGTTATTGTATGAAATTGTATTTTAGTATCTTGGAGATACTTATGATAGCCGTAGTATATTACGTGATTCTGTTTTGACTTGGCTACCGAACTTTTATATATAAAATTACATATCCTCTTTTTAGCCTTGAGAACTTAATGAAAAAAAATATAAAATTGAGGTTAGGTTCTTTTTAAATAAAATATATTTACATATATATTAAAACCTATTAGAGAGTTTGCCGACGTTTAACTTTCTCTTCCATTTATTTTTGTGTTTCACATTGTAAAAGCAAGTTATTGAAAAATGAAAAATAACAATTTATTAAAATATTTCTTGTGACTACTTTTCGAGGACATTGGAAATGACGTGTCCCGGACCGGGGGGTAAGAAGGACAAAAATTGAAGACGAGGCTTAAAACCGTTGAAGCAGAGATGCAGTCGATTAAAACTTGTGTCATTAGTCAAATCAAGCGAGCCTCTATCAATTGAAGGATTATGATAAAGAAATCTTAGAAAAGTTACTATGTTACTTTGCTGCTATATTTGGGTTTTGTCATAAGAATGGAAATACAATAATTTTTTTGTTGAAACTCATGGTAATCTGAAGCGGTGTAGACTCCTGACAAAGGAAGAAGTAATGGCTGCTGCTAGCAGCGAGGAGGATAAAATATTCCTGGTCAGAATTGCAAACATATCTTGACCTGCTGTATGCGACCGAGTTTCTTTATACTGAAAACTCAGGCTATCATGACTTTTGACATATTGCTCGCGTTTTTCGTTCCAATTTCCTCAGTTGGAAGTTGGTAGCTTTCCCTAGTGATGGTTTTATTTCATTAAGATAAATTATAATACACCACGGCCAGCTGACACTATTCCGCTCGCCCTTAAATGGAGGCGCCATATAAATTCACCTTTATTTCCGATAAACTCATCTGGTTCGCCTACTCCCCACTATGGGTGTTCTCGCTTTGGATATTATAACTCTTTGCTTATTCGCAACTCATAAAAATTCAGCAGCACTATCCTTGAATCAAAACAGAAGAAATAAAGTTACCCGCAAATGGCGTTTTGCTGATACAAGACACCTATTCAAAGCTCAAAGATACGATTTTGTCCGCTCTCGTGCTTTTATCAACACAGCTGCGTACAGTTTAAAGGTAGTACTTTCGCAGGTCGTAGTCTTATTCAGCACCGTACTTTAGTAGTTACATTCTGTCTTAAAAAGAGACGAAATCAGATCGGCACGCCCTATACATAGAACGATCAATCGAGATTCCAAGAAACTAGCTTCTGGAATGAGTTTTCGTTATTGCAACGCACGTCTGAGACTGCATCGTAATCATGGTTCGATCACTGTTTGTATTTCATAGATAATTCGGTCATTTGTAACGACAAATTTACTTGAATAGTTAAAGGTATTATTGTCGAATACAATACATAGTGTGATGAGAATTCTTACAGTCCACTTCGCTTATAAGTGCCTTCTTTCCTGGTTTCTTAATCTTTTCATTTTGTTTCTCAATAAATTTGCTTTGCATTTGAAAAAATATTTTTTTCTTTAAATTAAATAATAATAATAGTAGCAAAGACGTAACCTGCTACGCAAGCATAAGCATGAAGCAAAGCAATACGAAGATTTTTATTTAAGTAAAAGGAAAGGTTAATTGTTACTGATTATGGCGAAATAAATAATTTAGGAAGAAATTTGATTTCTATAGCTAAGGCGATCAGGATTATATACCTATCCTGAAAGCACATCCTTATGATAGATTGTAATAATTATTATAATTATTATTATCACATGAAAACATAATCAATGCATAGCTTGCATTGACATACAGATCCACATGCGAGAGAGATTTAAAAAACAAGGTGACTTTTCAAATCGATCTTGATGAATAAATGAATACTTCTCGACAATAATAAAAAGTCTTCCTTTTTTTTTTGAACACATCTCGTATTGTACTCAAATATATGAAAATGCATTTCAGCATACCATAAGATTTTATTTCAAATTTCTTCTCACAATGCGAAAATTCGAATAACTTTTTTAAAATATTATTAATATTTTTTTTATTTTAGTGTTGTTTTTGTAGATTCCATTCCACTACCAAACTTCATATAAATTGGAACGGCATTCAATAATAGAACATTTAAACACATTTACTTGTACAAGCTAAGGGCGTGGCTTATGACCAATAGTAATCAAAGAACAAGCATAAAATAAGAAGGAAAAAAAGGATAACAAAATAAAAAACAATAAATGATTCCCTATTATTATAAAGTGGTATTAAGAAGAAGCCGATTGATGGAGAAGAAAAGCACAAAATAAAGAAAAACTATTCAAGTGTATGCAACACACAAACATAAACGCACACACACTCAGGTATATATATATTTGTATATATTTATGTAATCGGAAACAACTAACAGCGGCACGAATGATAACAGTAACGTAAGGACCAGATGCTTAAATGGAGTGGGAAAACGCATTGAGTTGCATAGCGGGTTTGAGGGTTGAGATAGGAGGGAAAAACGTTACGAAAACCAAAAGCAAAAAACTCAAAAAAAAAGGAAAAATTAGAACAGCACACTTTTACTTTAACCACAATAGCAACAACAACGACGATATTTATAAGAAGTACGGAGTAGATGAGCTACGAAGCGGAGTAAAAGGGAATAATGAGTCGTGACTGTTATTGCATCACAAACAAATGGCAACAAAATTAAAAAAAATAAAAATCATGAAACGAACTATGTATAACAACACAACTGCTATTACAACTAAATACACTTTTTGACTAAATATACATTACAAACACTAGGCTACTACAACTGCTAATGCTACTCATTTTCCATAAACAGGACATAAAAGGACATCTCATGGTTAAGAGTAAAATAAATAAATAAAAAAAAGAAAAATCAACATTTTTTCTAACGATAGAAAAAAAAAAAAGAAATGAAACTGAAAAGTTAGCGCAAAGAAATAATGAAAGAAAAAAAATGGCTACCGGGATGTTTTTGCTAGCATTTGCCCACTCATTTTTATTAAATCCAACATAACAAAACGAACAGAACGAATGTCCTCGTTTGTCGTTACACAAGTAACACAACACGGTTTGATATGAACATTACTTTCAAAAACTTTTCTTATAATTTTTTCTTTTCTTTACGTTGTTGCTTTTATAATATTGTTGTCTTTTGTTCTTTTAACCGCATAAAAATAGATTTATCATATATGTTCAGACTACACTTATTCTAAGCAGTGAAATACTCGCGTATGCATTATGCAAGTATTTTTTTTCATTTCCATTTCATTGGGAGTAGTTTTTCCTCCATATCTACGCTGATTGTTGTTGTTTACTTCTATATAAAAATTCGATGTGTTATTTTCTGCTTATTCTACATTATTATTACGATTCTTATTTTTCTTTTTTTTTTCTTCTTATTTGTTTATTTAAAATATAACATTTATGAATTTATGGACGAATGTACGTAGACGGGAAAGCAAAGTATATTATTACGTTTAAGGAAATACACGAAAAGAAATTGTCATTACCAGATCATTCTCAATTTGTTTTTGGTCCATTTCGGTTACATTAAATATTAATAAATTTGATTTCTGAGGAAACTTGTCTCGACTAGCAACCCAATGGTCTAGAGACCAAATCTCAAGGATGGTAAAATTTTCAATAAAGCTGATAGCCTTAAATGCTAGTCCGTTAAGACTTTACTCTTAGAATTTATTCTCTGGCTAAATTAAAAATAATAATGATTGTAATAATAAATTTATTTAATTATCCCTACAATGGGTTGGAAAAAGTTACACAAGTGAAACTTTAACGATCAACTACCCTAATTAACTCTTCGTTCTTCTTTGAAAACTTGCTCTGATCGTTTACAATACAAAGAGGCACAGATTTTAAACGATAACAGCTGCGACGTCCTTGCATGCCTTTTTATTCATTTTGGATTTAAAAACGGCGGGTTTTTATCAGCGAATACAATCGTTCAAAGTATAGGGCGAAGCGTTTGATTTGCTTGCTAAGCATCTATAAACATAGTAAATTATGTATTTAGGAAAGAGACCATGAAAAAAAGGATAGTGCATATCGATGGTTTTCCTTTTTTTTTGGAAATTATTACGCAACTTTTTAAATCGTGTAAAAGTAAAAGGATATATTGGAAATAGTGTTAAATTGGAGCCAAATAATATATATATATAGATGTATGTATAGGAAAATACCTTCTTCAGCTTATTAGGTTGATTGAGGGACATGCGTTTCTTTTTATATGCCTTCAATATCAACTAAAGGCGACTTAGTCTTTGATAATAAATAATTTTCTTTATTTTTTTATTTATAGTACATTTTTAATCATAACATGCAAGTTTCAAATTAGCTCAAGCATACGGAAGCAACGTAGGCCAGAAATTTTCAAGTGATTTCGTTTCTGTCTACGCACTTGTCCATCTATCAGTCCATTAAAAAAATTTTATAAAATTGTTTTTGTAGCTTAGCACAATCAATTCGGTAAATGGCCACCAAGCATGAATACCGAATTTCAATTCCAATTAATTTGAAGTTTATGTGCAATTTGTTCACATTACTTGCAATTGTCTTACTTTGATTGACTGGGTTATAAGTAAATTTAACTGAACTTAATGGGAAATCCAATATATAAATTCATTTAGATTTGACTTGTTAACGCCTTTGTTGCCAAGCTGTCTAGGAGCAAATGTCATTTTCACGTCGTGCGTACGGTTATGAATGCACTTTTCAAATAGAGTTGTAGACATCTCAAGTGCACCTAATAAAATAATGATAACAACAATTAATTTTTAAACTTTTTAATGCAATACAAAGCTTAATTTCAATGATTCCGGTTCAAATGTCTTTTTTACCATGTACTGAGAACGATACACACGGTAGGTATTCGATGAAGTGAATTTCTGTAATCAAGAGGTACAACATAATAATACATTTGTATTAACTTGAAATGAGATTTTAAAAAATCTAGCATTTTGATTGTCATGAATATGAAAGGATAGTAGGGGTGAAATGTACTAAATCTTTTGTTGATAATATATAGACATATATATATTAAGTGGTTGCATGAATTTTGATCACATTTTCCCCTTGAAAAGGACATTTACTGGAAAAATTATGTACAATATACACTAATCAAAATATTTTCCATGCAGCGATTCAACCATTGGCCCATTTTCGCGCTGCATTGATCTGAACAAATGGCAATGGGAGGACGCTATGTCTGGTGAGTATGCTGGGTGCAGCAAAAGTTCCCATTCAAGCTGCAATAGTGTATCGTTCACAACTCTTGTATCGTGTGGTCGAGCGTTGTCATGCAAAGCTTCGCAATTTATTGTCTTCGAACTTTTTTGGTCCTCCAGGCCTTTTTTTGTAATTGACGTCGGCATCACGGAATATGATAACCATAAGTTTCTAAAAGTGCTGGGCTTCGGCAGCAGATTTCTTGAAATCAAACAGCAAAAGTAATGAATGTCGAAAATGAAATTTTGAGCATTATTAGCATTTGCATGCACTAAATATCTCAGTGATAGTAAATTGAAAGTTGTTACAGTAGGTAGAGAAAGGTCAAAATCATCGAATTTTGCCATTGTTTCTATTAATATTTCGTGTTACTTTATCGTTTTCATCAATAGATATCCCCGATCAAAATACATGCAAACGCGTACTAACATAGCGCGACCAACTGCTGTTAATCGGCTTAGAATTTGTCGTATATATGCGATCAGTTCAAATTATAAATATTTCCTTTTTTTCCTTGGGAAATTTAAATGGGAAATTTTCATTAAAAAAATTCTCAAAATTGTTATCAGTTTATTAACGGTAAACAGTGCATATAAATGCGAGCAACAAACATTCCCATAAATTAGAGTATTTTTATATATTCTGGTTATAAATGGCGTGTGAATTAATTTTTTTCCTACCCTTCGAATAATTTCATAAAAGTTTATGAACTTTAATATGTTAGCGAAACCATTTTTTTTATCCCCCATATAAAAGAAATAAATTATGGATGATCAAGTTTTACCTTGCATTTGTACTATTTGCAAATATTCATCGCAAATCTCATAAACGTCCACGTATTTTGGATAAAAAAGGAAGATGAGGACTATATACTATATTTAAGAGGTTAGGCTTTGTTATCCTACAATATCTCTAGCAATGGGGAATCCATTACAAATTACTATCCATGGCAGATATCGATTTTAAAATTGGTGCAACCGCTTAGCAAGATCGCTCGTATCGAAATTTGCTAAAATGATTTCAGGCATCGGAACGATAGTTAATTATTTGTTGGTTCATATGTTAACTCGTCTACAATCAATTAAACACTTTTAAATTTTTGTACTTATCAGCGGAAAAATTTGTTGTCTGTCCATTTGTTAGCTCCAGAAATCAACGTTTCTCCAAAGTATCTATACATACCAACGACAGATGTATCGACTGTCGAATGGATATTATTTAAAATGTATCTAAAAGGCGTAAGCTAAGAAAGAAATACCCATCCAAACATAACTTCGTTTCGAAAATTTGAATAGAGCTGTGGGTCATGGTACATAGGTTCCCAGGTTCCAAGTTCGTAGATTTAAATTGTATGCTACGCGTTCTCTAACACGCTTGCAACTGGGTGCTAGGTATCAATGATTCGCTCTCAAACAAATACAGATTCCTAGTTGTTTTCTTTTTATGCTAATTATCAAGAAAGAGAGTTGTACTAAATTACTTCTTTCGATTATGACACCACAGGTAACGAGATGATTAGAAGAAAATATTTAAAAGTTATAGCCATGCTAAAGAAGGCAATTAAAATTTGTCAAGCAACAAATCAAGATTGGAAATGGGACTGATCCGATTACAAATGTTCTTACTGGCAAACGTCCTAATAATGCAAAAATGTTGGGTTCGAAAAAAGACCGACTGAACCGGTGGGCTTAAAAAATTCGTATATAAATTGTTTTATTTGTTTGTCATATATGTGCAACGACAATTTTACATATGTATATAACTGTATATAACGATAAAGACGTTGACAGCAGCGTAATGCTTCTCTTAATGTTATTTTCAACATCATGTTTTATTGTCTACTTGGAACCGAGGGGTGAAAATGTGATAAACGAAGTGAACATCCTTCTCAGCCATGTCTTTATGTAAAACATGGAAAAAATCTAATATTCCAACTTCTCTTTAAATTCTTTTTTTTTGCTTTCGTTATTCTTTACTGCTATACTTCTTATTATGACAATCGTTCAAGCAAGTTTAACAAGCATGCAAAATTCTCATAAATTTTATATTAGGTCGGTGAAAATTGGTTAGTGAAAGTATGGCAGGAGAATAAAATATTTGGTTAGAATTTATTTAGCTATCTAATATATATGTCATATTATTATCTTTCCTTTCATACTAAAGCGCATTGGTCGTCAGTAATAGTATGGCTGTGTATTTTGCGATAATTTCATAAATATTTTCCGCTTCTTTGAATTGTGCACATTTACCTCGTCTCTGTGTATTCCCCGTCTTTGTGTATTCTTATGCACAAGTCTTGTAGTAAACGTTCTTCGCCTTCTCTTTCTTCTCCTTCTCACAATCTAGCAGCATGATATTTGCCAACTTAATAGAAACAGGAGTTGAGAAGAAACTGAAAATAAAAGAAAGGAAAAGAAAAAAAAAAGTAGAAACATGCCATCATCAGCACATTATCCTCTAACGCATAAGCTTTCATGTTATTTCAAGTGTGTTGGATTTTATTTGCACGAAAGAACTGTGTACGTAGAAATGAAATGAAATAAAATGTTTATGTGTGTGTGAATGTATTTTATATTTATATTAATATTAATAATAGCAGCAGATATAGTAGTAGTCATAGTAGTAGTAGTAGTAGTAGTATTAGTAATAGTAGCGTTGTATGGTGTTCTTTACGCTCGGCATGTTTCTCTTTCTTCTTGTAATCTCTACCGCTATGTTGCCTTGCGTTAAATATGTAGCAAGCATTTGTCATTTACGTTACTTACGCGGAGTTCTTATTTTTCTTAGGCGAACATAAATATAAAAATACACACTCGTATATTTGTACAAGTATATATATATATACAAAAATATTTATATAAAAATGTAAATGTATATATATATATATATATATATATATATATACATATATATATATACATATGCGTAAACAAATAGATATATACGTAAACATATAGGTATATACGGTTGTATATGTAAATACACGAATAAGACAAATTCTTCAGGGTTGTTGACTCGCATCATTTATCATAAGGACTTAAGCCAGAGTAAAGTTTATTATGAATATTGTGTGTCGTTAAAATGACAACGACTTTATATATATGTACGTATGTATATAAATTTTTCGCCTTGTTACACGCTAGACACAAGCATTTTTCTTCTTCACTTTTTTTTATCTCTCTCTCTTTTTGCTTCTTGAACATTTGCATTGCCTGGAATGAGGAAAAGTTGAAACCAACTACACTCTAGTTACCATGGTTACCCGTATTTGAAGTTTAGAGCGGCTAGCTTTCATTTGGGAACATTGTTTTCGAATTGTTTTTTAAGAACAACTTATTAACATAAATTCCTGTATGAAATGATTAAAGCGCACTAGAAAATGTTTAAAGCAATCAAGAGAGTTGTACTCATATACCTTGTAAGTACATAAAAATTGCGTACAAAGTTTTCTCTCTTTTGAGAGCCAGCTTTATATCGATGTTCCTTGCAGGTTTTGTTTAACACTAGCATATGTTTTTGGAAATTAATCACGTCTGTGTTCGCAATGAGCTGCTAGGCAGCGTTAGTACGTATTCTTGTATCAAACATAACATAACATAACATTTGCAATAAGTTCATAACATAACATTTGCAATAAGTTCATATATAAATATATGCTTGTGGCAGACCACGGCTCTTTTCAAAATTGTGATGTGAGTCGATCAACTAATAATGCAATTACAAGTCGGTATCTCGACATTTAGGATTGTTCTTACAAAAGACGGGGCTTATAGACAATCCAAAATCATTTAGTAATCAAAAACACATACATCAAATGGAAACCGAAGTTTATGCGAAAGTGTAAATATGTTTCTACGCTTTAGGGAATGAACTGAAAATCAGAATCTATCACTGGTGTTTGTCCGACCACGTTTAAATTCATCGTACCAGCCAATAACAGTTCATTTCCTTGATGCAGATTATCGATAACGATGATGCAGATATTCGATTGCTTTGATAATTACAAAACTGAAGTCACTAAAACCTCTGTAACCTGTAAGCTAATTGTTAGAATTTCATGAAATTCAGACAATCGTATCGTTTAAAGGATCTCATTATTCAGTATTCATATAAGTCTGTCAAGAATTTTGCCATTTATATGTCACGCCGGGGCCTCATTGAGTAATGTATTATTTACGGCATATTTATTAAAACTGTAACAGAATAAGGTGTCCAAGGCTAAGGCCATAGATGTTGAAGTTTTAAGCCGATTGAATGATTGTAAAGTCTATTTGCTGTTAGTATGTTAAGTATGTCAATAACGATTCTTGAGGAGTGTTCTTAGATGACGGAAGTAAAAGAAAAGCATGTAAAATCTAAAATATATTCGAAAATGATTTATCAATGTCGTTGTGAGTATAATAAAATATATATATATATATATCAACGTACGCTCTAAACAAATGTAACGAAATATAAGAAATAAAAAATAAAAGCGGTCAACTGTTAATTTCAAACCGCGTCTACACTCTATTTCGTTACTCTTCTAGAAAGGTGTAACAACTTAATTAAAAAGGTTTTCTATTTTGAAATAGAATTTCAACGGACTAACAGGATGTGTCAGCATAAAGATATCTAAGCATGGAAAGTAAAACAGAGAAGAAAGAAATATAACAAAGAAATAATAAATGAGCAAAAACGCTTATTTAAGGTTAAGTCAAACATAAAAGAGTATTATGAACAATAGTATTAAAGGTGAAAGGAAAAGGAAACACAAAACATTGTAATAATAATAACAGAGAAAAGACTGGTCATTCAGTCCACTTAAGCAAGCGTCCAATACAAAAGTTTCTAATGAGATAATTAATAAAGAAAGAGAAAGGGAAATGTGTTAAATAATTTCTTTTCTCTTTTAATTTAAAGGAAGAAAAGAAAAAAAACCTATTCAAATGCCGTATATAGAAAAGTAACCAAATTAAGAGGAACTTAAATAAATCAATTAAACAAATTAACAGAATTAACAGAAAGCTAACCTTGATTAATAAACTTTAACTAGTATTATGGATGGTTAGGACAAATTGTGTGGTTAATTTATGGGAAAATTATATATCAATATATTCTTTGGAGCTTGCCATTATTTGGCGAGTACAACTCATACATAGTTGTACAGCACTTACAGAAATTATTAAAACTTATTGCGAAAATATTGCATCCACGGTTCCGTTTTGTGCATGTGGGATGAAGCTCACATCAGGTTGAATGATTTCGTAAATAAGGACTAGGGCACCTTAGGTGTAAAGAAAACACATCTGATGTTCTTAGAGAACTTTTGTGTGCACAAAAATAACCTTCGTGGTTTGTGGTTGAAATTGCCATTTTTGAACATAAAAACGTCATTGCAGTTGCCCCCAATGCAGAACGCAATAAAAACAAGGTCACTAATTTTTTATGACAAAAATTAGATGATTTCGACTTGGACGAAATCTGGCTGCAACAAAATGACAAAACATGTCATGCATTTCATGACGAAATTAATTTATTGGGAGAAAAATTCAATGATCGTGTAATCTTCAAAAATGCCTGTGTGAGTGAGCTCAATACATATGTGCAAAATAATTTTACTGGTTTTATGATGGAGCATTGTCTTAGTCCAATATAACACGGAGTCTCGACGGCTTTGTTTATCAAAACTATTCGTGTTGTTGGTGAAATAAGAGCAGAAAATGGGACCACAAATGTGACCTCTTTGCTCATTGCAGGTGATATAGATTAGATTTGTCATACAGTGTAACGTATAGTAGAATGCGTTCCAAACTTTATGCAGTGCATATAATTATTTTCGATCGCCGTGTTGTCTCAACACTTCTCAGTCATATCTGTCTCTCTCTAGGCCTATCTTCATGCGAATGTCGATTAACCAAAGCTTCAAAGTTTGCATGGAAAAACCCAGTGCCCTTGAAGAAATTTATTTCTATCATTCTTTCTGGGTTCAATTTGAAAGTCGGACAAACCGTAAAGATATTAAAAAAATTATAATAATTTCGTTTGTTCAAAAAGTGTTAAAGCTTCACCTTTGAGCTTAAAGGCTGGGTTTTTAAGTTTCCGTCAATAAAATTGTATTAAGTTCAGAAATCAGCTCAACGGGATCAAGGCCACAATTACAATTGTCAAAAAAGCAGAAATGAATAAGACGGAGTATATAACTGTGCCAAGCGCAGTTCTATGAAAAGTGCTTCCAAAATGTAGAAAATTATAATTTGTAGCATATAGGATACACTATACTATAGGTGTACCTATCTGTAATAAATAGGTTGTCACTCTACATTACAATGACATATCGCAAATGAAATACGATGCCTTTTTATGTGTAAACCTTAAATGCCTTCTATCTGCACTTTTGACGAAATGCGTCGCTTTTTTAAAACTTAAAATAACAATTTTCTTTTTTAATATGGGGTGGAATGCCAGTCATTTTATAGTCAGACTCTTTGTGCTGGGTGCTTCCGGTAAATTCAGATCAGTATTTATTCCAAATTCTTCAAAATTTTTCAGATATATGTTTTAGGTTCTTAGAGATTTCTTGTCTTAAATAAGTCTGCTAACAGTGAATAGCTATAGGCGGAAAAGGAATTGGACAGACACAATTAAAATTCTCTCTTAATCCAGCGATGAGTTTAATTAAATTCTCTCTTTTTCTTATTTTGAACAATAGCGAGTGCAAAACTAGTAATAGAAAAATTTTTACGATCATTTTTAAGAGAATTTCTGAGAGAAACGCTGAACCTTTAGGAAATAGTATGTCTTATGTCCACTAAAAATATGGTTAGTTTTCTAAGTTTATTTAAAGAAAATGAAAATGGTTATTAATATTTAAATGGCTGCATGCAACGAGGCAACAAATTCTAAAGAAACAAATAAAATGAAGGCATGGCGCCAGGTCCTAGAAACCCAAAAAAAATGTTATTTTGAAAATATGACTTAAAACCTATTAACTAACTAACAATATATTATAATAACACAGATAAGGATGTTAGGCAAGGCCGACTATTAAACACCCTATATCACTTCGCTTGCATAGTTATTTACTCGTTTTGGTAATAAGATACCGAAAATGACACATTATTTTCACGCGTAGGCACACTCTTCATGAAAAGCCGCATAATGGGGGAAGCCCAAAACATGACGTAATCAAAATTTAGCAAATTCTTCCAAATACTTCCCAAACATTTTATTTTTCAGTTTTCGTTGTAAAAAATTAATAATTAGACTTTCTCCTCATATAAGGGCTTGCTTTTCTAAGGGGTCTAAGAAATAAACATATGTGACCCAAATTCCGTATCGTTAAATTATTTTGTTCAATCGCTACTATGGACTAAATATCTTCTTTTTCTTGAATATGTAATAAAAGGTGTTAACCTCTTCTGCGTGTTGCATACGTCATAATGTTAAAACAAATCTTGAAATATTCGATTGAGGGACATATGTAGTAAGATATATTCTAATATTAAAGAGATCAGTTTATCTGGGATAAGGTTAAAAACTATAATGGGCTATGTATGATATTTTCAGAAAAATTTTGTTTAAAGTTATTCGTTGTTTGGTTTTAATGAATGTGTAACGTATTCGCAAAAACTTTCTACTTTAGACATGTAACTTTAAACAATAACACGTTATGCCGTAAAGAGTAATTTGATTTTTTTGAAAAGGTAAGAAAAGTGATTAACAATTTTAGTTTGGTTTCTTGTTAAATAAACCGGCACTTCATTATTTATAAGAGAAAAATTTATTCAAGATGTTAAAGCAAGGGTTTCACGTATCAACTAAACAAAAAAACCGTTATTTAACCGGCTGCAAAGATGGTCTTTGACATTTAGTTTTGCTGCTCTCATTTATATATATATGCATAGCAATCTAAAAAAACATTTGTCAAACAATGATAAAAATTTGTTCATTTCTTTTTTAGTTCCGTTGTTCTTTTCACATAAAAACAGCTAAACAGATTTACGCCTAATGTTGTTGATGTTGTTTTTAGTGAATTATGTCGTTAATAGGATTAAAAAAAACTTCTTGCATGCATACCTACCTACACTATTATATAAATAGGCATGAATACGTATAGGTACATATATATATATATATATATATATATATATATATATATATCAAACTAGTCCTTTTGCCATTTTGCTATGCTACAGTTTTAAAGGATTCCATGTGGCAATATGTGAAATAAGTGCCTTTTTGCGAAGGAATATGAAAAGAGGAACGGAATAAAATAAATAAATTAAAGTCTCTTGACAATTGTTTAGATACCTAATCAGATTCATGCATTAAATGTATTTAATTGTTTATACACATCCATATAAATATATATACACGCATACGCACACATACCAATACGCGTAACAAACATAAGTACAAATGCATGAAGGACATAAAACTCATTATCAATATAAAGCAACAGCAATTGTAGCAAATGGCAGCAAATAAATAGTGGTAGTTATGCATATATATAAATATGAGCGTCTTTGTGTGCATTTACGAGACTGTGTATGTTTATATATACACACATACATAAATATATATACTACATATATTATATATATACAATATATATAAATATATATATATATATGAATGTGGTATCACATTATTATTAACAATTTTCATCCATCCGAGTACACGCTTGTTAGCTTTTGTTCTGCATAGTATAGTAATATCACAACCGTATACACTGTTGACATATATGTACACGATTTATAGGTAGATCTATACATATATATTTGTATTTATATATTTGCGAGTGTATGTATATATAGAGCGTAAAAAGTCTGAATTTGCAGGATATACAGGATGTGCGACGTTGTCAACACAAATTTCACACATATGCTAGAGAAGACTTACATGCTCCTGCTGCTGTTACTGCTTCTCCTGCCTGTATGCCTGTCAAATGGTTCAGTTTAGTACTAAAGGATACTATTGTTGTTTTTGTTTTGTGCTTTAAATAGATAAAAACCCATTATATAGAAATGCATATACATGCAATTCAATGGAAACATTTATGCTGGTGTTGTTGCATTAACTAAGATAGATATTCACGCTATGGTTTTTCAAGGGTTGTGTGAAAAGTTATGGAGGAAAGAAAATTCATCAACATTAGCTCTACACATAAATTATAGTAAGATATGTGAAATACACATATAATAAGCACAACAAGCACAACCACCGTCGTTGCCACAGAATTGTGAATTTCCTCCCTTCTCTTTTTCCTGCTTTATATTTATATGCGGTTACAATTTACGCTATACCGTTATTAATACGATTACATTTGTCTATCCTCGTACCTATGAATTATTTGTTTTTTTATTCATCGCTTGCTGTTCATAAACAAATTATTTACTTTACTTGTAACAAATGATGAAATAAACGCAAAAATTTACATTAACATTAAGGTTTCTATTAATTACTACGGGTTCGTTATGTGCAAGGGATGGGAGGGGGTTGTTACTATAAAAGCGAATCATAAAAACGAGTAAGCACATTATAAAGGGGCAACACCGACTATTGCATACGCTACACGACTTCGCTTAGTACAGTTATTCACTCGGTTTGGTAATAATACACCAAAAAGTACACATTATTTTCATGCAAACCCATAACATAAGAGCCCGCAAATTGGAAGGTTAAATTTTTCCCTCCATATGAGACCTTGCATTTCGTGAACACACTTATATATGTTGAAGTCCAAAAAAATAGACCTATGTAATCCTAATTCCCTTCCGTTACTTTTTTTGCTGAAACGCTATTATGAATCAATCTTCATCGCAATATATTAAAAATTAAGCCTTTTTCCGCAGGTCTTCTTACTCATAAGATGTCTCATATGGAATGGGACCAAGAAATAGACGCATGAGGTTCAATTTATCTCCTCCTCTCGTTAAGAAATTATTAGTTAGACACAGCCGATCGTTGAATGCTTTAGATGATTTTGCTATGCATTATTTATTTCCGTGATAAAATACCAAAACATATATCAAGTTGTTGGTCATGTAAAGGTTCACTTGTTATGGGAACTCTTATGTGTGAGTGGAATCAAAGTCTAACATTTAACAAATTTTATTTTAATGTCAAAGATCGTATTATCTGTCATCTATTTTCGCTGTAAAGTATAAAAGAGTAGACTTTGTTTTCTTCAGAACATCTGTATGAAGTGGTGTCCAAAAAATAGAGCTATGAGATCGAATTTCACTACAGTTCAGTTCTTTGTCAAATTACTTTTATGGACCAACTCTTATCGTAAAATAATAAAGTCCGGTCCTCTTATATGGTAGAAGAAGGTCCGTAAACTTAAACCATTGGATCGAACTACTATTACCAAACTATTTTTGTTGAGAATTTTGCCACTGTGTGAGAAGTAACCGTAACAAAGGTGTAATACAATCCATTTTCAATAGCTTTTGTCTTTGAAGCAATACAAAGCAGTGTACCAAATTTCATCGAAATACTCATGAACGATGAGTAGTCGAAATATAAAATTTGATAAAATGTTGAATATCCATTAATTGACACCAGTTGGATGCAGCGTATTTGCGGGTTGCTCCATCTAAACGAAGTTTTCGGTAGGGAACGTTAACGAACATTAACTAATGTAATCGGAACGGAAAACGCCGCATGCCAAAAGTCGGGATTTTTCGGAATGTCGATATTTCACATAACGAAACTCACCTAAGAAATGTAAGCAGCGTTAAACTGGGCTGTGCTGCCCTTATATTCAACAGATAGTCTTCTTTTTGATTAACACGTCTTTTAATCGATGACTCATTCTTGGAACGATGACCAAACCATGTGTCTTTTGTCGATATCTTATAAAAATCTATTCTTCTATCTGCACGGAATTTGCATTCCACATAAAAGACGGGGAAATTATTTCCTATCGATGGGCAATGCTTTGAATGCAAGTTATAATAATCGCTTCATTTTGATAGAATTTCACAAAACATACACTATATCTTGTGTACTACACATTTCCATCCATTGCGCCTTACAGAAACTGCATATAAGAGAATTAATATTATTTTTATAGTTAGCTTAGTCAGATAAATAAATCGTAAGACTTGAGTCTTAAAGCAGTATCACCTAAGGCTATCGGCTTCATCGGAAACTCTACCTCACTTGAGGTTTGAACCCACGATCATTAAGTTCTTAGTCGGACGCCTTTCTCTACCCGGCTGCTGAGGCGGATATAAGAAAAATGACTTCTAAAGTTGCTGGAGTAAAACAAAAATGATTTGTTTTAAATTTCTGAATATTGGAGGAGGATACCTGGAATATGCGGTAAGATATGGCATGTTTATACCCTACGCTACTTGTGGCGCAGAACGTATTAAGTGTACGCATCGTCAGAATGACATAGATCCATCATATATTACAGCGACGGATGCAAATCCCTTTTCAAAGTTTTGAATCGACTGTCTATATGGCTGTTGTATTGTCCGTCTTTCTGTCTGCTGATTGTCCAGATGTGTTTGCGTTAAACCTAAAGAACACTATTTTTGACGAGATTTGCTACGAGACATGTTCTGGTCCAAGGACGGGCGCCGTTGAAAATGGATTCGATCGAACTAAATTTGGCGGGCACACCTTGTCTAAATCCTGAAGTTTCTCGACAAAAATCGATATGTCATAATATTTCAGCGCTAAATGATTAGCGTCGGTATACGCCGAATAAATCAATGATATTAAAAGGAAAACTGTTATTTAGAGGAAAACCGTTATTTAGCGGAAAACCAAATCATCGAATTCAACCATTATGTACACTGGTATTTCCCGTTCCTTTATAATTTTTACCTGTAGAAGTCGACTATCAAAATTAACGCAACCACCTAATAATTTGCTTGCTTGCTCATTATTATTTTTTGTCTCATTTTGTCTTTAGTTAACCGACATAGTGTCATGTTAATTTAACATTTTGTCACAATATCTTAACTACGCATATGCACGCTATTCTTTTATTTCTATAGTTTTCTGGACTTTTTTTTGCACACATAAAAACACACAGACGCAGTAACGCATACATGCTGTAAATCTACTAGAAACCAAATTCAATAACTGCACTCTGTTTACTTGTTTATATATCCATTTAAGCAAAAATGGTTGAAAAACTATGAGCTCATAACACATTAGCGAGAGTTATTCATATTTTTTCATAATATTTTCTAAAGCGTTTATAAATATTTCAGAAAATAAAATAAAGGAGAAGAAACGAACAGTTTGTGTAAATAGTTTTAAAGCATTTTATTCCTAAATCTTTCAAAAAGAAAAAAATGAAGGAAAAAGCATCATTTATTTCAGTAATTTAAGATATTTATAATATTTATTTAAACACACACGCACGCAAACAAAGAGGATCAGTTCCGTTAATGGTTTTACTATTAACTTTTCACACAACCAAACAATTCTCTGGCTGATGTGCAAACAATAAAATCTAAAATCTGTTAACATACCTAAGGCGATGCAAGTATGCGCAATATTTTCTTTTATTCTTTTTCCCAAAACATTTTTGTATATTTAGGATGATAAGCAAACAAGAAATGCATTTTTACAACAACAACAAGAAATACTACGGTAAGATTTTGTTTATGTTAAGGACATTTTGCGGTTAACCATACATATGAACGGCTGTAATAATGTAAATTTTGTGCTATTATTATTGTTAATGAAACATGTATTTATGATTATTGTATGATTTCAAAAGGATAAAAAATTTCATATCTGCTGTACAGTGAAAGGTTTCACGTCAGACTTGTCGGTAGATAGTTTAGCAAATAAAATATTTTTATATGATTTTTTAAAAGAGCTAACAACTTTGGAAAAATTAATATTAAAATTTAATGACTTGCTCTTTTTCTTTTACTCAAAAAAATTTCCATACCTTGGGGTACACAGTCCTCGGAGTGTTTTTGAAACGTTCTTCACAATGCTTTGTTTAGTTTCACAAACATTTGTGAATCATTTCATGAATTTAATTGCAGCCATCCAACCAAAATAAACAAAATATATTAACATCCTACACGACTTACATGATAGAGGCTGTATTAAGCTTACGCGGATGTATGTAATACCCAGATGCAATAAAGATAGGCCCAACTTTTGAAAATGCTTCTAAGCTTGTCTGTCCGTCAATTGTAAAAAAAATTGTAATTTTCAAAATTCTTCGGCAAAAACTTTTAAGCAATAGTATTTCAGCATTCTAAAGTGATGTGAAACGTTTGGATAGGATGGGACAATTTCTAATCGTTCCTATGATAACTGAATCTCCACACGGTATACAATCCAATTTTCAATATTTCGTAATAGAAATTGGTACCTTATAGTAATTCGATTTAGCAATTAACCTCACAGAATTTGCCCCAATTAGACCTATTGCTTGAATCGTGGCACATGTACGAGTTTTCATGAATAATAAGCCCTTGAGTAAAAATATCTAATTTTTGACATTTTGTAACGAAAATTTGTTTGTAATAGTAATTTATCTTAAAAATTCTATTAGTCAAATTTGAACCACATGGATCTATATTTCGGACCACATTCCATATAAGTTTCTCACAAATAGTAAGCCTTTTTGACAATAATGTTTAATTTTTATTATTTTATGATGAAAATTGGTCTGTAGTGACAATTGAGCATAAATATATCGAAATAACGAAATTATACGAAAGTCAATTTGTCCATCGTGGACAACATTGTTTGAATTTCGATAGTCTTTTTAAGGGGTTTAGTTTAAAATGATATTAGACTGAAGCTGAGCTAAGCTTATAAGTATGTTCCAATGTTTATTTAAAATTAAGACCTGGACTTTACTCGTATTACAATATTACTTTCATTAGTTTGTGTGGGCAGAAATAAGTTTTAGAGTTGTTTGCTTATAGTTTTTAAAAATCTTTACTTTGTTTTATATGCAATACATTTAATATTTTACATAAATAAAGGCATTTAAGTGAGTTAAAATTTAATAAATTTTCGAAAATTATTTTCATTAATTTATGAAGCGCGTGCCATCACGCGCGTCTCTTCTTTTATAATGCGTACAGACACTTGACAAACTCTATCATCAGCCATTATGTCATCATTTATTCTTAATGTTGTATACATAATAAATTGCAGTAGGCCTTTAACAATATATTGATGCAACCATTTTTCTTGAGTTTCACTAAGTATTTTTTGTTGTTGATTTTTTTTTTTTTTATTTCTTATTATCTCAGCGAGATTTTTTTTTGTTCTTCCGTTTTCTTATTTTTATTTATTTTTATTTTTTTCAAATTGCAATTTCTAACATAAATAACAAAGAACCGTAGCAGACACATGTTCTCTCTTTCATCATTAATTTATAAACAATTTCAATTTTATATAAAAATCATTATAGGAAAAGATAAGAGCGGTGCCGGCACAGACATTAGTTACTTGATAAATGCTAAACAATGATGATGACGGTAACGACGACGACGACGACTCCATTTTGTTGCTATTACATTTAGCTGGTATATATGTGTCATAATTTTTCCGACACTGCTGCTGATCTGATCAGCTTTGTTAAATGGTTACTTGAAATTGAATTAAAATTGTTTTTAGAACACACTTTCATTGTGTTTCATCCTTATCTGATTTCCAATGGAATTGAAAATTTATTATTAGACAATTAATTTATTTATTAATTTTTTTTCTATCAAACTTTCCGACACGATCTAATAGGAAAAATTCCTTGCACATTAGAAAAGTGCATTAAGTTAATTAAAAAGAAAATAATTGTGAAAAAAAAAAATATTGTACGGAGAGAATACTGAAGATATACTGAAAGCTGTGAGATATAGCGTGGGTTTAAAATGGTATTTTATTTACTAAAGTGTAAATGCTGTAAAGGCCAGGCAATTAACTTATCACCGGCTATCGATTTTTATAGCGTGAATATAAACTGTTTGTCTTGGCTTTGTCTACATTTGTGTACACAGTATGTTTAAGAAATAATTTTTTTTTTGTTTTTTTTTTTTTAATTAGGTATTTTAAAAACTTCTTTCATAACAATAATTAACATTTATTTCCTAGAATTTAATGAATAAAATATAAAATAAATTTTTAAAATTGAAAATTTTTCAATTGAAAATAAAGAAATTGACATGCACTTTAGTTATTTTATTTTTGTTCAATTCGAATTAGGAAGTTACATAAGAATTTTTTATCTATATGGATGTTTGTTATTATTATTATTTTTATTATATAAATTTAGCCAGAGAATAAATTCTAAGATTAAAGTCTTAAAGCACTAGCATCTAAGGCTTTCGGCTCTATTTTTATTAATATTATTATTATTATTATTATTATTATTATTATTAAACACTCCACCGCATTTGAGATTTGAACCCACGACCATTGAATTTCTAGTCGAGACTCTTGTTTATTAAGGGAGAGGATACTGTATAATTTTCATAATTTTTATTTATGCTTTTATTGAATTAAAGTAAGATGCTTTGGACCGTCCCTAAAAAAAATTTTTTAATGGTTTTTTTTTGCAAATTTTCTTTTTCGAAGCGCTCCGAAAAGACCATCTACGTCAAATAAATCTGCAGACATGGCTGTTACTTCTTAATTTCTTTAATCCACTAACAGATGTCATTGGAACGTGTTTAGGTTTATTTTAAAGTGTAGCTTCATTGAGACGACCGCTATGTAGATATGGGACTGAGAGCGATCTGGAAACTTTCAGTGGTTCTTTTAAAAAGTTTTTTACACACAGGGTATATTAAGTTTGTGCAGACGGATTTGAGATAGACCCACCTATTATTTCACCGTTCGAATCACAACTTATTTTTATATAATATTATTATTGTCTGTTCGTCCGCTCGTCTAAGTTTTGCCCTTACCTTTTTGTGTTCAACCTACAGGATACAATTTTCGAGATATACTGCGATGACAAAACTGATTTGTTTTGGCCCAAGGACGAACGCTATTGAAAATGATTTGCATCGGACCGCTTTTTCCCCATATAAAGCGTTATTTTGATAAGTCGTTGTAACAATAAATATTGTAATTTTTAGAATTTCATAACATAAATCCCTTCGTAATAGTGTTTCGTCTTTTTAAATTGGTGTGAATTGGTGTCTGAAGTCGTATGGAATGGATCGCATAGGACAATTTTTTGAATATCCCTTGGCAAATAACCGTTAGTGCGGAAACTGAATCTTTACTCGGTTAAGAAGGCTACTTTCCAATATTTAGACGCAAAAATTTACCTTACTGAACTTAAACCAAGTAGGTCGGTCCATTTTGTGGATCAAAGCCTATATAAGGAGTCTAATGAAAAATGAGGCCTTATATGCCAAGGAGGTCTAATTTTTATTTAATGCTAACAATTTGTTCTTAGTAAATCAACCATAGGCAATTTGGATCACAGATCTGTCTTTCAGATTGCACCATATAAAGAGGCTCTCATGAAAGCAAACCTATATTAGTAATTAAGCGAAGTGGTGTAAAATATCTAATGGTCGGCTTTGCTTGACTATAGCATTCTTACTTGTTTTTTGTTTTAAATTTTTTTTTTTTTTTAAGTTTAGGTTGAAGTTTTTGGCGATAGTTATGACAAACGGCTATTGACCTGAATATATTTATTTTATTTTCCCGTTTTCCTTGTCATTTGGCGTCAGATATAGTCTTCAACGTACGATTCTGTCTCAAATGCAGCAAAATTGATACTTTTAAGCGTAAACTCGTTCAGGGAAGGGAATGCCGATACAGACCATACGAAAATATAACAACAAATTTTTTATAATAAAAAGCATGTCTACAACGTATTCCTAAATTTTAAGCGCGACTTTTCGAGACTCTCCACACAATACACACAATAATTCCTACAACTTCCCTTTTTTCGAAATTTTTGCAATGTCTTTAAACTAATCTTGGCAGGGTGAGCTTTCGAAGGTCATTTAAGCTCCAATTATTTTAAATTTCATATTATATTTGAAAAAAACTTGCATCGACAATAAATTTTTTCTAATCTTTTGAAAGCTTTTTTTTTGTCTTTCATATAAATCGATATCAAAATATGTATATATATGGCTTGCTTATAACATTTTATGCTTATACAGAGATTGTTTGGATAAATAAATGAATGCAATTTCATAAGGGACTGAGAAATTCTTCGTGGCATGATTAGCCAATAATATTCTTTAGTGCAGTGTGTGTAGAATTTTTGATAATACGGCCTTTTTATTATGATCAAAAATCGATCATTTTAAAACCTCTTACGTTATTCACCAACTACGATCGCGTAAATTGAATGGTTTATTTTTCATATCCATCACCGAAGGATGAGGGGTATATTCATTTTGTCAAAACGTTTGCAACGCCCAGAAGGAAGCATCAGAGATCCCACAAAGTACATATATACTTAATCAGCATCAAATTCTAAATTGCATTAAGCATGTCCGTCTGTCCGCCTGTGTACTGTCTGTTGTAAACACTCTCGACATGAAGCTATCAAGTTAAAATTTGGCCGAAATATTGGAAGTTCTTGTACGCAGGTTGGTATTGAAAATGGACAAATCGTGAGACGCGCAGCACCATGTAAACTGAGCACGCATATGTGTTCCAAACGCTTCAAGTGGAAGCTGTCATCCATCCACCGTAGTCATGATTGATAATAGATATTCTTATTCACTTAGCATTGTCATCTTCCATTCTCATGTCCATGCACATTCTCGATCATCTAGAGAATTCGATTTTGCATTAAACAGCGAAAGGTTTTAAGAAAAAATGCTAAAAAATATTAATTACTAGAAACATGAAAGCAAGCATTTCGAAAACTTTACTTTAGACGCTATCGATGCTGTGAAACGCCATGTAGTCGAACGTGTGCAAATCTTTACAATGATTATAAGAGAAGGGAGGCAATAACTTTTTCTAATGTGATATCAAGCTAATCTGATATCAAGCTACGACGGACTTCATAATAATACGGTTTTTTGCCGCGACGTATTCTTCTTTTCCTTCTTTTTTCAACATGCCTGCGTTACTAAGCGCTTGTCATGCTTCTATTAGCTTATGTAATGTAAATGACATGCTTGTCTGAGTCTATGTGTCTTCTGTCTGCACTTACAACACCTTTTACTAATTTCTACTGTTTTATTTTATGTTAAGATTTGTACTTAACTGTATAGAAACAAAGCAAACATTTTTTTTCTTTTCTTTTTAAATTAAATATTCTTTGAAACCATTTGCACACATTGCTTGTTGCTTTTCTGATTGTTATTGCTATTGTACTTGTCAGTCATAGTATTTGTGTGTTAAAAAGTCTGTTTTGTGATGCGTGTTGTAACTGATAACATTTGTGCCGTTTGTATCTTTCACAGTTCACAATATCAGTAGCATTATAATGTTAATTTTTATTCTTGTTGCGTTATTGAAAACAAAAAAAATCTAAAACACAAGAATGTTGTTAACCGATCTCTTTTGCTTCTGCTTCTGTTAGCCATTTATTTATTAATTTATTAGCTACAGTAGGCTAAATGGGAGAAAATGTTTTACAACAAAAAGCTTCGGGAAAACAAGCCACTACTTGCAAGCGACTTAATTCCGTTTCCATTTAAATTTATTCGTTGATGTTGTTTTAAGAATTGCGTGATGATATTAATTTTAGTAAACTTTAATTTATTGCTTTTATTTTTTAAGCGTACATCTCGTGAAATAAGAGAAAGCAAAGGAGCATGATTAACAGACGTAATCGTGGAATATAAAGTGAATATCTTCGCATTTCTCTAAAGGGTTTTTTTTTTAATGTGTACGAGAGGTTTTCGCAACGTGCGTTTGCTCACCACTGTTATGTTGATATTTAAGTATTTATTGTTCAAAATAATTTCTATAAACTACAATTAGGAAAAACACTTTGTTTTGCTCGACTGATTGCAAGAACATGTTACCTCTTGTGCAACTGATAACGAGTAACAAGCGTTCAAAAACACAAATATATAGTTTCTCTTTTTTTTTTATTTGTTACTTTTTTTTGTTTATCTAGTAAGACTAGAAAGCAAAAACAAACGCGATAACATTGAAACGTGTTGCACATGTTATAATATTAACTAACCATGTAACGTTTGAAAGACTGCCTGACTCTTGTTTTTATATTAAAAGAATAACTTTTTTTCTTATTTTCAATTTGTATGCAAAATTAGTGAAAAGCATTGCTTGCTTGAATGTTTGTTCGTTTTCTTATTAATGTCAACGAGTAAGCGAATTATATTCGACTGAATCGAATCATCAATATCTATCACCGTTACCCCAACAAGGGCTAAAAAAGGTAGAAAAAAGGGAAAGAACTAAATTCTCATGCGCTATAGTTAGTAGTGGGTGGGAGCGACCGATTTTGTCTATTTTCGTAGAATAATAATTGAAATTTCTTTGGCATCAATTAGAGCTGTTTAAGAAAAAGCGAAAAACCCAGACATCTCAGTTTTTCGTGCATCATAGGCGTGTGCTTGGGCTGGTTTTAGTTTATTTCCAATCCCAGTCTGCCAAGCTTGAAGCCAATAGCTTCATTTATAAGGTCAGGATAACGTTCATAATTGAAGTTACATAGACGGACAGAGGGACAAGCGGACATGCCTGAATAGATTCAGAGTTTGCTGCTTATCAAGAATATTAATACTTTATGGGGCCCCCTAAGTGTGCTTTCTGGATGTTGCAAACGTTTTGGCAAAATGAATAAACCCATCATTCTTGGATGATGGGCATATAGAGGATTCAATTGCGAATATATAAATAAGCACATAAAAATCTTATATGCGAGCATTTTTGTCAACTTAGGCAAACTAAACTTGTCCTCTCCTAATTTATTTATTTGTTTATTTAATTTCAATTAGCGCAATACACAAAGTCCTCCAAAGGCCAATAGATGTGCAATGAAAGCTAACACCTGAATGCATAAAAATAAGTACAATATACATACACATACGGATATGGAAAAAAAGTAAAGGAAGATAAAAAGAAACATTTACAGCATACGTAATTCATTGGTATGAGTTTATTGTTGCGAATTTTAACATTTCACGCTAAAGTTCAGTAAAAATTAGTCGTAAAATGTTTTTATAAAAAAATTCGAAACCAGAAGTTGAGTGTCGGGCAGTCTCATCTATTATAAACTGTCGTAGAATTAGTGATTGTGTTTGCTTGTCGGCGTTTTTGTCATTTTCTCTTAAATTTTGTATTCTGAAACGAAAGTGACGATAAAACTTCTCACGCATTTATCCAACTTCTTTCGAAATTACTTTCCTATCACAGAATAGTGATTTTGTAGGTTATCGTAGGGTTTATTTAGGTAGCAGATCTATTTACAATTTTCTTTTTTACGTATTACTGCAGAAACTTTCATTGGCAATGCTTCTTCTTCATTGCAATTTTGAGTGTCGACCAAGTTTGTTTTTCGCAAATATTTTGCTCATTATATTCTACAGATCGTTGTTAACCTTCTTGACAGTCGCCAGCTGCATGACGCAAGTAAGTCAACATGAATGGGTATTTGGTTTTATAATCTCTTGGAATTTGGTTTCTTACAAAATCGAGTTTTCATGTAAACTTAAATCATCAGGTGTGGTATTTTCATAACAGTACGTATACTTTGATTGAAGGGCTACTGATGCAGTTACCTACCTCTATCATATTCCTAGTAACCATTTTGTGTCTTACTTATGTTGTCAGTCATTTGAGAAAAATAGGGTGGGGTGCTAATCGTGAGAAGATTTTTAATGCGTGCAAAATAGCAGTCCTCTTTAGGAATGGGTCTTGTTCGAGTTATTTTCCCATCCTTAGGGTATTTAGATCTGTACGTCAACGTATGAAGAATTTCGATAATAGTTGTAAGTTTTTGAATGGAGCAGTTAATGTGGCAGTTAAAGTCCAGCTTAAAATCTGATATCACCTTAATTTTTCTGATCAATGTCATCATTATTATCAAACTTTAGGGTATGTGCTAGGTAGTGTGAAAGAAGGCTCACCTAAATTTACGGACAAAAAAGATTGCTTGGGTTTTCTGCGAAATCTTCCACTTTTTAATAATAAGAATAAGAACTTCTGGCATATTGTTAATGATATTCTGCCGCAAACTTATCACAGCCAATGAAAGCGGCGGCATCAGCAAATATGGAAATTATACATCAATTTGGTGGTGCAGAGACATGATTCTTGCAGACAATCTGCGTTGATTGCCACAATATATGAAGTCGATCAGATAGGAACGATCTCAATACGATGTTAATATTTCGATCATTTAATTTATGCTTCCTTTAAAAGTAGTCTAACCACCGTATTTTCGCATTGTAACCGATGATTGACTTATTACGTCTTTGTTATGGCTGCAAATGTCTGGTCAAGAAAATGGCAAATTTATATTCGTTTAACAGAACATGTGATTAAAGGTAATTTCACAATAGAGGAAGAAAAGAAATAATTTTTTTTTTTTTTGACATCTTGTCTCTCTAACCTTATTAATGTTTAATAATAATTCAATTCGGTTGCATGAATGATTTTTTCGTTTCTGTTTATTCAATGCAATAAATTTTTTTCTTGTTTCATTTTACTGCTTAGTTTAACACACTTTCGCTTTCCGAACAATATGAATATCGATGCTTACGTTCATGGCTAGCAATAAGCATTTAATTGTGTCTGTTGCCTTCCAATGTACACAAAAACAATTTTATAACAAAGCCGTGATGGTACAAAACACTATAAACACATGCTTACGTGTATATGTGAATTCGCATAAGTGGTTAATATGAAGTTAAATAAAAATTGAATGCAACGAGAGAAGTGTTTCATATGTTCATTTGTGCACCCAAAAAAAAAAAAAAAAGGAAAGAAATGAAAAACAAATACAATGCATTCTCTGGTTCTTTATACGCTTTCAGTGCAAGGGCGAAAAAGGACAACCATGACTATGTCGAACCATCGATACATTATGGCATTGAATTGTCATTTATTGTTTGTCTGCCTGCATGTGTGCCTGTGTGTGGTATTTATCTAGTTGTCACAACAATATATTATATATATACATATATATATATATATATATGTACATATATATGTTTATGTAATTGTAAACGATAAATATTAGTTTATTATTTTTATTATTTGTTTACAGGCAACACAGTTTCCGTTTCCGCATAATTGTTCATCCATTCAATACTGCTATGATTGTTCAAATAAAGCAGATGATGCGAGTAGCTCGAAATGCTGTTAAAGAAAGGCGCCCACTAAATGAAATACTGCGTTTCAATTTTTCTTATTTTACTTGTATATATAGTAAACGTTGAGGCCGATTAAAAATTTTCAATTTCTGAGTCTTAAACATTGACTTCAATTTAAATTAAGAATGAGTCTGTTTGCTTAAGCTTTTCAATCTCAATAATATCTTGGATATTTACGATAATATATATGTCGCTACCGTCCGATTCCCTTAATCGCATGGCAATATACACACGGTATTTTATGGTTTGACGTTGTAGAAAGAAATATATTTTGTTAAATTGTTTGTAAGTTAAGGAAGATGTAGGAGAGAGTACACGCAGCAAGAAAGCTGATTCAGGTGATCTTTACAGAGCATTTTTATCGCTTCGATAAGATCGATTTTATTTTGTAAGGACAAGCTATATATATACGATATTTCCAACGAAATTGATAACTAAACTTTTTGTTTCTTATCGTTTAGATCATCCGTATAGGATTCATATGTAACTGCTCAGAGAAGGTCAAGCGAATTTCGTAGGCAATATATTTCCATGTCGATGTCAAGCGAAGCCTTAAATCGATTGACATCATTTGTCACTTAAAGATTAACAAAACTAACAACCCCGAGTTCAAAGTCTCTGCAACGAAATTTTGCAAATGATTCCTAAAAGACGATTAAATTCTCTTTTCATCTGCCGTATATGGCGCGAGATCATGAAGTTTTTCTGCTTTTTTAAAAATAAAAGCAAAAATAGCGTAGAAGAAAGAAGGAAATAGCTGCTGCCGATGATTTTGTTCTGATACTTTGGGAGTAATGGATCTCTCATTCGTTGATCAGCGGTGCTTAATATTTGTCATTTAACTGTAAGTATAAAATTTTGAATCTATTCCTCTCTGCCATTCATCTCGTGAAACTCTGTAGTTAACAGTGTTAATAAACGGGGATAAATTTGCCGTCAATTTTAGAGGACTAAGTAGGGGGATGTCTATGATCTATCGAGCGCCTTTGGTAAAAGTTGACATTATAGGAAAAGGTTTATCTTGGCATCTGCAATGAGATGATCGTAAATGCTTTCTTTAACGTAATTGCCAATTAAAGTTCTCTTCGTAATTTTCTTTGTTCTTATGATTCATTTTTAAATACTGTGAAACGCATTGACCGCAAGTGATCACAAATGCAATGTGCCAACGATTGGACAACAATAACGATACATCATCAGCGATTTGGAAGTAAAACGATTTGTCTCCATAAACGGTGATAAGTTGGCAATCTATCAACGCAACATTTACTGTCATACATAAACACACACACACACACACACACATCTCTTATCGTTTTGCGATTGTACAAACACCATTTTGGTTTTTGGCGACATTCCTTTATACGCTTACAACAAATAAATGCATGTGCTATAGGCAAACGCATCCAAATGTATGTTATGTGTGACAATTGATTTGAAGTCTAAACATGTCGTTGCAATTAAAAATCGCTTTCAACAACAACGATGGTGTTAGTAGTTAGTAATTGTATTTGTATTGAGAATGCAATGTATTGCATTGTTTAAATTATTGGGCGAATAACGTCAACACCACCTTAGCACATTATGTGATAAGTTTCACAGATACGAATAATACAACAGCGTCAGGCGCAGGTGCGGCATTATGTTCAAAAAAAAAGAAAAAAAAAACAGATAAAAATACAATACACAGCACAAAAACATATTTATATATGCATTGAGGCACGCACAAAACTCTTATAAAAGCCAGTGACGCACTTAACTTATAACGTCAACATTAAACGATCAAAATGTAAATTCTGCAGCGAATAAAAGAAAACAAAAAAAAAAAAAGAATTGAAAACTAAACAACACCATATAAAGGTGATCAAAGATCAACTGTATAACTTATAGCTAAACTACTTTTTTTAGAATCAAATGTAAGGGAAAAATAGAGAAATTGGTCTCTTTTTTTTATAATTTCCCCTTTTATTGCTAACATATGTCGAAGAAAATAAAAGATAATGAGACAACAAGAGACAATCGCAACATGTTAGTGTGAGTTTTACAAATCATTACTTAAGCTAATCACAGCTAATAGGAGACAATAGCATATGTCTCGTCATTTATTATGCATTGCATATGATATGTTTATATTTGGCAGACCAGTATGTCTGTATCGATATCGACATAGCCGTTGCCTTTGTTACTATCGTTTCTCTAGTATCATCTCTCAAGTAGTAATCAACACTTATTTTAACAATCACACCGGAAATTGCCACTTGTTCTTGTTGTTGTAATTGTCGTTGTATTTTTATTATTATTATTATTATTTATGTCAATTGTTGCTGTTATCTAGTCATGTTTACCGCCTTATGTGTAGAAAGCGATGAACGTCTAACTAAGAAATGCCCAAGTAACTTTTACGTTAACTCAATCCGTGTAAAAGATGACTTGGTGCACGTGTTGGTATGATATTAATATTATGCATAATTTTTATTAGCAGTTTTAGATTTTAAATTTAAAAAAAATATATATGTATGTATATGCATATGTATATGTATATATGTATATGTATGTATATGTATGTATATGTATGAATGTATATGTATGGATATGTATGTATATGTATGAATGGATATGTATATACATATATATATATATACATATATATATGTATATATATATGTATATATATATATGTTGATATATATATATATATATATATTTAAATTCATTTATCTATAGGTTATAATGTTAAAAACAATGTGTCGCCCAAGCGCAGGTGTCTTTCAAACGTTCACCATTAATATGTTAGAAACGTATCCCTTGAACTAAATTGTTGTTAAAATATGTTTATTTTGTTTGGATGTATATTTAGATTCAACGTAGTTTGTATATATTGTGGGCAAAACCAAATATATATGACAATAAAAAAAATAGTATTATTAAACGCTGTGCGAAGTTAAACTTTGTAAGTCTATGAGTATACTGCGATCGTGCCCGTTAAAAAAAAGAAGAAAATCAAAGAAATTTATTGACATAAAGTTCAAGATTAAAAGATATATCTCACATTTGACATGACGATATAGAATCGTGAACCTTTTTGTTTTTTTTTTCTTTTTGGTTTAAAAACGATTCTGTCATATGAGCATGATGCAAAGCTTATAGCGAACTCTTTTATGGCAAAAATCGATAGCTCAAATGCTCGGGCATATTATAATCTATCGCAAAGTGCGCCCTCATGGATTTCGAAGGGTTTTTGTCAACAGTCTCTTGCACTTATTGGACAAATTAAGTCTTCCTAATTGCGTCTGAATGTTTGTTAAGCGGCTTCCATTTAATAGCCGTCTCTACAGCTCTCCGATACTTGCAATTCACAACGAATACGAACCCCGCATGCGATCGGGCGGAATTGAAAAATTTTGAAAAAAATCCCAATTGATGTATTTCAAGCACGTACGGGCAACTACTACTTGTCGCTTCATTTCTCATGCTACTTTACAGTTCCCCATTTACGATCGGAAAAAACACGAAAGACAAGAAAAGCAACAGTCGTCCAGAAATTTAAGGTAAATGCATGGGAGATGGCAAATACAATAACTACCCTACCCAACTTACTGTAGGGTTACTTTCTGTCAAGGAAGAGTGTATATGAGTATAAATTGAATGAGTAGAAGGATCATATGAACTATAGCTTTCTGGAACACTACACATTTCACAAGTCTACCAACCTTTTTACCATCTAAATATATCTTAACAGCGTTACCAACGATCTTAAGACTATTACCAATTTTATATCTATAAACAAGTCTTAAGTGCAAGTCGAAATTTTTGACATAAAAAAATATTGTTTTTTCATATTTAATGATCGTCGGAAATATAAAAGGAAAAGGACCATTCCGGCACCCCTCTCCTGAGTAGATGCTCTTATAAAAGTAAACACTCTGATAACATAATAAAATATAATCTTTCAAATTTTTTGAAGAAATTAAAAGAAGTTCTTTGACAAGAAAATCAATTTCAGTAAATTTGAATCACGTTAGTTTATATGTTGGGCTCCCTGCCCATATAAAGGTTCGCGTAAGGAAGTAAGCATTTGCTTCGACATAAGAAATAACTTTTGATATTTTATTAAAAAAATAAGTAAAGGGTTGTGTTAGTCGAAATTGTGTACGATGTTAAATAGTCTGGTTTGAGGAGTACAAAATTCAAGTGAACACGTACACAGGCAATCTAGAGACCGTTAGAGTAAATTCAGTTAAAGTTGTGATACCGAAACTTACAGTTTGGCATGAAGTTTGCGTAACTTGGAAAGATTTTTAAAGCCTGTATGTTTTTATAAACAAATGATTGATTTTAAGAGTCACGAAATATCAAGGGTAAAGCAAATGTCAGGACATAACCTCAAAGCAAGAGAACAAAAATCGAACGTCCAAGTATGATCTCTATGAACTACTTTAGTTAACGAGTAGATATCGTTTCACTACGCCGTCACGTGTTCTTCTCCTCCTTCGCATCGTTTCACTGCTGGTTCAGTTCGCTAGCATTTTCTTATTTTATACCTATCACCGAGTGATGACACTCATTTTGTCAACACGTTTGCGTTTAACATGTCCGTCTCTTCGTCTATCCGTTTGTGTGTCTGTCTGTGTATTATCTGTTGTAAACATTCTTCTGGCCGCAAAAATATAGCTACGGACTTCAAATTTAGCAGAGACATTGGAAGTTCTTGCATGCAGGTTGGTATTGAAAATGGGCCAAATCGGTCAAAGAACACGCCACAGCACCACGTCGACTCTATATGGCCGTTGATGTAACACCTGTATAAAAATAGAAAAAGTTAACCATGCCTACCAAATATTATAGTGTATTTTTTCAAACTTCAAACATTCTATAATGCATATAAATTCTTGACCAATTTCAAATTTGGAATGCACCTTCGCCTGTTCGTCTATCCATCTGTCTGTCTGCGCAACAGTGTAGTATTCGTGGTAAACATCCTCCCGTTAGCGAAAAAGAGGATATCACCCACAAATTTTCGAAAGAATTTGAAAGTGACGTAAACCTTTCGAAGGACACGCCTACAACGCTCACACACCTATGCGAGCAAAATTTTATTTTGAAAATAGAAAAAATCAGCCGCGCATTTATTTTTAAATTTTAAGTTATTTTGAAAAATTTAATAAATTAATCTTATGTTAAAACATTAAATATCCATTAATGCGATGACGAAAATAAATGCGGTTACGTTATGAACGTTATCATGTAATTACAAAAAAGTACCTGTAATTTGCTTTAGCTTAGAGAATTTAATAAAAGCTTATTTTGATCTTCACCGCTTAAACATTGAAAATAGCAACGGCAATAATAACGACAATAACAACAAATCTACAATCAAACAGTAAGAGCTGCAAGTTAAACAGAAGAGTACGCGCACGCGTACTAAGCAGGCAGCTTAAAGAGTCAACTTGAAAACCTATTTGAAATGTGCGCACAAACACACATACATATGCACGCACGGATGATGGTTTAGAAAATTATATAAAAAACACCAAGCATACACAGAAACGATAAAACTAACAAAGCTGACACCGCTTGTAAGTATTTAAAAAAAAAAAATAATAAAACAGAAGAGTAAAAGAGGAAAAACCAGAAAAAAAGGAAGAGGAAAACAATTAAATGTTTACTTACTGCCACAAATGTGTTGCAATTATTTGCATATCTTGCCATCTATCCATTCATCGGTTGTTTGAACATGAACAAGCCACCTAAAAATATGAAAATATTGCAAATGTTTGCTCTAACGGTTGGCTGGATCGTTTGGTCCGTCGTTGAAGCGGTTGAGCGGTTTGACGGCAAATACATCGTGTTTTAGTTTTTCTCTATTTACATTCATTTATATATTTTTATTTATTTATTTATTTATTATTAAACTAACACATTATGGTTTGTCAACTGTTTGCTAAACGGCTTAAATTACTTAAAATTTATATATATGTCATTCATACGTATATGCGCTTTATTCGTTTCCTTATCATATATATCCACACATGACGTGTATGCTTGGTAGATAGAATCTCTTTAATGTTTAACTAGCTTCATATGTGAATTAATGGTTCGTTTGATGTTAGAAAGCAAATAAAATCTTTATGCTCACTTTAAACATCTTTCTTAGATCAAACAAACGACTTCGGAATGAACGGGTGTTTTCTAATTTTCTACTTACTATTAACGTATTCGTTGTCGTGTGTGTTTGTATTTATATATATATTTGAGAATGAATACCCGTTTGTTTGTTCGTTTGTTAGTTTGCTTTCTAAAATACAATACCCATAGGCTGATAAATACGAATGTATCCTAAAAATATTACCATTAATAGGTATTGGTTGGAAGACTTACTCACCTCTTAAATACTTCTTGCCACATTTCATATAAACAAATCTCACGCTTAACAAAATTTTCAATAATCCGTTAAATGTGCGCAAATATTAATATGATCATCAGTGAGTGAGTGTAATACAAGGTAGAAAATAGAAAGAGTAAAAAAAAATAAAAAAAAGTAAAATAATGTTGAGATAAACAAGAATGAAAAAAGGAAAATAGCTATAAAATGAGAATAAACCTTTTAATTAAAAAAATAAATAAATAGAAATAAAATAAATAAATAAATAAGTAAACGAATAAACTAGTTTTTTGAAGGAATATCGTACAGATGTTTACGAATTTACTCCCCTTTTTGGTGTACATTTATACATTTGTTATTTAAATATTAATGCTTAAAAAAATTCGTTCTCAAATGAAATGAATATAATATCGGTTTTTCTTAGCCTATTAATTCATTGTATCATTTCAGTCCTTCGTAGATTCGGGAAATTCTTATTCTTATATAAACTAAAGTTTTCATTTTCTAAAGGGTTCGAAGAAAAAATTACGCTTCGAAATGTATATTGCAGTCTCTATAAGATTTTTATATAGTTTTGATTAGGTTGAATAGCAAACTTGATTTAGACACGTCTGTCTCTCTGTACGTTTACTGAAATCAAGATAGTTATTAAAGTTTGTGTAGAAGAATAAAATTCAAATACATTTTGTTTCTTTTGTTCTGATCAATTTAAGTTTGAAAATAAGAAAATCGGCTTATGACCAATTCTACTCTAAATTATTTAAAAATCTAATAAGCAATTATGCCTTTTTCCTAAGTGTGGAAAAACTTTGTGGTTTAAAGCTGAGTCTCAAATTTTCACTGAAAACTGAAGCTTTAGACCTTAAACGAAGAGGTCTTCAAAATTGCGAAACGGTGATGTGGATGATTTCAGTATAGTTCTGATTGGAGAAAATGTCATCAATATCGTCGGTTCTTCGAAATTACTCAGATACTTATTTACCTTAAGTTTTCCGATGATATCATTTTAGTTAGTCAAAGTGATCTTAAGTCTAGCCGAAGGTTTTCCATATGGAGCAATAATAATATCTATAACGCATATGGTTCAAAAGTGCATGGTAGAAGAATGAAAGCAATTGTGACACTAAATCAAATTTATAAGCAAATGGTACTTGATATTCATTAAGTGTACATACTACTTTGGGGAGGACTCTAAAGTCATATTATCAGAAAAAGCAAGCAGAAGAAACAGCTGTAACGAATGATGTTATGCTTTATATTTGGGTGCGTTGCGGCCATTTATGCTTTCCTTTCATTTCAAATTTTTTATGGTGTTGCGTGGCTGCTGCTTGTTCAAGAGAAGACGTTGAAGACTATAAAAACTCACTTAACGCCAGCCAACTACAACATTAGCTGGAAGTAATAAACAATAATATTTCTTTGCGCCTCGGTGATAATTATGTACTTAAAATTTTTTCACTTGCACCTTCGGCTCGCCCGTTTATGGTTTGCTACAATTCATGGTAATAGCTCAGTCGGTTGTGATGGTATTTAGCCTGGTTGTGCGTTTGCTGTCTTTAGCAAGGTTCCATAGATGGTTGCTTGCTTGGTTGGATTTACTGAATGTAGGTATATATATATGTATATATATATAAATAGATGGTTAAATGTGGACGGGTTGGTTGGTTGTGTGTTGATTTAATTGAATGTTACGGCATTTTGTACAATTTTGTTCTGAGAAATAGTCATAAAATATATAAAAATGTACATAAGCGTTTTTTGTTTATTTAATATTTGTTGATTTTTTTGTTTCTCACTTGGCGTAACAACATAAACATTAACAATAATAAGGATAAAAAGAAGAAGAACAACAGTAATTTTTAATATAGTAATAATAATGAAGGTGTTATGGTTAAGAGTCACTAATGTTTTATTTGGAATTACTTTATGCACCAAATGTCACTTGGAATACCTTTGGTGAAGTGAATATCGGCAAGGAGTTGAGGGTGAGAGAAAACGTGTGCGAAAGCAAAGTCATAAAAAAGTTTACTTAATTGTTGACAAGCATATTATTCAACGAAAGTGCTTTGAAGAAAATAAGCAAAAAAAAAAAAAAGATTTCTCAGTCATCCTTCCAACACAAACGTGGGAACATTAAGATTTTAACGAAAGTTTCAACTCATCGCCCTATCAAAGCTCACTTCGTTTTTGTAGTTATGATTATTATTCCCTGTACCAATATATATACAGCAAAAGAACGCTTACACACTTGTATGTATTGCATCAACATACGTATATAAGTATAATACAATGTATATATGCGTTTATATATCTGTGTGTGTATGTTTTTTTTTTTGGTCTGTGAGCTGGAGGTAGAAAATCTTCAAGAGATACTACTGGTTCTTACTATCAGCATGCACGATTCACCATTCATGGCGCCTACGTACTAAACACTACCTCTCACACACGTTTCCTCCACCACTCTCCCCCGCGGGACCACCGTTAGGTATTACTTCGCGGAGCCTGGTTGTAGTTATCACGCTTCTTATAGTGGAACTTCAGTGGAATACACTCCTTCTGTCCTTCGCCACTATCTTTCAAGTCGCCGTAATTCTTTGAGCACTCTGCTTACAAAGTCTGTTATTGTGCTCCAGGCCTCTTTGCTGGCAGTTAACCCCTCCAATATTTCACTCGGTTCTATTTTGTTCTGCCATTCTTGAACTTTTTGCAGCGAAAGATGGTATGCTCTGCATCTTCGTTCGTTTCCGAGCATGCCGGTCAATTTGGCGATGTGTCGTCCCCGAAACCGAACAGGTACTTTTGGAAACAGCTATGGCCCGTCAGGACCTGGGTGAGGCAGTAATTTACCTCATCGTGTGGTCTTTCAATCCATTGCATTATGTTTGTGATAGGAACGAACGTCCATTTTCCTTTCTTTGTTCTTTCTCATCGTGACTGCCAATTCCTCATCGACGCTTGCCGCTCTTCTTTTTTCATAACCTCTTTGTCGGCCACGATATCGATTAGCATGGCGCCAGCAATCACAAGGGCAGCATCCTCCGACACTGTTCGGAATCCGCATATCTGCCTTAGTGCACTAAGCCAACTTTCGGTACACTGCCTTCACTGGGAGCGCACCGGCCCAAACTGGGCTTCCGTACTTTATGACCGAAGCTATCGTCGTGGCTATTACTATTTGATTGGTGCATTTCGGGAGTCCAATATTTGGCATAATCCTTGCTAACGACGCCTGGATGCCGGCAGCTTTGTCAGCCGCGTACTCAAAGTGGCGCTTAAAGTTGAGTCGATGGTCGAGCATAACTCCAAATTATTTCAGAGCAGGAGATGACTGTAGATGACTGTGTGTTGCCAGACTGGTAAGCAGTATGTTTCCACGCGCTTTTGGCTGCTTATTATTACCGCCTCAGTTTTATGCTCTGCTAGCTCTAGCCCCATCTCTTCTAGCCACGCCTTCACTTTAAAAATAACCTGGTCAGCCATCATTTCTACTTGCGCAACGCACTTTGCGATCACACACGATTGTTATATCATCGCCAAAGCCGATAGTCGTTGCACCGGCAGGAAGATTAAGCTCGAAAATGCCATTGTACACTATGTTCCACTAGAGAGGACCATGAACTGATCCCTATGGGATACCTGCTGTTATTTTATGCAACTCTTCTTCATTATCACTATCATACACTAATATGCGGTTTGAAAGGTAGCTTGTTATTATCTCAAGCATATACCTTGGTACCTGTATTCTTATGAGGGCTTTACGAATGATTCCCCAGTCCGCCGAGTTGAATGCGTCTAGTATAATGACGGCGCAGTACTTTTTATCGCCGCCCCTCCATCGATCTGCGGCTATAGCGTCGGAGGCAAGCGCTACGACATTATTTATGGCATATATCGTAGACCGTGCTCTTTTGAATCCGTACTGGTTATCCGAGAGAGCACGTCTTTCTTTGGCCACGGCAGATAGATAGGTATGACGGTGCCTGGTTCGGTGGCTTATTAGCCTTCGAAGTGAGGATTAACCTTTGCACCTTGCATTCATCTGGAAAGATCCTCCCTTCCACGTGCCTTGCGGCGTTCTTTGTCCTTTGACTCTTTTCAGGATGACGTTACATGCCGTTCCCCACGAACTGATGTCGACATCCTGGCATATTCTATCAGAACTTCTTCTTTTGCTAATTCTTATGGCTTTCTGTAAATCACTGTGCAAGTTTCTATAGAGTGTAAGCAGTTTATTAAAGTTTGCCCTTCCTCTCGAGCGCTGCACTTTTCCTATGGCTTTCAAGCAGTTCGCTCTCAGGATCGCTGTTTCATTGGTCCACTAACAGCATGGGGACTCTCTTCTGCCTGTATTTTTTCTTCGAAGCATGGCCACGTCGCATTCTTCTGCAAGCAGCTTTGTCACGTTTTGCTGGAGTTGCATAGCCGTGTCGTCACCCTTCTCGTAGGAGTCCATAATGATGTTAAAGACGTCTTAATCGAAAAATAAATCTCCCCGCTTCGGCCCGGTAATTTTGGGCCATCTATATCTTCCGTGCTCTTTGCTCTTTATATCGAGGAAGATAGCCTGGTGATCGCTGTTTGTATACTCTTCCCTCAACGCACACTTGCATCTCGCTCCTAGTCCGTCGCTAATAATAACGAGGTCTACTTTCGACCCTCTTTCGGGCTTTCGAAACGTATCCCTACGCCCATTATTCAGAAGAGATACTTTCACCACGGCAAATGCCTCCAAGAAGATGCGCCCTCTCGCATTGAAGGCCCTACTTCTTCATTCGAAGGCCTATGCATTGAAATCACCTGCAATTATTACCGACAGTCTATCTCAGATGTCTTCCACGAATTCATTTAGCTTGCGCTGGAATTCGCCTTGTGCCCAACTTGGGGGATCGTAGCAACTGTAGCAGCATAATTTTTTAGCTATCGCCCTTACGAATCCTTTGTGCTGGCAGTGCACAGCCAATAGGGCTAAGTATGCGAGCTCCGAAATTGCTCGTTTTTTGGACGCATCGGTTACCCATGTAGCCTGCCCTGCACTTCGATAGGGTTCGCTCAATAGCATCAGCTCCACCTCTTTCTCAACGATCGTTTGCCGAAGTAGGTCACGAACTACTTCGTCGTGGTTGAAATTAATCTGCGTCGTCTTCATTTCCGCGCTCTAGTAGCAGGTGCTCGCTTTTTGCTTTGCGCCCAATTTCACCATCTCCTTGCAGAACATGCAAGAAATCTCCTTAGGGTAGTTTTTCTTCATATGACCTTCCCACCAGACCTCTGACAAGTCTTTGATCGGTCAGATGAGCCCACACATTGCCTCGCCATATGGCCTAACTGTAAGCATCCGAAGCATCTCAGCAAGGGTATGCGCTCTCTGGTCCAACAGATCACCCAGCATATGCGGCCAATAGTTTAGCGGCTTCATCCTGTTTATGAATATCGCCTGCGTTTCACTGTAAGCCTTCCTTAAATTTACCACTTCTGCGGTTGCCCTCTTTGGTGGTGACTTCGTCGATGTCTTTGCATCGATCATTTTGCGTTGCTTCAGACACTTCTGCATCCCTTCCTAAAAAGGAACTCACTGCCCCTCTCAGCTGTTCCGCTTTCCCTCCGCTCTGGTTAAGTTGCAGTGGAATCTCTTTTTTCTGCCTTTTTTTTCTGCACCGCCTCACCAAGCTGGCTTAATTGCGGTTCGTCCTTAACCTTATGGAGCATATCCGCGTAGGAGAGTGTGTCTTCAGCTGCTATGATAACAGCATCGGGTCTGCCCTTAGGAGGTCTTTTTGACCGATCTGTCTTTCTCTTCTTTTTCATTTTGGCTCCGACTGTCACCCACTTCCCGTCCTTCGATGAGTGATGGCCGGTAGTTACGTGTGCCGTGTGTTCTTCGGCAGCCCCCGGTATGGTGGCTACGTTACGGCGTTTGGCGATCGACGTGTGCACGTCCCCGGGCTGCTTACGCTTACGTGCACCAAACCTAGATACGATCTTTGCCAGCGGCTGCGTTCGCTTCGCCCCACTTGAATTCTGTAGCGGCGAAGTTTGCGAGCCACCGTCAGTTCGCTCCATCACCTTTTCCACGTTTGTGCGCGGTGACGTTTGGAGACTCTTACCACTAGTCTCCTTACAGCTAGCGCTTGCAGCCTCCTCAATCCGGCATCTTTCATACATCGCCGTCTATTGCGTCGCGCATTTGTTGGTTTATGTGCTGCCTTTTTCCATCTTTCTCCTGCAGCATCTACACCAACTCTTCTATATAGCTGCCCAGCTTTATGAAGGCTGCCTCCTTCTCCACATCTACTGATCTGTAGTTGGCCTTTTCGGCGAGCGTTTTCCCGAGATGGGGCTGCGTTTGCACGCTTACTGACGACCTCATTATTTTACCGCTCTCTTTGAAGGGGTTCTCTTCGCTCTCTCGGACGTGACCGCTAGTGCCTGCTGGTGTATTAGTTTTTTTATTTGAATAAATCATTTTGATTGGGCCCCAACTGAGAAGCCGTTGTCCAGTTTAGTAGGTATATTGGCCTTAACTTACCCCATGGTTATCTATGCAAGCAGGGAGGCCATGCGGGGGTTAACACTAGTCCTTATGAGACTAGCGTCCAATGCCACGTCTTGCTTCCTACACCATGTAACGACCTCTTCTCAGACTTGCCAGATTTTAACGGGGCGGAGCCAGTAATCAGCATTGGCCATAAAGCCGTTTCGACAGTCCTTCTACTCATGTAACGGAATACCACCAACCAACCCAATAACGTCAATTTATATACGTAGCCCGGTATATCATAATAAAGACTTTGCCGGTTTCAGCCTTGATGCCTACTCATAGGCTTACACCACTGGTAATTCTTCCTTTGATGCCACTCCCTTTCTGGGGAGTGTGAAGCAACTCCTCGAAGAACGGTGCCTACTCGTGCTGTCGCCGAAGACTCGCAGGGTTGTGAGGCCTTTTCAGTCGATCCTCCTCCTCTGCCGCCTTTGGCCGGGGACTGCTTATTGGTTATTCGCTGCTAGCCTAAAAATATATCCTAAGATACGTGCAGGTTACTCACTATCGGCCACCCGTAATCCCCACAGTAGGTTGACCTTTTTTTTGTGAGGTGGAAAACCATTTATAGGTGCCGATTACGATAGTGCGAGACTTTAACCCGCTAAAAACCACCCGTCCTATTCCCTACCCTGTGGCACGACCTTTTAGGTACACCTTCGCAGGGAAGGTAGCCGCTTAGGCACCACTTAAAAGCCTATGTTGACGCCCCTCTTGTCTTTGTTTTGTCATAACACTCGAACACTCCTACCGCCTTCCATATTTTCAGGTCGTGCGACATATTTGTCACAAGATTCCGTCTGTAGTCTCTGTCGTTCATTGTCTTCGATGCACTCACAAAAAATACAGAATGGGTCTTACTCTATTTTACACCTACTCAAATATGATCTAAAGCAACCACTGTCGCTATTTAGCTGTGTCAAATAGAAGTGCACCTCACCCTGTTTCCTATTCACCCAGGGTCGAAAATCTGATACGACCCGGTGCGTTTATCTACCCTTACTCGCTCCAGCGTTCCTGCCAATCTTCCACCAGTCACTGTTTTGCACGCTGCCTAGCCGGTTTAAACGTGAAATTCAACCCTGTGCATACTTTCTTTAGCTCGCAAGTCTATTAGTATCATGCCTGCAATAACCAAAGTCGCATCTTCCGTCACCGTCCGAAATGCGGCGCATAACTTGTATGCTGACTGGATGTCCCCCGCGTATGACGAGGGCCTTTCTCCACACCGAAGAGCCATATTATTGTCGCAGTTACCACTTCTGCGATCATCTTTCTACGGTCTTGCCCGAGCCCCACAAGTTTGGCACTAAGCGCGACTTTGTTAAAGCCGCAATGTTTGACTACTAAGGAGTTTACTTGGGGACCAGCACTTATTGCTGTGTTTTTACTATGCTGCCGAACATACAATCATTTAAGCTATTGGTAAGAGCCTATGCTATGCCTATGGCCTATGCTATCCCGCAGTCTTTATAATTTTGCATGGGATCCTATCTGACCTCGGAGCCTTGTTATTCTTTTCGCTATTGCTTCACCACTGCGATTGGAACCGGATCTAATTCCTTATTCTGTTAACGAATTTGTTAAATTCAGGAGTTTCCTATCTCTAAAGTCGCTGGTCACAACTTTTACAAAGTAATATGGCAATCTGCAATCCAAATTGGTAGACAGATAAGCAATTATTGCTATCTCGCAACTTTTCTTATACAGTTGCAAATTAGTCTTTGGAAGACTTTGCACCACTGCCGGCTGGATAGATTTAAAAGTTGAGGGGTGGCTAGCTGGCTTAGCCAACTTTGAGAGTTGAATCAATATGTAACGTAGGGACTGTGGTTATCGCGAAGTTCCATGAGAACGCTAAACGATGAGGTTTAGATGGACTTCGACAGCCACCAGTGTTCTATGAAAGATTGCTCACACCCCACATCTTTCTTTTTCTAGCACTTCACGGGTAGTGGGGCTCCTTCAGAAGGGGTTGTACTATGTAGAACAGGAGACACGGCTATTAGAGCAGGTGTTCACGTTAAACTCGACCAGAATCGGTCACGTATGTTCGGAGGGCCAATTTTCCAAAGAAAGGTCTTACCTTCTTCTTGCATATACTACAGCGCGGAGGTTTTACCGCTCTCTCTCTAGCTCTGTGGGCGTCTCAATTGCACTTTGCACAGCATCGGCTACTGTCTACATCTCCTTTGCAATTTATAGAAGTAGGAACCACCTTCTCACCACTATAGTATTTTGCACTACAGCATTCTCTCTAACCCTGCTTACTACACAGCCAACTTTAATTATGCCGGTATACGTTTTCCTAATTGCCCCTACGGTATCTTTGTTGGCGTTAAAGCTGCTGAATTGCTTAGTACGCCTGTATGCAGATTTTTCTTTACTGTGTATATGCATGTACACGGTGTATGTACGTATATAAGTATATTTGCTGCTTATGTATAAATGTTTTCAAGTTAAAAGTGGTGACGGTTCACTTTTTTACTGAATTTGGACTTTGTGCCAATGCATAAATCATTATCGTCATCATTCATATAATAACTAAATTGTGCATAGAAATGAGCTAAAGAATATTGTTTGCCACACATAATAAATTGCTGTTCGAAAGCTAAAAATATTTTTTGTCGCTTATACAATATTAAGACTTTGATTACCTTCACTTACGATACGGTAGCTAAACCAATATGCGTCATTCCTTTTGTATCCATCATACGCATACACAGGGGCACATGATTGCAGTTGTTGTTGTTGTTGTTTTTTTTTTTTAATTTTCTAATTTTTATGCAGCTCAACAATCGAGGTTTTTTTGCTGTTTTTTTTTCTTTTTTTTAATTCCCTTTTTTTCTTTTCATTTATAAATCATCATTCAATCACAATTGCATACACATCTACATGTAAGAAATCGTTTCTTTAGCATTAGCAATCATATACATGTGTTTTTAAGCCTAGATCTGCTCATTATTCATATGATCACGTATACGTTCACAAGCACATTTATAATAAACAGTCAGATTATATCTAGGGTTCCTCGTCATAGGAAAGATGTCGGGATGAAAAGAAACCTACTTTATTCTCTTTCATGTTAACTTCTTTACAAAGTGGTGTATGGTTTATAATCTCATTATGCTTCACTGTGTGCAAGGATAAGTGATGTGATGCATATGTGCGAATAACAATGTGAAAGTGAACTTTTTTTCTTTCAAATATAACTTGTAACTACGTAACTACAGATGTACGTGTGCGTATGTATCTGTATATGTATGTATGTACGTATTTATACGCGTGAGCACGAATGTACGCATGTGTGCGTATGTGTGTGATTTTGTATAGCTCATAATGCGCACGCGTGCAGTTTCTGTGTTTGCTGCTGGTATATTAACGTTGCCATCAATACCTTCACATTGTATGGCTCATTAATATCACGCGATTTTATAAATGTTGGTTTTTGGTGTCGCCAAACGTCACTCAACAAATCACTTATATGCCCGTTCACCTGACATTCACTCACATCCAAGCACATATTGGAAATATTATTTACTTTTTTTTTTTTTAATAGTGATGTTACATACGTTTGACTTGATGAAAACTTACATTTGAGTTGACTCGTACTTGTTGATGCTGAACACTCGTCATACTATGGCATTTGACTGCAAAATCGAGCGAAGACTCGACGATATTCGGTAGTTTAACACATTATGTAACGTAAATATTTCAAATCATATTCATGTACAGTCTGATGGCGATTTGTGAGACTATGAACTAATAACCAAATTTACTTACTCTTTCAACAAATATTTGTAGCGCCTACAAGTAAAACGTGAGTTATACATGAGTTACTAGGAAACGTTTGCATATTCGAGATTGGCGTGAATAGCAAAATTAATAAACTTAGCCCTGCTTCATTGTATCTTTGCTCAAAGTTTTTGTTATCATTGCTGTCGAATTAAAGAAAACAAAAAAAGGCTTCTAAGGTGATTCATGGAACTATCTAAAATTATAGAAGAATTGCAAAACTTTTGTATTAAGCTTGAATATGATGAAGAGAGATCATTTATATATATTGAGCACAATCCCTTCTTTTGATTTATCTAATAAATGAAGAGAGATCGTTTTTATACATTGAGCACAATTCCTTCTTTTTATTTATGTAATGTTCAAGCTTAATACAAAAGTTTTACAATTCTTCTATACTTTTAGATTTTTTTTGTTCTTAAATTAGACAAAAGGAAAAATTGCAGCCTTTTAGTCATTTTAGATAGTTCCATGAACCATCTCAGCAGCCTTTTTTGTTTTCTTAAATTCGATAGCAATGATAAGAAAAACTTTGAGCAAAGATACAACGAAACAAGGCTGAGGGTGTTAATTTGGTATTCATGCCAAACTCGAATATGCATACGTTTCCTAGTAACTCATGTGTAACTTGTAGGCGCTACAAATATTTGTTGAATTACTATTTCATTACTATGAGACATAACATTTTCCAGAAAAAACAAAACTTGTTTGTCGATCTCTTTAATGATTATGTTCTGAATTTTATTATGTTAAACAATATATATGTGTTATCGCCGTTTATTTACATTTGCAGCGTACCGTTTATTAAGTCATTTTTTCACATCTTCTTATGAACTCAAACACAGTTCAAAAAATGCATGACTCATAAATGTAAATAAATGGTAATCGGAAAGAGACGAGTCTCTTGAGTGAGCCGAATCCGTATTAATGGATGTCGTGTAAAAATTGTCTTATTTTTGCTTCTTCAATATTTTGGTCGTTTTTTGAACAGCAGAAACAAGTCGATTATTTGTTCTTGATAGTGTTTGGTATTGACCGTTTCATCAGGCTTTAACATCTCATAAGAGACCATTCCTTCCTGGTCACTGCAAACATAAAGCACCGTCGTCCTGCCAAAGGGATTCGGTCTTGTGGATGATGTGGATTATGCGCCTAAATCTGCCTACAATTTTTTGCATTTAAGATTTTTTACACAGTGATGATGCACTGAAAAAACGCTTTTCTTTTATACCCTTTCAGGCAAATATATGTGCTGACTACTTATTGGCACAAATTTCGACAACTTGAATACAGCAAAATCATATTAAGCATGGGACAACAAATTGCCACATATGTCAAATGTTTACATTACACCTTGTAATGGCGATAATGTCATTAGCGATAATACGCATCAAGTATTAACACTTATTAACCATCATTTTCTCCCAATAGACATTGGAACAATTAATTGTCAATAAGGTCAGGTCTCAACGAGTCAACGCTATATGACACGCAGTTCGCTAAAATAATCTCAATATCAAAAACTTCGGCGGAGGTATTCTTAATAAAAGAAACTACATAGAAAGTCTATGGAATAGTTGTACAATTTTTTTTTTTTTTTATGTTAAAATGTATAAACATCAACGCAGCTGCTAAACATATTCGTTTAGCACGAGCCGTACATGATGTTTAATCGTTAAAGTAGAAGAAGAAAAAAGTTTAACCCGTTATACTTGCGTAAGGTCAACAATAAAATAACGTGCATCGCTACGCAGGCCAAAGTTAAGAATGGAATAAAAGTAAGGAGTTTTTTTTGTATAAAAGAACTTTTTTCGCACCTTCAACTAATGGTTTTTTTAGAATAGAGCTTTCTATTGGAAGTGATCGTAATCTCCGACCCAATTTACTTTTAGTTGCATTAATTGTTTGGCTAAAACATGTCAACACAATTTGAACAAACAAAAATACATGAACAAACATCATAGGAACAGACAGGCATAAGCTAACTTAAAAAATGATTTTGAGTCCACTGGTATAATGAAAGCTGGGCGTACCTCAAACCACATCCATGAATACTGTAGGACTTCAAAAGTTACATTCCGCTTAGGTGGTCGTAGTTTGATATCCAAAGTAATATATTTTCTTATAATAGTTTAATTTCATAATATAATTTCGAAATTTTCTGCATATATTTTAACTTTATCTGCACGAAAACCCGTTCGCTCTTGATAGAACAACTTCAAAATGTCAATCGGTTTGGATATTTTGCTTTATTTTGAGTATTGTAGGTTTTCATAGAAAAACATTCAGATTTTTTCATTATTTTTCCTTTGTCGGCCATTTGCATATGAAGCATTGCATATATATATAAAATAAATTTGAGATCCATGTTCCTTGTAGGTTTTAAATTATACAACACGTTTGAAAATTTTCATTTCCTTCGCATTCAGTTTAGTTCTTCAACTATGAAAGGCCAAATTCTGAGAAGGATAGAAGTTTTTTTCGAAAGTGATGTATGGAATAAAATTCAACATATTCGTACCGTGTCTAGTAAATATGTTGACATTTATCTACATTCAGATACTAACAGGAGAAAGACAAAAGTAGAATATGTCTATATTCGATACCTGCATGTATATTGATCACTTTTTCACTAGCGATCTAATCATCGAGCCATTTTCGCAATCCTTCAGAATTTCGAAGTCACGTGTCAGCAAAGCAATGCTGCATTGATTTGTACAAGTAATAATCAGAAGGCGCTATGCCTGGTAAATACGCTGGTTGCGGCAGAACTTCCCATTTGAGCTGCAACGGTCTGCCTTTGACAACTCTTGCAGCATAAGCGTTGCCATGGAAGAGGATGACTTTGCATCTACAAACCGCTTTTGCTGGTCTTTTTTGCAACAATACATTATTCAATTTGTTCAATTTACTTCGGTAGACATCTTCAGTAACCGTTTTACTCGGTTTTAGTAGCTCGTAATACACTATACACTTTTCATCACCAGTCACAATACGCCACTGAAAACTCTTATTTTTTTGTCTAGCAAGCAATGAAGCCGGCTTGTTGAAACGGTTCGAAATAGAATTTTCAGCCAATTCGTATGGTAGCCATATTCATTTCTTTTGGATCTTTTCCATCGTACATAAACGTCCCGTCGTACAGAAACAGTCGAATCATTAACTGCTAAGCTGTTCGAAAGCTCTTTAAGAGTTTGAGCTGAATTTTCGTGCAATAAGTTTTGGAATTCATTGTCCTCGAACCTTTTTGTTCTTCTAGGCCAATTTTGAACCATTGAAACCAAGGCCGAAAATTGGGGTATGATGGAGCAGCGTCATCATTAGCTTCTAAAAGTGTTTGATGGGTCTCGGCGGCAGGTTTCTTCAAATCAAATAAAAAAAGTAATGAATATGCGTGTGATCAGCGTCTGTGTACGCAGAATAACTCAATAACACTAATTGGAAAATTGTTATTTTATGTAGAGAAAAGTCAAAATCATCAAATTTACGCTTACACACATTGGTGTTTCGCAGTACTTGAAACAATACATGCCGCTGATCAAACTACCTGCAAGCACCGTTTTGTACATTTTGGTTTCGCGGATCCATAACAAATTATGAATTTTCTCAGCTAATTTCGCGATATATTTACGAAAATATAAAAGAAGATATTTTCTGAAAGAAAACTTGAACGTTTGACGATTAGAGATTTTCATATAATTAATCTTCAGGAAATTGATAATAACATATTTTTATTCTCACGGAAAACTTATTAATTATTTAAGAAAAACATAAATTTCAGAATCAACGATATGTACTTAATCCCCTCATTTGATTCGCTTCTACGTGTATTCATTATCCCACACCCATTCATTTTGCGGTCATTTAAAATTCATTCTGTAATTTTGTTCTCAATGCATGCATTTACTCGCATAAGTATGACTCTATATATCAGTGTGTGTGTGTGTGTGTGTGTGTGTTTGTGTGTTGCGCGGGTTTGTCTATGTAAATGTGTATATATAGTCCATTACAAAACAAAGTTATTGTAAAACAATAAATATTTATTGCATACAACATTCCGTTTATTTATTGCAACAATTTCAAATGATAATTAAAGCATTTAATTATCGCATACAACTTGAACTCATTCAAATTGTGAAGAAATTAAAAAAAAACAAAAATGAATAAATATATACAAAAATGAAATGCGAAGCAACGATAATACAAAATAACGCCATCTGCGCGTGTATATGTGTAAATGTTGTCATGTTTAACATTAAGCGTTGATGACCTTTTGCGTGTGTACATTTTGTATACAAACAACAACAGCAGCAAAAATAACAACAACAAGTGCTACAATGTAGAATATGAAGGCCAACTCAATTTATGCTGAAATTGTAGCCCTCGACTATCTTCTTTCCTTCACTCGATACTTGCAGCCATTCTATATATGAGCATAAATAAGTGCACTAGACAAATATAACTGTGTTCACGTACCGTCGCAAATGCAGATGTTCATTTACAGCTTTGTTTTTGTGTGTATGTATGTGTGCGTACTTGTGAATGTGGGTGAACGGTGGGTCTAAAGGTTTTACTTGTTGGTGAAGAACACGGAATAAAATCTAGTCAGATAAAATTAACATTAACACAATATCTCACAAATGCTTCGGGTTGCATGTTGTCTTCAAGTAAAAGACGAATAGTCTTCTTCTCTCTTTTTTTACCTTATCATACAGCAAATTTTTGTTGTAGTAAATAAAATTTCTAATTCTTCTTTTTGTTTCTGAAAATTTACACTCTTGCCTAGCGGGGGTGTCTTGCATAATCCACAAAGCTACTTCCATTTCGTGTTCATCCACGGTTTAAGACCACTACAGTTACTACTGAAACGAAGTGAATGTGTAACGTCTCCAATGATGAGATCATGTATGTTGTTACAGTTATTCGGTGTTATTACAAGGTAAGCACATATAATTAGTTTAATTTGAAAGTTAAAAAATAAAACTAATGTTAAACGTAACAATAAACACGTTTGTTTATGAAATAAACATGAAAGTTCATAAAATTAATTTACTACATTCCCCTGAACAAACACTGGCCAATGTACATCTTGCATTGCAATGAACATTTCTTCTGTTTACTGCTTGAAGTCTTTGAGTTAGTTGTTGTTATATAAAAACAAGGCGGTTTTTTCCTTCTACACTAAAGACTGAAAAGTATCAAATACAATTGAAAATTTATACAAACCTTATATATAGGCTTTTAATGCCCTTGTTCATCTAAGGAAAAAGCCTCTGTGAATATCATAAGTAATCGGTTTGTGCTCGGCAACAAAGTAAACAAAATAGTGCTTACGTTATACACAGTAAGAGGAAAAAAATGATTTTTGCTTAATTATACATAGTAATCATGTTCAAGTGTCATCAGATTTGTGAATAACTTATTGAAAAAATAAAAAGCAAAGAAGCTAATGTGATATTATCAAGAAAGGAATGATTTTTTCATCTAATAATTGTCGTCATCAGCGCTTAATTTGACAACTAAGTCAGCCACTAATTTTTAGTGTAAATAAGGGGAGCGCTAAAAGTATTTAGCTAGTTAATGGTTTAACCGAAGCACGACTATTAATTCAGAGTGTCCGGATTCAAGTGTCAATGCTGTGCAGTTCGACCTCACTGCGTCGTAGCTTATAGTGAGTGTTTAGCCGATAAAGGCTTACCGATTGGCCAAACACCCACTACGCCATGCTCTCTCAATATCACTTTTCCTACCTCCTTTCTCTAATTCTTTTCATCCCTACATACAGCAAAGACTTTTAACACAGATTAAAATAAAATTTTGGAACAATCTTTAGAATAATCAAAAACTTGTGTCTCCGATAATTTGGAGCTGTCAAGTGAGTTATATACATATCAGTGTCTACACAAATTAATTAGAAAGTAAGTAGAAATAGATACATATCTCATATTAAACTTTCTATGATCCATTGCTTTGCAGATGCGTACAAAGGGAAAATAATTAATAAACGTTGCAAAGCTTTATTTGTGCAACATTTCGTTATATTGGGAGACAAACAAAGCCTTCTTCTCAACATTTTATCTCGCTTTCTTTCAGTGCCTAACATTCGTTTTTCTTTCAGTGTCTAAATTGGATAAATACATTCAAAAGATGGCTATATAAATTAAATTTGTCTTTGCATCTGAGGCATTCGGAAATATATATTATAAGCCCTTTACGTAGTTATGTTGTTCATCAGCCTAATAACGGCAACATTTATTGATGTTTCTGGTGTGGTAATTATTGAAACAGTATAAATTAAGCAAGATACTTAACTCTCTATGTGTTCCACCGATTAGGTATGGGTAAACATATATTATATTGATCATACGCAAAAATACCTGAAGTAGCTAAAGAATTGAAAAAGTTTGTTTAGTTATTCGATTCTTACTTAAGACAAACTTAAGACAAACAAAACGGCTTCCATCGGTAGTTTGATTTGCATGTGTCTAGAATGAATCAAGAAGCGAAGATTTTATACCTTGATTTAAGTTATTGTTGGGCGTCCAAAGTTCAACCTTAACAAATTACAATTTTTCATTAGAGGATATTTTTTTTTCACGTTTATTAATTAAGATATTTTTTTTTATTGCTTTTTCTTTTTTAAATTTCTTTAACATTATCTCGGTTTAGTTTGTATCTCATAAAAACATTAATAATGTTCTTCCGTGTAGTCTGTCTGGTTGAAATCAACTGCATGCACAATATTCATTGTAACAAAGTTTAAGTCAACCGATATAGCAGTGAATGAGGTGCATGTTAACATTTGTACAAAATAACTTAAAAATGAAAAGAAAATCAAAATTCACATATTAATGACATGATTTGTTACAGTTCTACTAATCCAAAGAAATATATATATTTATATATAAATGTATATTTATATATATATAATATACCTTATATGTATATTATATGTGTATATATATATATCCAGTCAATAATTCACGGGACTGAGGTATAAATATTATCGTTAATAGAGAATCCATATTATAATTAGGAAGTGTCGATCATCAAGTTATATCAGTCAAAATTTTACTTCACTTCAATTCCTTACTACAATGTCCAGAGTTACAGCGATTTCAGTGACGTTAACTTTTATTGCATTGAAAATAATAGAAAAATGCGAATTTCATGTAATGATTAAGCATTGGCTTTTTATGGTAGAATAGGGCACTCGTACACACCATTGACTTGAAAACTGTTAATTCAATTCTATTCCATCGAAATCAGAAATACGTCGCGGATTTATTGATTTAAAAGAGATCGTGCGGAAAGCAAAGATGATGCTCAATGCCGTGAACGCCAAAAGACACTTTACACCAGGAACCATGGAAACAGTCCCGAAAATTATTTTCGATAATTGAAAAATTAAGTTACAATATAGCTATAGGATAGCCGACATCTTGAAGATGTGAAAAGATTGTATACTCATTGTTTTTCATGAAAATTTTGGGCGTGATGACGCTGTTTCTAAAATTGAAGCAGTGGAACGAATCAGTGATCAAGTCGATCGCTATAATGGCGAAATTGCCTCGTGTTGCCGCACCTACCGTATTCTTCAGACCTGAACACCAGAGACTATGATCGACTTGCAAATTTCCAAAGAGTGTTACAGGGACAAAGATTTGGATTAAATGATGTGTTTTGGAGGGAAATTGGAACTTGTTTTAAAGGTTTTATTGTAAAAAACGCTTTTAAATGTTAAAGAAACGTTGACGTGATTCTCTTGAAGGAAACTGTGTGGATCAATAAAATCCACAAATTTTATAAAAAAAGAAATTAAAAAAATTTACCTTACTTAGTATTGGGAATTATTGATCGGTGTTTTGTATATGGGTATATTAATTTTTTTAAACATTTTCTTTTTTATTATCAATTACATCACATGTAAAATATAAAATATGTGCAGAGAGAAAAGGAAACGCATAACTTAATTTTGACAACCTACTAAATCAAATCGCGTTTAAATTACAAAGCTAATTTTAGAACTTTTATAGAATATTTATGAAATTTGAATGAAATAAAAAAAATTATTTATACAATCCTACTGATGCTAATTAACACACATTTATGCACAGAAGTAAAAATACAACTATCATGTTTAACTTTTAGTTTTATTTTTGATTTCCGTTGTAGGTGACTTGGAAATTTTTTCTGTGTAATTTAGATGTAAGTACTTTTTAACGTTTCGCACCTGCTTACAAAATATCGAACTTATATTCTTATTAAAAATCAAGCAGTAGCGTATTGACGGTGACCTTTTTAAAGCCCTTTCAAGTATTTAAAGTAATAAATATTAGTACTCTGTGTCAAATGGGTGGTCTGTATTCTTTGTATGTTTTTCTATTTTTCTATATATAAACATCATACACTTGCTTATTACCTAAACGTCATATTACATGGATTTTTAAAACGAAGGCATCTTTAAGTCACGCAAGCGTAATATTTACAAACACGTTCACAGTACATAATCTCATATATACACTCAGTTAAACATAACGATTTGCGTTGAATGATTTTAAATGAAGTAAAAAACCATCCTCTATCCCACTCTCTCTCTCTTTCTCACTCTCTAAATATTTCTCACCATTTTTTTTATCTATTAATTTATTTTTCTAATTTCTAATCACGTTTAATATGTATCGCTTTAAAGGGTTACAAAGTCATTACATAGGCACAGTAAGACCTCAATTAACGCGATTAGCGCTTTGCTAATGTCCAATGCAGCTTAGAATTTAAACGAAAAAAGAACATAAGATTGAAATTTCATTGCAATTGAAAGGGGTATTATAATCAATATTTAAAGGATTTCCCAGTAAATTCATACGATTCGTTTCTTCCAAAAGACCTTAAAAGAATTAAGGAAGGGTTGAAGGGTTTTTTATTCGATTTTACTGTAAAACATATTCATTCAAATGGTCAGCAGCGACGATTAGGTCACGATTGAGTGAATAGTTTTCCATTTTAAAATTTCTTGAAGCTGCTGCATCACCAAACTTCTCGGGTGGAAATCGTGCTGTGTGATTGATACTCTCATCATACTCTTATCAGATTGAAACCGGAAACCGGTTTGCGCCATAAAAACTTCACTAACATTGATTGTTGCGCTCTGCTACGCGATAAGTAGACTTGCGTTTTCAATTCAAAAAAAAAAAAGTAATGATGATGTCGCCAACCTAGGAAACACAAATAATGGGTCACTTGTAAAGAATGTAAAAGTCAAGAGATTTCGTAAATAATGTATTATAAATTAGCTTTAGATCAACAATCGCGAGATTGTTTATGCAATGCGCCAGATGAGATGTGAAAGGAATCGCACATATGTAGAGGATTTTCTTAAAAAAGTGGCCAAAAGACAGAAGAGACTTTGGTTTACCACACAAAGATCTTGGATAGAGATTTGCTTCTCAACATCTTTACATGAAAAATAAATATTAAGGGCACGCACTATAGAAATGCCTTTGAAACAATGCCTTTGAAGCTGTGACATTTTGCATCTTGCTAAGATAACAACCTACGAATATTTTCAGGCTTTTGAAAAAGTTTTATAAGTTCCCAATGCTGCTGAAAGCCCCGCCCAATCAATGGATTTAGAGCGTTACTAATACTCTTCGGACACATTGAACTATTTGTTTTTTGCAAGATTGAATTCTAGGACGTAAACCAAAAACAGTCTTCGGGTGTTAACGTCTACTGCTTCACAAAAAGAGCAATCCATTAAAAATTTCAAAGATGAAAGACTATTGAAACGAAAGGTTTTTTTTTTATGTATCTAGCCACTCAGGGACTGTTCCCTATCCATGTAGGAAGAATTATAGTTAGACAGGGAGAATAATAGTGAACAGTGTTTGTTTGTATTTGATTTAAAGCGCGTTTAAAACAAATTAAAAAAGAAAAAAATGGAGAATACATTATTTCTTGTTAAAGTGAAAGATAATTTCACACGCAAACTTTCCTCTCAAAACATTTTCTATAATTTTCTGACCATATGTCCTACGTTATCTAAATATTAGCACATTAGCCCTTTGCTAGCCCTAAGTTACAATGATGAACACTTACGTTAGCAAGTATTTTTCAATCGTTAAACTGCTGTCTCTTAGCCAGAAATGCTTAAGCCGATTGAATTGCTAGCACAAGATATTAAATTGTTTATCAGGATGATTGCAATGATGATTGGAAAAGTCGAAGTAGAATTTCGATCCAAAATTTTCAAACTTGTGAATAAAATTGAACCGTGTCTGGGTGCAAAAAGTGGATGGTAGATTTAGACAAGTTGAAATATACGCAATAAACGTCACGACATAACCTCAAAATATGAAGAATACGAACAAAAGCCGACCATTCATTCAAGATACAGCTCCTCAAATTATATATCTACATACAGTGAGGCTCAATTTTTGGTCGACAAAGAGTAAACGCTTGTTGAACCTAATCCATTGTCCAAACATAAAAAAACTCTTAGTAACACTCTTTAGGTAATGCCTTGTGTGTCTGTATATCGATTACCGAAGCAAAATATCAACGGATTTGTATTGCCGTTTGCAACAGCCAAAAGTACACATCGGAGAATACAAAATACAAAAACTTATATCAAGATAAGGTTTTGGTTAGCCCTATCAATTTAGTTAAATCCTGCATCTGTGTACCTGCTTCTTATTGTAATTTCTGGCAAAAATCAGCCCAAATTTCAAAATGAACGTGATTTTTCCTGCAAATACTACTCCTATCCGCATGAGTAGCCAAGTGGGTAAGAGTACGTTGGCTACCAAGTCAGCGTTCACAATTTTTAACTTTAAGTGTGGTACAGTTTACTTTGGTCATAGCTATAATGAGTGCTTAGCCGGCGAAGGCATAATATCTACCGATTGCGCACACACCCACTAGACTGCGGCCCCCATGCCCATATCCCATTCCCTTTCCTCGCATAAACAGGAGACATCTCCTGTATGATTCGTCATATAAAAAAAAAAGTTAGGCAACATTCACTTTCATTTAAAAACCAAAGCAAATATTTCTCTAAAACTTGGCATATTTCGCCATCTAAAAATTAAATATAAACGTAGTCTCAATTGACCGACTCACACTTGTTCACAATAATTAACAATTTCTATGTCATGATTGGAGATTCGTTTGGGATTCTTCACAAACGATTGTAAGCTCGACATTTATTTAGATTAAAAGCAAAAAGAAGAACATATATATATATAAAATCGACCGTAGTTTGAAATTTCTGTTCACATTAACATGAACATGTTTTGTTGGTTATTTATTATATTTAGTATTGTTACTGTATACATAATTATCCATTAACTATTCATTCAACACAAAATTGATAGCTTCAAGAAACCTAAGAAACAACGTAAGAAAGAACGTAGGGAAAAAAAAACGAAATAGTAAGTGAGTTAGGTTAAGTTAGAACGAATCATAGAAACCTGTTTAGGATGAAATTGGAAGAGAATCGAGGTAAGGTCAAAAGTTAGGCAACTTTGAAAATATTTCTTATGGCGTGATGTAGCGTTTTGATCCGATATTTCCGTATCAACTCGGACTATACAGCTTGCGGCAAAGGCATAAGAACAGATTGTGGATTGTTTCCCGCCATCCTAAGTTACTTATTCAACAATAAACATTTTTCATTCGTTTCGACTTGTAATGGTTTTTGTTTTCTTAATCAAAAAATTTTCAAAAATTGACTAAACACTACAGAACAAAATGTATGACAAAAAAGTGACAACAACAGAAATAACAACGATAACAACAATAACAACAAGAGAACAACAGTAGTGGCAACAATTTTGTTGAAACAATTTGCATAATATTTTTTGGCTTTCTGTTATTTATTTATTTTATTTTTTTCTCTTTTTTTATTTTATTGATCTGTTTATGTGTACAGAGGTACGTGTGCGGCTGATTTGTATGAATATAATTCCGATAACACTTCTGTCTGTCGTTGCTGCTGTTGTTATTGTTGATTTTTTACTAAATCCTTTCTTGAATACCCGTAAGAAACAAGGTGTGAATTAATTTGCTTCGATTCTCTTGCTCCAGAAGAAAGGTTGTTGTTTTTGTTGATTTACTTTTTGTTTCGAATCAGAACAAGAACGAAGAAAAAGTGTCAACGTTTAAGTTTTTGTGTGGTAAAGATAATTCCACGAATTATTTTTGAATTGCGTTTTTTTTTTGTCCAATACGTTTTTCGTTTCTTAGTGGGGAGGCATCACAGAGATCAATTGACTATATGGCTAAGAGTTATCCAAGAAAAAAAAAAAAAACAAAAGAGAAAACAAACAATCGTCTCCAACATAGCTGGTGTTTGGTGGTCATGTAGTGCGTTTTGTTTGACTTGTCTTGACGTTGACACTGGTTTTTTTTTTTCTTGTCATTTTCTGCTCGTACCTTAACTCCCAAAGGATGAAAGACATTCGAGAGTGCAACGTTTGATTTTCATTCACAAAAATTTCTTTTGTTTGCCAGGAATTTTCTGTAGTTTGTTGCGCTGTTACTTAGTATGACTTTTTACCTCCTTCATCTTCGAAGCCGTATGAATGAATTGTTTCGATTCATAACATTTTAGTGAATGACAAACGGAAATCGTTTTCTATTTTATGTCTCCTCTTCTCTCCACACAAAAAAGTAGGATACTTTGCAATTGTTGTTATTTCATTTTATTTTTTGGTTTGTAATCTTTCACCAACCAAACGATCTAAGCTTCGAATCTGTTTACCATACAAAACTGTCGCTGTGTCTTCGTTCGCATTGTACGCTTTAATCGGCCTCAGGATTTTATTCGTTTTGCTTTATATAAATATATACATACATATATATATATATATATATATATATATATATATATATATATATAAATCCTGGTCATATACACTGAGTGCTGTCAATAGAAGAATGGCAAACCATGTCATCAATGAAATCCTTGTTTATATTTTCTTAGTTGAACGGGTATTTCTTAAGGCGCTTTTCGTTTCGATGTTACTGTTGACCTTTCATTCAGGCTTTAGCTTACGTACGTGGCAGAACAAAGTCATGGTTGCACAAAATTGAGTGAATCTGTCACTTAGAGATAACTGACTTTTTATGTCTGGCATGGAAGATAAGCGAGCTATATAAATATACAGCAATTGCCAACGTTTACATATACATGTAAACATATACGTTGGCAATTGATATAAACTCTACAACAAACTCTCTGTTAGGCATATATATATAGATGTGTGAAGGTGTGTGAAGATTAAAACAAAGCCAAAAGAGAGATTTAAAAAATATGAATGGATATTTAATTAAAAATTAATTCGAATTCTATGCATAAATACATTGCACCATAATTAACTACCAAGAATAAACAAACAAGAAAGTTACACTTGCGTTACGGCGAATTTTTGATAACGAAAGTTTAACTGTAAATTTTCTTGCGCATGTATAACGTACAATATCAAGCTCAAAAGCGATCGGTTGCCTGAAACAAAGAATTTGCAGTTACTCCAGCCTCATCTGTCGACTTAAGCTTACGTGACGAATGTTATTTAGTTTACTAGGCTGCGACAAGTGACAATTGGAAGAGTAGAAGTGGGAGCGCACCGAAACTGACTTATAGTCAGTTTAGTGGATTTAAACAAAATTGGGGTTTCCAGTTAGTTTTTCCTATTTTTTTTCTTGAGAGATCTCTCTTTTGAAAATACTTAATTACAATTTTCGTAACATATAAAATGGTTTTTAGATCGCATTTAAATCCAGACAGGGCTATATTTTCTCATTCATAGTACATATTTCCTCAAGATAAATGCGAATTCTAAAGCCCATTTAGGTGTCTTCTTATTCATTTGTATGTTTCCTTGTTGGATCAGTGAAAAGAAGGAAAAAATCGATGAATGTGTTTAGTTTGTTCTACTTTAAAATAGAAAATAAGGTCTGTCTTTGTGCAGGTAGAAGTTTTGCACGCGTTCACGTAGGCAATCGAATAAAAGTTTGCCTTAAATAAACATCACCACTTTGTTAGGTCGTGATTAGTGTCTCTGATCGCAAATTTTCCGTTTATTTTCCTTTAGTAACCTCAGCCAAGCTATTAACACTTTCGTTAAGAAGAGGGAATTTGAAATATTCTCTGCTAAGTTCCGCATTCCAATTTAACAATGACAGTCATTCGATGCTAAAGGACCAAACACGAACAATGGAAACACTTTTAAGAAAACACGAGCGTCTACTGCAAATATATTTTAAATATATCAGGTGCTTGCAAAAATTTTGATCTCTACAGGTAAAAACGATAAAGAAATGGGAAATACTAGCGTAAATTTGATGATTTTGACCTTTTCCTCTATAAAATAGTTATTTTCAACTTAATAGAAGAAACCTGCTGCCAAAGCTTACCAAACACGTTCAGAAGCCTATGGCGATGCTGCTCTATCATATTCCAATTGTCAATTTCGGTTTCAATGATTTAAATGATTTTCAATGATTTTGATGTAAATGACAAAAAACTTCCTGGAGGACCCAAAAAGCTCGGAAAAAATGAATTGCAAGACTTATTGGACAAAAATCCAGCTTAAACTCTCAAAGAACTTTCGAACAGCTTATCAAGTGATGAATAAACTGTTTCTAGACGTTTGTATGCGATGGGAAAGATCCAAAAGGATAAAAGTGGCCACCATACCAATTGACTAAAAATGCCATTTAGAACCGTTAGAACCGTTTCAACATCGCTAAAGCAGTCGTGAGTGTGTGCAGGAAAGCCATCCACAATGACACCGAAGCGGAATATTCATGGCCATAAAGTCTTGCTGTGCATATGGTCGTATCAGCGAGGTATAGTAAATTACGAGGTCCTAAAACCAATTAGAACAGTTACTGCAAATATTTATTGACGCAATTGAAGAAATTGAACGATGTATTGTTGCAACAATAACATTAACCGATGCAAAGTCATCCTCTTGTGTGAGAGTGCTCGGCCAAAGGTCAAGGATGCAGTTATGACATATTCTGATTACCATTTGTTCAGATCGATGCAGCATGGCTTAACTGGTAAGCGGTTTCAAAACGCCCAAGAAGTTCGAAAATAGGCCGATGATTGGATCGCTACCAATCCAATCTGTTCCAATTTATTTCTTTCGACACCGTTCCGCCTTGTTGTCAGAACGATGGAAAAAAGCGCTAGAAAATTATAGAAAATATTTTGATTAATAAACATAGCACCAGTTTTTCTCAATAAACGCCTTTTTCAAGTGAAAAAATGGTCAACATTTTTGCAAGCACCTAATGTATAATAAATATCAGAAGCATACAAAAGTGTCCATAATTTGAAAATGTCGTCAAATCATTGAAATAATCGATGGTTACATTCACGCTTGATATGAAATATATATATGTACGTATGTGATCAAAAAATAAGGTGAATTTGTTTTTAAAATCAAAAATGTATATTTATTTTTGCAAATTCAATTCCAGCTTCCGCATAGCCTTCATAACACCTAAATAATATTTCTTGTTGACAATTTGGTCTGGTAGAAGAAATTCACAATTGAACACTTTCGTGATCATCGAAGTAAGCTGTCAACATAATCTTGATTTCGAAACAGTTGATTTTGTCGGTCTTGGTTCGCCTTTTGCACGATATTCACTCGATTGATCGATCGTTTCCGCCTCGTATGCATCGACTCAAGTCGTATTTCCCGTTTAGTAATCTAACCCTTGGTAATCAGAAACCTTTGCTTCACAGACATGCTACAAATCGAGAAACTCATTTGTGTATGGAAAATTCACTTTACTATTTGTTCACAGTGTCATATACACACAAAAAAAAGTGATTTTTCCGTGGTGATCTTCAATTTCCGCTTTGCTTCACTCATTCCCCGTATATAGCATATAGCACCGTACACGCTTCAATAACATTTCAAAATTATGCAAAATTACCTTTGCCCGGGTGCGGCAAATTTGCTCATCCAACAAACCCTTATAATTCATCAGTTAAACATACCCAAAGCTAGGTAAGGACAAAATTTTTTTTTTTTTTCTTTTATAAAATTCGAAAGATAATATCTTTGAAAACTGATACATTTAGTTCAACGTTTTTCTGATATTTCGATGCATTTTTGTTAGAATGATTTGTGTTAATATCCGCAAAACAAGCTTTAGTTTCCGGAACGATCATATCTTCTGATTCAAAGCTATGCCTTTGACATTTGCAATGTCAATAATACATCTGAAGCTTACGGTAGGTGAGGCAAATCGCAATACGCAACGCGAACTTCAATTCATGCAGTTTTTCCGTTGACTTGAACGTTGGAAATTTGATAAAGTGTCACTGTAAGTGACCGTAGAAAACATTGCCTCTTAATATCTTTACGCTCTCAAATATCTCATGCAAAATTACTTTTCGATTATGGAGTCAAATTTTTAGGATATTCTTTTCGATATTTTTCGTTTCAAACAAATTTTCCATTCTCTCACCATGTGCAATGTCATTGATGGTCGTACGACCTTGTTTAAAATCAACACACCTCTGAAAAATTGTGGTTTCCGATGGAAAAGAGTTCTGACGCTTTTCACATCAATGCTGAACTTGAAAGGTATTTAAATCAAACAATAAACAAGGTTGAGTCAACACACGCGGTTCGGATTTTCCTACTATTTTGAAAACAAGAAAAAGCAGCATCATCACGACCGCTGTAACCTGTAAATAAGTTATCGAAATAATATGAAATTTTTGATGTTTTGTATTTTGTAAAAATCACAGATTCTTTTTATTAGAAATGTGTTGCCATGTGTTGCTCTTGTAGATTATTGACTGATGTATTAATCGATAAATATTTCTCTAATGATGAAATCCAAGTTGGTGCATGAATTAGATAATATTTCTGAATCTAAAATACAAGATATAAAGAAAACATAGTGACAATATACGAAAGTGTTGACGACGACGCGCATTAGTATTGAATGACTTCCTTCTTAAGAAAAAAAACTTGTGTTTTTTTAGATTTAATTTCATAATATTTTAACGAGCACCATGTTTAAGTCAATTTGAAGCTGATGCAATTGCGATTCCAAGGAGAAGGAAGAAAACAGCTTAACAGCCTACATTAAGATCAGGCCGGATTTAATCGACGAGAGGAGATTATTAATATATAAATTGAATAGAAGGGATTCTAAGTGGCTGCCCTGAGCCACGCCAGACGTCAAGGAAAATTCATTGGAGGTGATGAAGTTAAACTCCTGAATGATCTGTTACGCAGATAACAGCTCATCCATTTCACTGACTAGAAAGGGAAGCCAGGGGCATGGAGTTTGAAGATCAATAAGTTATGGTTAACCAAGTCAAAAGCTTTGCTAAAATCAGTATATACGACATCCGTACGAGAGCCACTACAACAAATTTTGAAAACATTGCAAGTAAACTCTAAGACATTCGTGACAGAAGATCTTCCTTTCCAAAAGCCTTGCTGGGATAGAGGAACGTAAGATTTGATTTTTCTTTTGGAGTTGACAAACCCAAAAATATATGTAGGATTGCAGTGCAGTGAGGATTTTATCAACTGAAGGCATCTGCAATAACATTGGTGGTGGAGGTAATTAAATCTATGCCTTGTAGCAGAGTAGGCGAAATAGTCGTAAGCAGAACCACCTACACAGTACGGTTGTATGGAAGTAAATTACGATCCAATACTTCATTGAAAAACACAATAGGTCTATCAAAAGCTGAAGTGAGGACCATGCAGCCAGAATTGTTATTATAACATCAAGTGCCTTGTGGTAGATTGAAGCTCCCCAACGCTATTACTATAGTAGGTTTACACCACACACAGGCCACATCACAAATGAAGGCAGCACGTTTTTTATAAATAGCGATATCCGCATTTGGGGAATATAGGAGCAAGTTACGTATAACTGTTTATTGGCAATTTTACGTCATCATTATGTATATATTTGATTTTGTAGCTAATAATGGATATTTTTGTTTCATCATTAATTCTGAAGATCACGTTAGGCAGAGGAAAATGCAAAAGCTCGACATTTGATTGAATTCCATTATGATGGCTACTTACAGGCTTAGGATGTCTTTGTGATACAAATTTTAAGCTGCTCTTTGCTGCATGTATTTTGATTATATATTCACTGTGTTCAAATGCGTTCATTGAGACACATTGCTGCTATGTATATTAATCAAAATATTTTCCTCAACTTTCTGCGATTCTTTTCCATTTTTCTGGCAACATCGCGATACCGTGTCGAAAGAGAGACATTGGAACGGATTGGATTGGCAGCGATCCACACAAAATTTTTCCTCTTTGTCTGGCAATTAATGAAACCGCTATATTAGAACGGTTCGAAATGGCATTTTCAGTGAATTCGTATCGTAGTCATTTTCTCTCCGTTTGTATATTTCCCATTTTGCATGTTACGTCTACAAACAGTTGATTCACCAACTTCTAAGCTGTTCGAAAGTTCTTGGAGAGTCTGAGCTGTGTTTACGTCCAATAAGTCTTGCAATTCGTTGTCTTCGAACTTTTTGATTCCTCCAGGCCTCCTCTTTGACACTGCCATCAAAGTGATCAGTTCTGATCCGTTGTAACCAAGGCCGACAATTGGGATATGACGAAGCAGCATTTCCATAAACTTTTAAAAGTGTTTTATTTGCTTCGATAACAGATTTCTTCAAATCAAAGAACAAAATGTCGAAAATGCAATATTGAGAATTCCATGATTAGCGTCTGTATACTAAATTAAAAACTATCATCTATGTGACCATTGTCACTTATAGATGCCGCTGATCAAAATACATAAAAGCGCCTATTATTACTATCGTTTATTAATAGGACTACAAATAAGTTTCCGTCAGTTTGCTGAAATTGTCAGACGTGAAACGTAATACCGTAAATTTGGTCATCTGGCAACAACATAATCTTGAAGTATTAATGATTACGCGTTACGCGTATCAAGTTTGATGCCGCATGGCCGTCATTTGCGGGAGTATTTACTTCTCTTGCTTAATTTGAAGGATGGTGCTGCTTAGCCTTTACAAATGATGGATAGTGAATGTGCTGCAATATCCAAAGTCTGATTAATCGTGTGACAGAGTGAGGGAACAATTAACATCAACAATAAAGCTGAATATGCTTCGCGGCCTCGTTTCGAAGCGTCGGCCGTGCGCCGTGAGCGTGAGAAGCCAAAAGTCATGATATCGTGAGTTTTCATTAAGAAGAAATTCGGTCCCATGTAGCGAAACTAGTTTAGGAAACGTTGGCAGTTCTAACTTGGAATTTGCTATCCTCCCCGCTGCAGACATTATTCCTTGCGATTATCACTTGTTTCATTGGATGGCACATGTTCGGTCTGAGCGGCGGTTTTCATCATACGCAGATACCAAAAATTGGGTCGATTCGCGGTACGCCTCAAAAGATAAAAAGTTCTTGCGGCGTGGTATCCAAATGCTGCCAGAAAGATTGGAAAAGGTAGTGGCTGGTGATGGACACTACTTTTAATAAAACGTGTTGCACTGTTCTTTCATAATAAATTAATTCCTAAATTCTAACGACCGAAGTTTATCTTTACACCTAATATTATTTTAGTATTATTGTTTATTGTGTATTATTATTATTATTTATTGTCATTATTATTTTTTGCTCTTCTATGTGAAGATTTCAATTCGTAATAGTGGTTTCAAATGCTCTGCAGTTTACATTGATCAAAGGCGTTCTTACTGCACCGGAATTGCTCGGCTCGTAATCTGCTGTTTTCTGCTTAACCAGATATTATATTAGAATTCGTTTACTGCAAAAACGGAATCTTTTTAGGATCAAATCTGATATATAGGAGAACTTTGGATTGTAGCGAAAATAGTTTACCAACCTTTATTTTTTGCCAGTTGGGACACTTGACCGTTTATGATGACGCTAAGGGTTTTATTATATAAATGTGGTAAAATTCATGGACAACATTAAAAAACTTTCTTGAGACTTTTACTTCTTGTGTAAATATACTTCTGTAATAAAATACATAGTCACGTTTCAGTGTACCTTATAATTTAGGCTTAAGACAGAAATGAAAAAAGGAAAAAAACAATCATACAAATGATGTTGTTACCCAGAACGTGACCAACTCGTCTAAGGCTCCCTATTGAATCAACTGAAAGAAGTGTTTTCTCTTACAACTAACCGAAAAAAAAGTTTATAATACTCACAAAGATATAAACATACATAGTTTGTATTTGTCGTTTTATTAAAAATCTTTTATTATTATTTTTATTATTATTAATGTATTATTATTCCTAACAATATCTAATGAAATTGTCAATTGTACAACAATGATTGTTAAATAATGTGTCAAAAAATATGTTATTTTGTCTGTTTTATTTTTTTGGCTTCTCCCTAATTAACATAAACCTTCATATTTGGCTACTCTTGCTAACCGCGTAGCTAACACGGAGTGTTCACTTGAATGTGTATAAAAAATTTTGTATTCAAAGTTTTTTTAAAGCATTCTTTCAAAGAAAGCAAATTTATCTTAAGGCGAATTTGGGACACCTCTCATAAAAAGTTTCCAACTAAAAGTTATTTTATGCAATGTAGGCAACAACAGAATCTAAAATGAAGTCTAGTAAAATTATTTTTGTTTTTTTTTTTTTTTTTAGTATGAGCAATCACTCAGGGGATGTCCCCTATTCGCTCAACGCAGTGACGACCAGAAAGAAGTGAGGAAAGAGAAAGAAATAGAAAGAATACGGAGATGTGGCCGACCGACCACTCACAATAGCTACGACCACAGTAAACTTTACTACACTGAGATTTAAACCAGCGAACACTGGCCGTGTGGTCGCGATTTCTATTTACTCGCTTACTCACGCATTTAATGTTTTATCGTTTCTTGAGTTCAGTTTACTATCAAAATGTGAAATTTTTCACACCCACATTCATTCTTAAATTATAACGAATCATTATCTATTAATTACGGTATCCTTTCCAATATGAACAGAAACTATACACATACATATAGCCGATGAGTACAGCAATTATAGAATTATGATCCACCCATTATACCCAGATGCAAGGAACAGTGCGAGACGCAGCTTGTGCAGGGGGTTTAATATTTATCACTACCTTAAGTCCGATATTTAGTTGTCAGGTACATGCTTTTGTGCAACCTGATAGCGTTCTGTAGGTGAATAAACAAAAAAAAAGTCGTATACTAAAATTCGCCTTATTTTTGTACGTTACTTTTTTTGTCTTTTTTTTCTTGGTTTCGATTGAACTGATTTTCGTATTTAATATGGCAGACTTAACTAAAGGATCCAAACTAGCAACATAGCGATTTGTAAAGCGTAGTTTAGAAAGAACAAAAAGTTTCATAGTTTTTTAAAACGATTTTAAAGAGTTTTTGAAACTTTATCTAACGAAAGTAATAGAAAAACCAATTTTGAAATCAAGTTTCTATTTCCGGACAAAGTTCACGAGTCATAATTTACGATTTCCCCACACAAGCCCATAGACAAGTATATCTCACTTGAATGCGCTTATTACACTAATCAAAAATTTATATACTTAGTACATAATGTACTCTCTGTGGTGACATATTCACTTCGTAACCATATTTCTAGTTGCTTTTTCTTCCTGAACGGCACTCATTGCCTGTATACTCGCACATGGGTTGATGGATTTCGACGTCTGTCATATACTCTACCTCTCTATATTCTGTTTTTTTGTGTTTACGTTAAAATCTTTTGTTTCGTGTTCGATTGTTTCTTTTCTTTATCTTTTTTTCAAAATATTTCATTCGAACATACAACTGTACATACCTACAATCAGAAAGAAATCCCTTTTTTAATTTTCAATAATGTCGTTGTCGTTTCTTTGGCGTTTGTGTTAAGAATTTTAAAATGCTTTCGGAATTCTTTGTCTTGCTATACTGTAGTAGTTTTTCCCCTCACTCTCTCGCTCATTACATTGTTTTCCTCTCTATAGGACCCACACATAGCATTTTTTTCGGTGAGTGAGTGAATTGTAGTACTTACCCGGCGGTGTTATGTTTTTGGTGACTCAATGGCTGTGACAAAATATTGTAATTGTTGTTATTGTTATTATATTCAAACTTATTCACCATGTCTCTAATATGATAGAAAGCCTGTATCCATCAAAAACAATACAAAAATAAATAAAATTATCATTATATGCCTTAAGACTCATATTGAATACCGATCGTTTAAGTTCGAGAGAAAATGTGATTTTATTTTATGTTTTCAATAAAGTCAACTAAAAGTAAAAATGTATATATAAAAAAGGTTTTCTATATTTTTCATTTAATCGAACATTCATTCCATAACTCTTCCTTTTTAATAACAGTTAAGCTAACATTTTGTTGCCTCAAATTTGTGTTAATTAATTCCAAGGCAAATAACCTTAATAGTAAGCAAGTTCTCGCCTCAATGTTCAAACGTAAACCTTTCTTATGTACATCGCAAAATCCTGACCCTAATAAATCAACCGTCGAATTCGGCCTAAGCCTAATATTCTAATACCTTCTCTTATATTTCATTTTAATTCATCTAAAATTTTTGAATCTCAGTTAAATTAGGCTATTTCTAGAGCTTATGTATGTAGAACGCCAGCAAATTATTATTTATATTAAATTATTTCGTACAAAATAAAAATATATTATCATATCTATCCCGAGTGGCCGAGAAGGCAAAGTATCTCGGCTATCGACTCGATTATTATGAGTTTGAATCTCAAGTGCGGTAAAGTATTCAACAAAGCCGATAGTCTTGGATGGTAGTGGTTTAGGAATTTAGAATTTATTCTAAAATAATAATTGGAATGACAATCTATTATTATGAAAGGGAAACAGATCCAAAGTGAGAGAAAAGTAGAAGTATGTTTGCGTCCCACCCCGAAGCTTAAAGATCAATACCATCGTGCACGTGTAAATGAACACTTGAAGGACGAAAGACAGAAAAAACCGATCAATCCATAATTCGACATCGTATTAGTTAACTACGTTACACGACTTAATTAGTTTCACGTGTTGCTGTGACAGCGGCAGTAACTGGACAACATAGAGAGCTTCCCTTGTTTTTTGATTGAGTCCAATATGGAAATAAGATTGTAAGCGTCGTTTAAATTTGTACATGCTACTCTAAATGGGTTAAACAATTCATAGTTTGATCTACGTTGACAAAATTTTATGAATAAAAGCTTTTAGATGTAGCAAGGCTGAGTAAGTCTATAGCACCATTTATCTGCTTGACTAAAAAAACTGATGCCTAAAATAAAAAAGTACTCTTCTCCGGCGAAAGTAAAGCTAATACATTAACAGTAATCTACATTCATAAGGTAGTGACAAAGCTTAAGGCTGTTGCGGCAAATATCTTAATGCAAAAAGTAAGAATTGTTTTTGAACTGATTCCGTATTGTCTGCGTAACAACGATAGGACGGGGATCATAAGACATTGCTATAAAATTTTTGTTTTTTCAACCTTCAGAAATATGTACGTATTTCCGTTGAGAACTTGGATTTTCTTTAACCATAGTGAACGTGAACGTGAATAGCAAAATTGACTTGGACATATCTAGCTGCCTTAAGAGTAGAAAAAAAGGACTTGTCCTGCCTCCGAACGGAATATAAACAGTTGTAGAAATTACACTTGTTCGCAAAATAAATACTTCGCTTTTCGCGTGGGGTCCTCGGCGGAGGAGGTGGCCTTTTAAAAAGCGGTCCAATCCTATTTGAATTTTAATTTATCATATTTCTATGTCAAAATACTCTTAGAAATATTATAAACAAGTTTTCTGTGTTGAAGTTGATTGATTTACAAAACATATCTGACGCATACGTAACCTACACGGTACAATTTTATTTGTTTACAAGCTGTCGTTCAGAGCACACCGCACTGTAAAGAGATGCATGTCATTTACGGATTCGCAGTTTCTGCGCTTTTAACCGGATTAAAGGGGAGAAAAATGCAGTGGAAGGCGCGGATGTGATTAAGTTGGATTGGAGTGGAAATGCAGGAAGCTACGGGACAGTCAGAAGCTTTTCGGTAAAGACTAAAAATGTTGCAATTCGTTCAATTTTCAGTTTTGTTCTCTAATTCAACCAAAATATATCCGTCGTAATATTTTGCAAATTTCGATCTGTTTGTCAGAGCAAAACAAATTCATTTAAATCAATTCAGGAACTGAACCTAAATCTATTGAGTATAACAAAACGTGTACTTGTCCCATCTACGTCCAAATGCTGTATGTGCATTCTCATAAACTGAGTATACTCTTATGACTGATGACACATGGTAGAAACACGTCGAATTCAATTATTTTCATACATTTTTAGCAAAACATTATAACGTTGATCTGGCGCTAATTTGAAGTAAAGAAGCATACCAATGAAATCCGAGTCTATTCTGCCCTATCCCTTTCCCAGAACGTCCATGTACTTCATTAAGTTAAGGTTAATAAACATTATTATAAGAAGATACGTAACAATATCTCGTATTACATAAAATACAATCAATGCTTATTGACTAATATAAGTCTACGCTCTATAATTGGAACAAAAACTAATGAAGTCGTACCGGAGGAATTGGATGATTTAATAGAAGTTAAGATTAAACACTATTCTTTACTGGCAACTGTTGCAGAAGCATTCAGTCGTTTACCGAAATCGTTGTTACCCAACTTAACACTCTGTCATACTTTCATAACCTAGTTTAGCATATTTAAGAAAACAAATATCTCCAAACATTTAAAATCTTATCATTTGATATTTAATGATAATAAACTTAATTTCTTTTTCCAACAAACCTAAGTGCAGCACACGCTTTGCAATCTCTTTGTGTTCGCAAATATGAAATGAAATTTTTAATTGAAAAACGGCAACGACTACTAAACATAAGGCGTTACTAGAAATACTTTTTCTTTTATGGTTTTAGTTGTTTTTATCACTTTTTTAGTTTTTATTGCGAGTTACAATGTTTTTTTCTTAAGTTTTATAAAATTTATATTGGAAAAATAAACTAAAAGTTAAAGGAAAACAAAAAAAATTGTGTTAACTCTTACCTACCGCATGTATTGCAATCGAATACGATTGATCTTCTACAGCGACAGCAATAACAAGAAGCAAAACAGAGCAAGAAAAAAAAATAAGAACAGCATTAATAACAGCAGCAGCAGTAGTGGCGATAGTGTTATGGATAACAACAACGCTGGATACAAGCGCGAAAGAAGCTCTCTTGGCCACTTGGCTATAAAATAAATGCAAGCTTCTCTTTTTTCTTTTGTTTTGGTTAAAAACAGCAAGAACAACAAAAATCATAAACAAGACGAACAGAAATGTTTACGGGTAAAGAGACAATAACGTTGACTGTCAGCGAGGTGGCAATGAGACAACAATCGCGACCGGATGTCCCAAATCAGATTTAATTTCTTGTTGTTTTTTAGATTTATTTATTCATTTATTTAGTTTTATTTTTTCTTCAATTTTATTTTATTTATTTATTATTTTATTTAACAGAAACTCACTTCAAACCCTAATACATGCATGCATATACACATATAAAACTTTGTCCCCAAAAATGATATACAAATATACACATATACAAATATACAAATATACAAGTATACAAATAGCTGCGTTTGTTTATGGTTTTATAAATATTCCCTGGTTTCGTTCGTTTCGTTTTATACGGTTTGCTTGGATTTGGTTTCGGTTTTTTTTTTCTTTTTTTCTGGCAAGGATTTCAATGTTTTACGAAATAAAACCATAACTGCGTCTGGCTGGTGTGATTTTGTTTTTCGGACATTACTGTGTGCAAAGATTTAGAGGGGATTTCATTGATTTTTCTCTACTCCCTCTTCTTTTTTTTCTCTTTCAGGCTATTTATGAATTCAATGCCAAAATTGATTGCCATGTACCACATAAAGGTCCTCTTTTTTGCCGTAATTTTTTTTTAGTTTTCTTTTGTTTTTTATTGATATTTATAAAGCGAAACATAAATCTATAACTTACCGTGAGTGGTGTGCGTTAAGAGTTTACGATGGTCGATGGCGTTTAATAATTCAATTCTGGTAAGAACACACATAAAAGAACATAAACTTAGACGACATAGGTGGGATTTATAGGGATCATTATGTAATGCAATGTAACATGATATAAACATCAAGTGAAAACGGGATTGCGACATCTCAAAACTTCAAATAAGAGTACACGTTCTTGTGGAGTGATCTTCACTAGATCTTATTTAAGAATCTATTTCCTAACTTTCGCTTTGTAAGTACTTTTGCGATAAACATCCGGATCATATTTCATTTAATCTAGCCGCATTTCTGGCGGCTTTTGTCACGTACCGCTTGCAAACTTTCGTCTTCGGAACCTTAAAGTTTCAATAAGCAGTCAATATTGGGAGCGCAAATTACAAGTAAATATTACAACGTTTGTGTCATTTTTGAATTTAAATGAAACGACTTAAACTAGCCGTTTACCAAGTTTTTATCGTGTTGCCTAAAACACTATTTCGCAATGCCGGAATTCAATTTATTTGATTTGATTTTTTAAAAACATTTAAGTCGTTCTCGTTGTTTTCTTTTTTGCGTACTTGAGGACTTTTGCCAATTTTTTCAGTATATCAGGTTTATTATACCCTAAACTGCTTATGGTTCGAACGCATGTTAAGTTTCTGCGAATGTATGCAACACCTAGAAGGACTTGAAATGAAATTATCTTTTATTATATCAATAAATTTAGAACGACTTTCTGAATCTTAGCTTCTCCGGCCGTCTGTCCATGTTGGTTTCTTCAGCCTACAAGACCGCAATTTTTGAGATATTTTGATAAAGTATGCTACACCGTTATGCTTTGATGCAAGGACCAACCCTATTGAAAATGATTCCAATTGGATAGCTTTTTCGACCACTTCCCATATAGCCCCTTATTTTGAAAAGTTGTATGAATAACTGTTGGGTAATGTAGGGTATTTGATGGTGTACCGTGGTACGCTCTAGTGTTGATACTTATTTTTAAAATATTTTCATTTAATCAAGACTTCAAGATTTCCTGAAGATGTTGTTAAAATCATCGATTTTAATGGAAATTGTCTTTTATTTTTTCACCGTTTTATTAGATTTTTCTCTGTATACAGTAGAGATTCTCCAGGATTTGTAGATAACGCTCTATGCAACCTTTTAAGAAGATACCTTAGCCACTTGCATTTGAAGCAAATTTTGTAGTTTCTTTACAAGTTTGTTAGTTTTCTTTTTTTTTATGTTCTTAATATGTCTTTGATCGATTATGGCCTTCAGGGCACGGTTACGAAGAGATGTCAAAACCACCTATGTTTACTGTACGTTTTTTTTTATTTTGTTTTTCTCAACTTCACGACCTATATGTGTTTAGAATAAATCGTTAATTATCTACAACCATTATTGACTAACGACAATTTGCCATATGCGCGATTACTGTAACTACATATATATATATGACTTGAGTTTATCTTAAAATGTTCACTAAGTACCTAACTCAAAAAATAAATTGTATTAAGGTGTGTTTTCGAACATGTTAAGACGACTACAATGACAACAAGAAAGCAAGCATTTAAACGTTAATAACAATAATAGCAACAACATTTGTCTGTGTATCTTCAGTCCGAGCCAAGATAAGCCTTGAGGCTTTAATATTAATTTTGTCGCATGTTCACATTACATTGGCAATCGAACTGAAATGTTGTTTGTGATTGTTAATTTTTTCTTAAAGATAACGTTCTCTATAAGAACACCAAACGGCAAACAAACAGTGAACACAAAAACAAAAAATAATAATAATAATAATAATAATAATAATGCAATCTAAAAAATACTGATCCTGATAAGTGGACATAACGTTCGTTAGATTCAAACGTTAGATTACATGGATTCTGGTCTCCCTTCACAAGTGCTAGTATATGCTTTTTGGATTTTTTTTTCCAATTGATTAATATATTGCATATGCATGGATGCATAAACCTACTAACAAACTAACTGCCAGCATCGTAGGTGGCTTGATATAATATTTAAAGTAAAATTGCGCTTTAGAGTTATTTTCTTGCTTTATATGCTCAACATTATTGACATTAATTACAAGACAAGAACGTTTTCGAATTGTTCATAATTTTTAATTAAACGTTAATTGAACATGACATATTTATGAGTTTGTGATTATAATAACAATGACAACAATAGAAAAATTAAATAACAGCAACAATAATAATATGACACTAATGAGGCCTCATGGCTTAAATTGTTTTACAATGTTTTTGCTAAATAATAAAAACACACAAACAACTAACTACGTACGCATATACGTACTTTCATTTTTACATATGTATGTTATGTAAATTACACTTGATTTCTTTGTTTATCTTATAAATATACATAAGAGGCTCTTTTAAGTTAAATTTATTCATGCATATGTATATGGATATGTCATGAGTAGAAGTAGAATTAGACGGAGAACATATGCGTACGCCATTCACCATTTATTTTACTTTTTTTAATTTCTTTTTTTTTATTTATATTATTTGTTATTTTGGTTGCAACATACTTGTATTTGAATTTCGTTTTGTGTTAAAAAAAAAACATCTTTTCTATAAATGGTACAAACTCTAGTTTAATCGAAGCATTTGGGTTCAAGTTTAACTTTGTTTTTTTTATTGATATGTGAGTTTATTTCTATAAAATGTGTGTGGAGGGTCTTACATTAAAAAAAAAGGAAACCAATTTCTTTAAGAGCATATGTAAGTGAATTAAGATCCTCAAGACAGAAAAACGTCTTCCACTTTATCTCGCAAGGCTTTTAACCAAAAAAAAAAAGAAAATCATGCGGAGATATTAAAGATGAGACCAAAGGGGTATTTAGCTTATCTTACTTAATATAGAAAACTTTTTCCGTTGTTTGCTTTGGGTAGGCAGGGTTCGCCTCAAAGTGAATGCAGATTTTTAGCAGCTATCATATATCGATATGCAATTTCATAGCATATCTAAGGTCCAAAAAAGTTTGTCTAAACGATTCTCATCCAAACTTATGAAAAGCATTACTTTTCCAACTTTTATATAATTATTTTTCTTGTCCCTCCCTTTATTTTAAAAAACCAAGAGATGCCTAATGACGACATAACTATGCTTTCAAGTTCCTTTTTAAAGAAACTGTATATCTCGATAGTATTTTACACTTTTTTTTCGCTTATTTTTCAATTCATTATAAAAAAAAAAAGAAAAAGCCAAACATATACATATGTATATATACATATTCTGTTTAGATGGGTTGAGCGTATAATTTATTTTACATTTTTCATAATAATAAAACAATTTAAATCACTTTGTACGGGGTTGACTTGCCCTGTTCGGTGTTGGTGTCTTGATAACTTAAACGATTTATTAGTAAAAGCTTTCAAAAACTATTTGTATCCCACACAAATGACCCCAACGACCACTTTTGTTTTATATTTGCCGCATAAGAATTTTATGCATATTTATATATGTATTTGCGTAAAATTTATGTATACATATGTGTATGAAAAATATTTTATAGACCCTCAGTTAACTTCTTTAGGCAAAAAAAAAAAAAAATAAATAAAGTAAAAAAGTAAAACAACCAAAAACAATACATTTAAGAAACGTGTTCTATAAACTGTTACACACTTTTATGATTTTATGGCATTATTGTCATAATTTTGTTTCGTAATGCATGTATGCATAATAGATATATATGTGTGTACATGATTATGAAACAAGTTATCGTTGAGCAAATAATGTGTTGCATGTTCGACTTTTGGTAAGATTTAAAAAGCTTCCATAGTACATTAATGTTAGTATCAATCGTAGTACTGGTACTGGTAGTAGCAACAGTAGTTACTTTGGTACTAGAGGATGAAACGTAAGAGGGTAAGGATTTTAGACTAGTGCATGCGTGTGGTCGTCTTATGTGCATTCTTTATTTACTGCTCGGACCCACTAATCGACTAAAATACATTTATGGTAACAATTACACCTTAAAAGTCAAATTATACAACCAGAAGGATATACATATTTTACCGACGTCCAATCGTTCCTCTCGTTGCCGCATGACTCACAACAATTCGCAGCAATCATAAACGACAACATTCGACTTGTCTTTTCATTCCTTGAGGCGAATACTTGAGAGGGTACTTATATCGCTATTCGTTACGTTGGGCTTAGTAAGTTGGTGGTGTCTTTTTTCGTTTTTTTTGTTTCGTTTCTTCTTTTCATTAAATGTTCGCAAACGGCATTTTAGCATGAATTTGATATTAAGGAATTACTTAGGTTGGCATATTTAAATATATTTTCAACATTTTATTGGCGTGCTTTGGGTGCTTTTGAGCCAAAAGATAAGCTACCACCAAAAAATAAAAAAAAAAAACTAAATAAAAATATGTGTGTGTCTCCATTCGCTGCAACAACAAATACAACACGAAAAAAAAACAAGTTAACAACTTTTATTATACTGTTTCTAGATGTTTAGCAAGGAGAAGTCATTAAAATCTTGTAGTGGTAAAATTAATTACTTGTATCAACACACGAAAACGTTGTGAACAACTATGACTACAACTACAGCAACACCAACACTAATACCAACACCAACAGTAACAATAATAATAATCAACACCAACCTACAAATGTCCATAAACATACATATAAACCAGTCTTAGTCAGACAGTATTACACAAAAATTTACCTAAAACCACACGCATAAGCTTAAGAAACCTTTCAACCTAAAATGTATAGATTAGTGCTTTACTGCTAGTTGCCCTTTAAACTTGTTTTAAATTTTTAGGATCGTACAAAGCCATGTATACAAATGTTCAACTATTGTTAAACACAAAACGTTTTCAATGCTTGCGTTATTTAATCGGGAAAAGCTTTTCTTCTTTTTCTGTTGTTTGGTTTTGAATTTTCGAATATGAAAATGAAAAAGAAAAACTAAAAGAAAAACTTCATGGCATTTCACGACCAATAAATGAAAAGCGTTTATAGTTTAACTGATTTTTATTTAACCAAATATATGCCATTTTGATTGGTAACCTCTTTTTTTCTAATGCGACCAATCACTCGGAAAATTTCTCGTACAAGTGCAACTCTGTGACGGTCATAAAAAAGTAAGATGAAAAAAAAAGGGGAAAGGAATAGAGAGGGCATGACCGCAGCCTAAAGAACATGAGCCCAATCGCCAAGCGATATACGTTTACCTGCTGTACTCGTTACATCTACGATCAAATAAGTTGAGCCATAATACGACTTCACACCGTGAACACCCATCTGGTAGTCGCAAATCTTATTTAATCAGCTTCGCGGCGATCCTTCTAGGATCTTCCCTATTACTCAGTTTTACCTTAGTGGCATGGTTTAATCGAGAGTGAAAGCAATTGTTCAGCCGCGTTGGAATCGTTCATGGCGCAGAATGCTCTACCGGATTCATCAAATACAAGCAATTACCTTACGTGGTGTCAATTCGAGAATTATTATCAAAAATCTCGGACTGCAAATTAAGTATCGAAGACGCTGCTTAAAGTTCTTCAAATGTTGCTATTAATATTTCAAAATTCAAATTCACCTCAAGACAATGCATGGTTTTGTTAATTATGAATCTCTGTATCAACGTGACTCTGGGACCTAACTATTGAATAATTGGCCCTCGATCCGCTAACGTGGTTGCTAATTTTTGCAACTTAACCTGATCAAAATGACAGAAAAAAGTTTTCGACACTAATTGCTTTTCCAGATAGAGATTTAAGATCACAATTGTGACTACAACAGAGGAACGATAGACAGGCAGAGATGAACGACATCTAATTCCGCCTGTAAGCATTTTGCTAGAATCTATTAATGCAAAGCTCAAAGGTATTCAACAAAATTGCACATGCAAAAGCATGCACCTTTTCTACAAGATTTTGGGTATGTTTCCCCACGCAAATAGTAAATTGTACACCTGGGCGATATTTTCCTTTTGTTATCTTCTTTTTATCTTATCTAGCTTCTTCTTCTCCTTCGTCTTCTTCTCAATATAGACTCTTTGATAGACGCCATTTCAAATTTACGCGATTTTCATAAATATTTCCTCTCACATAGTGGGATCGAAAGACGGGCATTAAAAGTAATAGTTAATGCCCGCTAATAGTTAATAAAAGTCATAAATGTCTTTTGTTCGACCCTTGAGAAGGACTTTCGATTGAGTAATCCTATAATAATCATATTCTCATTAAAATACAATCATACTTTTTACACTTCTCTGTTCATAACCATCAACGCCAGATTTAGTAATCATAAGCATACCATTGTGCATTTCTAATGAATAGCTTTAAGACAATGAGAACATCAAAGATTTTCAATAAGCGCTTGTAATTTAGCGTTCGACTTCGGCATAGCTGGATAGATAAAAGTTGTGACCACCTACTTGGTTCTCTATGTTCAAACCTCAATGCGATATGACCATATTTCGTTTTGTAGCTGTAGTGAGTGCTCAATAGGTAAAGTCATAACAATTCGCTACAGTCACTCCCGATATTAAAAATTGAACCAAAGCATATAAGTGTTCAATATTTCATGGGAAATTCTGTATGCGATGGTGTCCAAAAAAGAGATCTGCTTGAGCCGAATTTGATGCAGCCACGCTTTATATCAAATTACTCTTGCGAGATAATTTTCATCATAAAGTATGAAAAATTGGATGTTTTCCGATTATGCTTACTTGCCATTTGAACCTTTCATGTCACATTGCTATTATAAAAGAATTTTCATCAAAATATATTGAAAATTAGGCATTTTTATCATATAAAGGTTCAGTTCCCCTAAGAAAGTTTATAAACTCCATCCGATCCAGGTCACACCAATTCACAATGCCAAAATACAATCACTCAGCGCTTTTTGCCGCGAAATTCTGAAAGTTACAATATTTTTTCATATGACGACCTTTCAAATTAAAGTGCTACATAGATACAAACTTAGTATACGCTTACAGGACAAGTGAAAAATTAAAAAAAAAAATGTTTATCAGCAGTTTCTTAAAAAGTATTGACAGCATTCACTTGCTGTCTATTTGCCTGAAAGCTCACCTGTCCGTAAGTGCGTCCCTCTTCACTTTGTCGTTCGATGAAATTATAATCGTTAGATAAGAAATAGAGAACATGGTTGCAACTTTTTACTTGTAATATTTTGTATCAGGCTTCATAACTTCACTAATAAAATATGGAATTGTCTTGGTATGGACACGGGGCTATAGCCTTAAAATACAAAATATAAATAACTTTTAGGTGGATATCCCTGAATAAAAATCTTCCTACAAATCTTTAATCTAAAGGAAAACAATCGCGGGGTACAATTGTAACATTTTCGAAAAATAAACTTAGTCTTTTTATTGGCTGAATAGATGTTTTACCCTACGGTACATGTGATGAAAACTTTATTACCCGAAGACAACATTTTTTCCTTGAAATTTGGAGTTTTTTCATAAACGCGATGAAAAAAGGCGCCAACGGTAAAAAAAACATTACATTGTGCGTCGCCGACTTAAGTGACCTTGACTTAAGTGACCCTTGCGATAATGGCTCCGGTCTTGTCATTTTTTTTATATTATTCAAAAATCACTAGTTTTTATTCTAATACCTAAATTCTTTAACAACAGTATTATTCTATTGCCTTCCCTTCCGTCCAAAAAAACAGAAAACAAAAATTGTCAAAAAAAAAACAATTGTTTCTCTTCTTCACACGAAACAATATATTGTTACAAAATTGCCATTTTTAATGATTTGAGCTATCATGTCATTAGTCGACTTTCTAAGAGACTAAATTCTAAAAAAGGGGAAAACCAAATGCACATTGATGACGTGTTACATGCGTCATGCAGCTGGCGGATACTGAAGCGATTAACAGCAATTGGCAGAAATTTAGCGGAAAAACGGATTAACGGACTAAAAAAGTCGCGATGAGTTTAGGTAATACGTTATAAAAGCAGAATATTTGCGGAAGGTCGTAAGAAGGCCAGTCGTAAGAAGAGTCGAGAAGTTAGCTAGAAGCGACCTCAAAAGTCAGTCGTAAGCGAGTCGATTCAAGAGATGTGAATTGCAATATTCGAATGGACAAGACCAGAACGAGAATTAAAGCGTTGTAAACATAAATTCCTGCAAATAATTTTGAATAGATTCTCTAATTTTGTAGATAAATACTACACTATTCTGAAATCACAATTCAGGGGTACGAACTTACTTCAAAAGAAGTAGAACAATAACGTAAAGCTAACAAAAGACGGATTTACGTTGCAATTTATGCATAAGGCAGAGTTTTATCAAATCTAATAAAAATATGATTTGAAGGTGCGATCCAATGATCAAGCCCTGTATAAGACATCGTATGGAGGTTCATTTTCAAGCGAGCCTCTTTCGAGTTTTTTAAGTAGCAACAATCATTTTAAAAATGTTCTCTCATCACCTTATTGCTAAAAGACAAGGGACGCATTTTATTGGTGACCAAATTTGAAAGACTTAAAGCGCTTAGTTATTGTGGGTAAGGAAGTGCATTTATATGTATGTATGTACGTATGTACGTGTGTATAAAATTTTGTTAAACAAATTAATATAACAAAACTAACACGCCTGCATATATGCATATAAGACATCTGAGAGAATACAATAATAGTTCAGTTTAAAAACTTTTAACCGATAAAACCACATGTAGCCACAAATCCCTTTGAGAAAATGTAACCACGGTCATTAGATTTCAGATCCAAAACATAAGAGAAAAAAGAGAAAAAAAATTCCGAGGTCTTTTTCTCCTTTATTCAAAGTTAGAGTGAGACCAGATTACAAAAACAAAATTAAAGAGAAGAAGGGGCATTGAACACTATTGGCTCTCGAATTTAGTTCCTCAAGGAAAACAATGGAAAAATGTTTTTAAAAATTTTAATTAAATTTTAAATAGATTTTATTTTAGTTTGTCTAAGTGTAACGTATGTACAAGTACCAGTCTAATAACTTATATTAGGGTAGAATCACGTAACTTAACTGAACACTATTAAATGAAAGAGTAGATAATAGAAACTTCAAGTATATGGATATGGTACATATATAGGTATGTGAGTGTGTGATGTAAGTGTTTGACTGACTGACTTGAATGACATTAAAAGGTTTCAAATTTCGGACATGTGTTTATCATGTTTTTATAAAAGCCACAAGAATTACTCTTCTCTTCACTATTATGCATACATACACCATATACTTGTCGATGTAGCGAAGTTACATGGACTCTACGTTGACTTATTAGCAATGGCAAGGATTTTAACACGCTAAGGTTACAAGTGTGTGGCAGCGTTATGTGCGGAAGTGATATGTATCTTAAAACATGCTAAATAACAAAAAGCTAATGATTTGACTTGAAATCACCATAAGGATTACAAAGAGCTTTTATAAATGTTTTTGCAATTGGGATTAGCCGATGAACTTAAAAACCGTAATAATTTGGTGCTCAACTGTGATCAAGACATTTATATGTGATATATAATTAATCAGCATGAATAACGGAATCAATGTAATTACGTCCGCTGCCCGTCTGAAAATGTGTTTTCATTCGAACCCAAAGCTTGTCTGCGAACCCTTACCTTATATTTTTACATCCTACTTATGCTATAATAAAGTTGAAGTAAAAGTAAAGTAAAAAGACATACACCCATCGAATTAGAATCACTTTCAGAATCACTTGCTGAATCATCTAAGCTTGTCTGTCTGACCCCCTTGTATCCTAGTGTTCAAAACCGAACATCATTGAAAATGATTCGTATCGGACCACTTTTTCCACCACTTCCTCCACTTCCCATATAAGGCCTTATTTGGAAAGATCGTTATCTGAATCTATATTAAACGAAGTGGTGTAGGGTATTTAATGGTGGACCGGGCGACATTACTGTGTTTTCACACGTTTCATTATCAAGTTCTCGCAAAACAGGTAAATTAGGACACGACAGTGCATCTAAAACCGCCCGATAACTTTATATTAATATGAGGAAGTGTGAAGATATATTTTTTATTCGGCAGGAATAAAGCTCTGTCAAATTATACAAAATCTAATTTTTAATGTACACTATGTACGACATACGGTACGATACGTGCGATATCAGATACGATAGATATATTCAATTAAAAATCTTTGCTTTAGCTTGTGATGCAGTATTATAGACAGGTCAGATCTTAAAAGATTGGGCACCAACTGAATGCAACTTCCTTTTTGCTTTGTTTCTTAATAATTTTAAATTATTATATTTAACATACGTATCTATACACACTAGCTCAACTGCACCGTTATATAAACATTATCGTTAAACGTGCTTTACTCAAGACGATTTTAATAATCCAAATATTTTAACGTTCCAAAGCTGTCGCCGCAGCTTAAATCGAATTTAAAGGAACCATTTCCAGCAAAAAAAAAAACGACTGAAGAGTTCATAGTATGAGGTGAGAAGGAACAGTCTCAGCACACTTGACGGGACGTGCATCGTAACCATTGCGGCATAACTATTTCCACTTAAGCAGAAAATCGCCTTTTTCAGTGGGTTTATTTATAATGAAGATTTTTTGGTTTTGTTCGCCCTCGATGTAGCAGTTGCTTTTTTTTTATTGTCCGCTTTCAATTATATCTATAGAACTTGAAATCAATGACTTTCGACGTTCGTAGGAGTATTTCATATACTAATATACTATACATATACTAGTCATTTCTACTACAAGTTCTATGTAACTTACTCAGCATAGTTTATAAAACTATGACAAGTTTTGGTGCGTGCTTGAAAACAATTACGCTAATTGTAAACAGAGAACAGTAGCTGTTAGTGATGTTTGTGTTGTGTTTTAATTAAGTTTATTAACCTTTAGAATAAGGATTACGTCTGTCTATGGCATCAAGGTCTCCGAAGTATTCACTCAATCCCGGTATCGTTTCAAATTTATTCAGAAGCTGTGAATATACAAAAGTTTTCCCATATTTACTACAAAATCTATCTTGTGTCACGAGTCCAGTGAGGTGTTTTTTGAATAACGGGAAACGTTTTAGTTTTACCAGTCACAATTTTTCATCTGCCAACACCGTCCTACAAAGCAGCGATCACTCGCATCTTCTTAGTAACCACAGGAGTACAAAAATTCTGCTGGTGTATAGTAAAAATTGACAACGATTAAGAATTCTTGGCAAGAAAAGTGAACCTAAACTAGAAATTCCGATTAAAATAAAAAAATGTTTAGCTATTGGATGACGATGTTCAGTTTGTTTTCAAGTTAAGGACAGAAAACTAATTTTCAAGGTAATTTTGTAATAAAATTTAGTCCATGTAGTTCTTGTGGATATACAAACAAATGCGAGCAAATGTGCACCGTGGTACATCGTACATGGGTCAGCAAACTTCGAGACTAAGTAAGAGAACACATTTTTTGGTTTTTATTTCGCTTAAATTATCAGTACAATCTCTTTCCAGAGCGATATAATGAGTTCAAAAGAAAGATAAGTCTAACGTTTCCATTCTTTTTTTTATAGAACAACTTGGCGAGGTACTCAAAAAGCGTCTCGAGTTCAGCGATCACTGCATCCTTTGCTTCCTGAGCGTTCTTTTCAGTTTCAGACAATAGATATATTAACAGTCATTGGTGGCCAGACCTAAGCAATATGGTGGCTGTCGCAGCAATTCGCTCTTTCACCTTTGATGACCCTCTTTTTTTTACAGTTTTGTTCGTCAACTGAACCAAAAGTGCCGTGTAATATTCTTTATTCATCTTTTTTCCTTTTTCGAGTCTGTTTATATGGAATTCCGCGCGCAACACAAAACAAGGATCATACTCTTGGTGGTCTTGTCTTTCGTTTTTGGTGGCGTTGCATCAGATTGTTTCCGAACGCACAGCCTGGTAGGTAAATACCAATGGTTCGATTTAATCAGAGCGATAGAGTATAGTTAAATTACGATTGGCATGGGGTTGAAGCTGTAGTGAATGGTAGAGTCATTACCGATTAGACATACACCTCCTAGTTTGCGACTGCACTCTATTCCTGTTTAGCTACATTGTTTTTCGCACCTCATTACTATACTTACACAAATATAGGGATATTTCCCGAATAACGAGTTAAAAGAAATTCATTGGATTGTCGATTTGACTTAGGAGTGTAATGGTAGGCCCATGTTTCGTCCAGTGTAATACATCAGATAAAAACTCCATTTTATTCCAGTTAATCAGATTCAAACAGCAGCCCGCATCAGTAATACGTTGAGGTGTTTCTTCCACTGTGCGTAAGTATAAGTATCCATCTGGAAAATAGCTTACTTCTGCCCAAATTTTCATGAGATATACTGAGTACATTGCTTTTTGATATCTTTAGTAGGTCAACCGTTTCTTGCAAATTCTCTTTTGGATTATTGAGAATAATTTTTAGGATTTTTTGATATTTTCTAAGTCGACGATTTTTGCATTCAGCAACATCGGTGTCCGTATGGTCCGATTGAAAACTAAAAAACTTTTTCTTTTCGATAGAGAAATGTTAAAAGAATAACTTTGATGCTAGTATATATATATATATATATATATACATATATATATAAATATATTTTTTTATTTATGGCCATGAGTTTTCCCCCTGTCCAGAGAAAATGGGATTGTCAGAAAGAAGCGGATGAAGAGGGATAATGAATGACCGAGGTCTGATAGGTTTGCAACCGATCGTTAAGTGTTATGCCTTTACTGGACCGGTCACTCGTAATTAAAATGTGGTCTACCGCACTGGGATTTGGACCCAAACTTGATAGTCGAGCTTTGTATCTACATGACTGTGAGGAAGCTTAAACTAATGCTGACTTTGAAAGATATTTTTTACTTTAAAAAATTATAACTCAATTAGCACTCGATATTCGAGTTTTTTCATCGCTTAGTGTTACTAAGCCCATTGTAGCAGGAAAACAAAACATCGAAGTTACATGACATTTCGTCAGTCGTAACTCGAGGCCTAGTACTTTCTAAAAACGATTTTGTTTTTTTTTTTTTAAGAACGACGCTACGCGTTTATCCCGAGAATTATTGACCGCTCGATGTATGAAATGCCAAAGAGAGGTTGTACGCAAGTTACCTTAACTTTATTGCAACATTTTTGTACGTTATATTGCAAAATTATGAGGAGCTCAAAATTGCGATCAATTTTATACACAAACAGGTAAAAATGTTTACGTTCAGAAATTCCGTACATTGCGAGCATGATGAAACCTGATCGTCTTATTTGTGCACAACAGCGCAAGTAACTCGGAAATGATTACTTTTATTGGATTTCAATTCCATATATCTCTAAGCATGTAAAGGGCTACGAGATTGTGTAAAAAATATTTTATGTCTTCGTTATATAAGATAGAATTACACTCCAAAATTTCGATGGAAGTAAACCGTATCAAGTTAAGATTAACATCATTTAGGACTTCATATTTCGAGTGAGCGGCTGCGCGGAATGAAAGAAATTGAAAATTTCTTTAAATTCCGCTACATTTTACAATTTAATTTTGATAAAGACATAATTGCCTCACATTCTTTTGAATGAATATTTTACAAAAATAACTTTCGCTGTAGCTTTAGAAAATCCCTAAGAATTGAAATAGCCAATGCTGAACAATTCAAAAGAAAACAAGGTTGAATATTACATGTCGTGATTAGAGAAAAAACTTTTTTTCCCTAATAATCTCTAACGACACGCATTCGCAACTTGATATGTTTTAGAAACTACTCAGCTAAGCGAGATAAAGTTTCGCAGTTTTTATTAAAGCCAACAGTGCCGAACTTATATGCCAAGTTGTATACTTGATAGAACCACAAAGAAATCGTGATTTACTATCTGCCACTTAAGTCAATAATACCAAAAGACTCCAATTTCTATCGTTTAAAATTAGTTCGACTACATCTAGCAATTTGTGAGAAGTGTTTAGCGCAAATCGCGACAGAAAAATGGGCAATGTCTGAGTGTCTGTATTCTTAAGGAACAATCAGAAGTTGGTGAAAGAAAGCGAGCAAATTTTGATTTTTTCATGCTTGCATTGATTAATCGGTGAATGCTGATCGCGCACACATTCACTCGGCTGCGGCCATTGCCTGTCTCTTTCCTCTCTCTTATTTGTAACCATCTCCGTGTCACACGTATAGTAGACGGGCACTGAGTAATTGGCCATATTAGGACATAATTTAACAATAATTATAGTAATCATTCGCTGCGGTTGCTGCGCAAACCATTTAAGACAATTCTTCGGCGTAGAAATCGTAGAACTTATATGGCGAGCAAGAGAAATGATTGGCTCAAAATCACGGAATGAAGTCGTCACGTCGACTTGTAAAGCCCGAATAGCTTCTCGATAATGACGAAGCTTTCTTATAATGACGCAAAATGCCTAAATACATTCATTTTTAAAAGAACTGAACGTACATCGGTATAAAATTTAGTGGATTAAATAAATTTTAAATAAATTTGCAAATATTTATCGCATTTTTAATGATAAATATTGAATAGGTAATGAAAAGCGGGTGTTACCGTAGGAGAATTCTCTCTCTTTAAATCAATTATTGTCACCTCGAACGATATTTGCGAATATTAATATGCAGGTAACCCTCCTACAACGCGATCAATAGGTTCCTGAAAAATTCCGCGTTATAGGAAATCGCGTTGTAGGAGACTTAGATCCAGTGCCAAAAGGGGGATACGTTCCTAATCGAAAACAAATAGTTTTTATTTAAGATATTTTTCTATTTATCCATTTCATCATAACAACGTAAATTAATACCAATTCATTTATTTAAACAGCACAAAATAAAATAAAATCTGGAAAAACAAATGAAAACGGAATTTCAAATCTACTTGACATTAAATTAAACCAAACTTCAAGTCACAACCTTCTGCAAATCTCCCTCCTCGACATCACTTATTATAATTTAGGTGTGTTTCAAACGTTTTGCTCATATCCACCCTAATTCAAATTCCGAGCTCGATCCACTATCAGACTGACCCTTTCCAGCGATTACTGGTTTTAAAAAAATCTTTTATTGAAGTTTGTTTTCCCTTATTTCGTAAATCTTTATAGATTTCCTGGTAGGCGGATAAATTATTTTTAAGATTTCTTTTGAACATTTCTGCTCTATCCCTTAGAGGATCGTTTTCCAAAACATACTCTTCCAACTCCTTCGCCAGATTTAAAATTTTCTCTACACTTTTTAGTGAAAAGTTTTCAGTTTTGGCATTGGAAAGATCGTGAGAGCTATTTTCAATCGATAATGCTTCACTTGTCATTTCCACTAAATCTGCTTCGTTTATTTCGTCCTCCGTAACTAATTCTCGAATATCATCCATAGTAATTTCGTCAAATCCATCGCTTCTCCTTACGTTCGCCAGTCTCACTACGTTTCTACATTCATCCTCTACTGGATTAGCAACAGTTTCCTGAACTGCTGCGTCCGGCAATAGTGCTTTCCAGCAAGCTCGCTCTGATGATTCCATCTTCTATAATATTAGCTCAAAGGATTTGCATATGTAGTATGCTTTAAAAGTTGCCATTATTCCTTGATCTAAAGGTTCTAATAATGATGTAGTGTTAGGTGGCAAAAATTCAACTTGAATATTAGGATGATATAAAAGTTGCATGAGATGGAGCATTGTCTAAAAGTAGTAAAACTTTAAATGCCAAGATCTTTCCTTTAAAATAATTTTCTACGTCAGCAACAAAGCAATAATAAAACCAATCATTAAATAAACTGGCAGTCATCCATGCTTTTTTGTTCGCTCTCCAATACACTGGAATCCTTTCATAGATCGTGGATTTAATGATCGGTTAATAAACATTGGTGTGCAAAGTAACAATTTATCCGGTCCTTAGAAGACATAAAGCCAAGAGTTGTTTGTCCGTTTTTCGAAATAAAAGTTCTTGCGGGCATTTTTTTTCATCACAAACCCGTCTCATCAGTGTTAAATATTTGATCTGGAACCGTGTTCTTTAATAATGTTTGCGAACTCTTCTGAATATTTATCCGCTGCATCAGCATCTGCGGATGCTCTTGCACCCTGCATTTTCAAACTGTGTAATGAATGTCGTTTTGTCAACTTTTCAATCATCCTTCGCTAGCCACGAATTGCTGGCTGCCTTTGACGGTTGATGGTTGTCCTGTTTCCGTTATATAGTTGAATACTTTTAATGCTTTCTGCCTAACTACATTTCCATCTAAGGGCAATCACTTTTTCGTCATATCTTCTATCCACACCATTAGCGATTGTTCCATTTTTTCCATTATCTTTGCTCTTGGACGAGAAATGATTTTTGCGTGTACCGATGATCCAGATGACACCGAACATCTAATTTTCTCTTCGTTTTGTTTTATTATTCTTTTTATTGATTCATTTAATTTGAAATGTCTAGCAATATCAGCAGCTCTTTCTTGATTTCGAAGTCGATCCAAAATTTGAATTTTGGTTTCAATAGTGATAAATTTTCGTTTTAACGACGTACCCTCCTTTTCTTTTGGCATTTTTAGGGCTTAAATTACAATTTGATTATTTTACGCTACAAAGAATTTAAAAGAAACTTACTGATTACGAAATCTATTTATAAAAAATACAGGCATATAAGTCACTCTCTCACTCACTTGGTGATGTGATTCTCACGACTTCGTTACTGTGAACGACTAGACAAATCTAAATTTCCAAAAACTTTTTCAGAATTTAATTTTCGGGAAAACCCCTTTTTAAAAAAAAAAATGTGTGTGTAAAAATTTGCAACAAATTGCGTTGTAACGTTGCCGTCAATTAAATTCTAGCCATGCTATAAAGAGACAATACACATGCAGAAGGGCGATCTTTCTTGTAAAATCAAAATATGTAGCGTAGAAATCAGAGAGGCTAGATTTTTAGAATATTATTTAAAAGAAATTCATGAAAATCGCGTTGTAGAAGTACCGCGTTATAGTAAATGACCGCATTTTGCGAACCGCATTGTAGCGAGACCGCGTTATACGAGGTTACCTGTATATGCATATATATGTTTATGGAGATATACGGATACTTAATGTATGATATGAATCAAAAATAAATTTTGTATGTGTAAGTTTGGAAGTTTCATCTCTAGATACCTTTTTTTGTGCATTTTATTTCATGTTGGTTTTATTTTATTTTTTTATTTTTTATTTTTATTTTTTTTTGCTTAAACAGTGTTGATAACTTGTTTGTTTGTTTGTTTATTTAACATAAACAGTGTTGATAACTTGTTTATTTCTTTGTTCTCACGTCTGTGCCTCACGTCTATGTCTTTCTATAGACAATACTTAAGTGTAGCTAATGTTTAATACATGTTCGTTCAGCTCGTTCAGTATCTCTTATTTATCGGTTTTGATTCCTTTGTTTTTCTTGAAGCCGTCCTCTGTATTCTTTTTTTTGTCCGTCTTATCATTTTTCAATTATCTAAACGATCGTTATGAATTTTTAATAATTTTCTTATACATATTCGCTGTCTGTCCATACGAGTGTCAATATATTAAAATTCCTTTTTCTTGCGTTTGCCTCCTTCTCTCTCTCTCTCTCTCTCTCTCTCTCTCTCTTTCTCTCTCTCTCTGTTTCAATTATTCGCCGTCTCTTTAGTCATAATTTCATGCCTCGCATTTGTGGTCACTTGTTAGTGGATTTGTATGAGTTATCATCAATTGATTTGTTGTTTAATGCCGCCACTATCTACCGCATTTATAAAATATCATTATTGTTTGATTATATTGCATGATGATGTCTTTACCTGAAGATATGCATTCGTATCTATACTTACAGACATTGTATACGCGTGAGTTTGTAAGTACGTACGTATGCCTTGTTGTATCCGCACTAAATGCAATGAAACAAAACATGTAAAGGCGTCATTGGTGTGATTACTGTCTGGCTGATTACTTCTTTTTCCCGTTTTTTTTCACTTTTTTTTATACAGTCAGGTATTGCAAATAAATGCTTTACGTGCCAAGTTTAATACTTATTTTCAAAATATCGAAGAAGTATTTTAAAAATGTACAATGAGTCTCATTAATATTGGGTTTTTTCGCTCGACAAAAAGTAAACCCTTGTTAATTCTCCCTACTAAACCCTTATAAAAATCCCTAGTCCATTCTCAACCATAAAAAATTTTTTCACTGTTTTGTACTACAAAGGAATACATATTACAATTTAAAAAAAAATAAAAAACAAAGCATTATTCGAGTAGACAAGAAAATTCAATAACTTCAATAATTCAAAAAGCATAGCGTCATTAATATTGGATTTTTTTTCATATAAGAAAGGATATGAAGATAAAAAACAGCGTATTATTAAAAATTAATATTCGGTGTGGTATCCTTTTTGCTTAATGACGTGATTTAAGCGTTTTGATATATTTTGTATAATTTTTCTTGTGTAGGAAACAGCGATCTTACTCCATTTTTCTTATAGTCTATTTTTCACACCTTGGACGGAAGAGATTGAGTGTTTTCGCACACGCCGATCTAATTCATCCCACATATTTTTGATAGGGGCCATGCGTGGTTATTGAGCGAGAAGGTGAAGCACTTTGGAGCAGTTATATAAAATCCATTTTTGAATCAAGCGGGAGTTACGCTTGAGGTCGTTGTCTTGGTAGAATTTGATTGTTTCCAAAATCGCAGGTTTGTCTGTAGTTTCTTCCAAATTTTCCTCCAATATTCCTAAAAAACCCTCTTTGTTTACAATGCCGTCCACGAACACCAATTTTCCGGCTTTATTGGCCCAATGCCCAATACCAATCCCATGACCATTGCCATGCTCGCTGTAAGCCGCTGCTACAAGGACGTAATGCGAAATATATTCGTTAATAACTCAGTCTATATTTTTGATATGTAAGGGACTTCAATTCATTCATTGTGTCACACATCCTCTCCAGGCAAACAACAAAATGCATCCTTTAGCATTATATGATGTTCACGTTCTCATTGTTAATTGAAATATAAGATTTATTTTTTCCTTTTTTTTTTTTTGCAAGAAATTCTGAGAATTTATGCTAAAGACAAAAGCAATTTGTTTACTAAATAATTGTATCCATTACAGGGGAACGGCTTTATTCACTTTAAACCTTTGGGAGATCACAGTATGTATTCCGTTTTAGGATTTCTATTAAAACGAAAACAGCGCAAGTTCCTTTACCTGACCCATTAAAAAATTTGGGAAAACTTGATCGGTTAGTGCCCTTTAATATACATGGTTTGCCGCCATCTTTCAACAGAAAGCACCAAAGCAGTTCTGAGAGTACGGCATGGTGGCAAAGAATGAAATACCTCGAAAGACTCTGTGCACAGCAGATTTCCACAAAAGTCTTGTATCATCTTCATGCTTATAAAGTGGAAGTGACTCAAGAACTGAAGCTTACTGATCATGCATAGCGATTGGAGTTCGTTGAATTGATTATGGTGCAACAACAATTGGAGGCTGATTTTTCAAACAGACTACGTACGGGCCGGCGGAGATATGAAGACGATTTCTCCGATATGTCATTCTGCAAGCCACGCGATTTATCACTATGTATATTGAAATTGATTTACCCAGAATTACTTGGTATATCCAAAGATGCATGTTGCTGATATCTAAACTTTACCTAAGGCCCGTGAAGAGGCAAAATTCGCAACATACATTGTTCTTTTTCGAAATAAAGGCATGTGGTGTTGTAATCGTGAGTTCAATAGAAGGCAAGAAAGACACATCGACATGGCTGTGTCGAACAATCTACTTGCACTGATTGAGAATATGTGATATATACTGTATTTAGACTCCAATACATATGTATATGTACTACGAAAATTTAACCAACCAAATATATTTCATATGGTAAATAAAAATTCTAATCTATCTATGTTGCGAATAATACAACCTATAGGGTGCTGTTATTTATACCTCAGCAATATGCTTATAGGTGCGGTATTACTGTTTTGAATTTTGTATGCTTAGCAAAGCGACCAATCTCAACCGAGAGAATTTGTTTGTACACCTACTAATTTATTGGAAATGTCATACCAAAGTGGGTTATAGTATAACAATGGAATTAAGCATCGTATATTTATTTGTCCATACTATCTAAGAACTGTATAAGGAGCGAACTGTGTACAATTGAAAGCTGAATATTGTTTTACTGCTGTCGGTGCCCTCCACAAAACGTTGATTACGTCTGATATAAAGGTTGATATGGAAAAGAATAACCTACTCATTGGAAATCAAAAGATCTGTAGTTTATCATCTTCAGTAGTATGCTATGCTTCCTTTCGTTGGGAACATGTTGAGTACTAATTGTTATGTAAGGGCCTTGTATTAGGAGAAACTACGTAAATATTTAATGGTTAGGAAGCAAATTAGAGCACTTATGATGAACATTTCATCACGATAACCTCAAACTTATTAATTGTCAGAAGCTAACCGTAAATACAACAAACAAGGCTCATAAAAAATTTTTTTAGAAAGCGGTCTATGTAACCAGAATATAGACTGAATATTCAGTAAACGGTTTCGAATGTGAAACCTAAGATCGGCGGACTTATCGTACGTATTGATTAAGTTATCTAATCTGGGTCTTAAGATATTACAAAAGCTATTTATCCAAATTGCAAAAATTGTTGCACACGTTTGCCGCAGTTCAGCCGCATTTTACACTTAAGTTCTAATGCGTGTACTGCTGCTGAACGCTACAAACTGTACAAAAAATATAAAAAAATAGAAGAAATAAAATTTTTCGGTGAGCTTACGAACATTTGAGATTGATACAGGACGTATATAGGCATTAAGAAAACTGCCTGGGAATTCAACCCTAGAGTTCAACTTCATAATCAAGTACTGACTAGAGTGTTGGAGGAACCTTTCTTTTAGCAGAATTGACTTTCATAATTTGGAAACCGTTCGGAATTCGAAAATGATGACCTAAGACCAATGGTTACTGTAAAGAAGATCATTTTTTAGGGAAAGCGTCGTCTAGTGATCTCTTGGAAAATTTTCCTATAAAAGTCTGAAGTCTATCTGTCCGTTGAGATTTTACCTAATTTGAAACAGGGAAAATTCCAAGCCGACGTAATGTAAAATATTAGCTCACTCCACGTGCAAACAAAACAACAGATAAGTATAATGCGATCGGTAAATCTTCACATGTAAATCTTAAACCAAATCCTCTTTTCTTTTTTATCGAATAAACATTTAAATGCGTAAATAATTGACATCAAAGATCTGAATGTTTATCAGATTAAAAAGGACGGCGTACGAACCGTATTTGGTTGGATTTTGATTAACTGAAAGCTTGTGCTTACCAGTGCAGCACCCTTGATAGATTTAATAAATAACACAATTAGACGAAATCTTTTTCTTTTATACTTAAAGATGTGAACATTTATTTTTTATGTGTTTGATGTTTTACATTTTTAATAAAAAGAAGTATGAAAAAAAATTTTTCTATTTATTTTTATGAAAAATAGAATAAAAATATTTAATTAGTTTTAAAATCATTTGAATGTGTAATGCACTTACCCATCAACACGACTTTATGGCTCGAATTAACTGAAACATCCCGTAGCCTTTTCATTTAACCGTCACCTTAACACGAGAGAGAGAATACACAAATAAAACAGACTTAATAATAAAATCAATTGGCAAATGTCACGAAGAGAATCGTAAACGAAGAGCTGAGAGAGAGAGAGTGCTATTTCTAAAAATTCAGATGGTTATCTCTCGAAGGGGTAATTTTGCGCACGCATACTAAAACAAAAAGATAAACTGGCTACAACAAAAACAAAAAAGTATTTAAAGAAAAGATAAATAAAATGAAAAAATAATGATAATAATAAAAAGAAAAAATCTTCTTGTCACACACTTATGCAAGTGAATGTAGTGTTGTCTCTGTCATTCCATGTTATGATGAACAGGCAAGACGATCATCTATTTGGAAGCAGCCATTTTTGGGGCTGGCGTTTGTTTTGAGAAATGCCTTATAACAATATGAATAGCTCGCTGGTGCGTTTATGTTTACATTCAATGGTATGCGCGTCTCAATTTTTCCTATAAATATTTATGATGTACGAAAAAACGCAATAAAAGATAGGAACATGTTCAAAGCCGTTTTAAACGAAATCTAATAAAATAATGGGAAGTTGTGAGGTTTTTAAAAAGAAAAGTACAAGTTTCTCTTCAATAACGGTTTCGCGGGGAAAATGCATAGAAAGAGGCACAAAATCTTCGTGACCCGTCCTTTTTTTTATCATTTTATAAATATATATATGTGAGTATAATATGCAATTATACGTACGCTCAGTTATTCTTTTAATCTAAAGTTATTGCTGCCTTGAAGGTGGTTGTTATTATCATTATTGCTGCTCTTGCATTTTATTTTCATTGAAAGCTTTACCTCTGGTGTTGCGACATTTACATATTAACATTTATACGCGCTCAGTGCTCTTTAACCCTCGATCAATAAGTTATGAGACATTTAATCTTCCGTTGCTTGGAAAACACCTCGCGATAGATAAAAATGTACTGCCCTTGAACTTTTTCTTTGGAGTAAGATTTTTCGATTTTTATTGTTAATACTCAAAATTTAAGCATGGTTTACATATTTTGTAAGCGTAACACTAAACATTGTTCTTTAACAATTATCACTTAACCCACGCTCGCAAATAAGCTTATGGATATTCATTTGTAGAATATTTCGCAAATTTAAAAACCAATTACTAAGTAGAAACGAACGGTTTAGAATAAAATATTTCGAAATACGAAATAATGATCTGAAAATCACAAGGAAAAAGTATTTGAAATTAACGGTGTCATTATTTTACTTATGCTCGCCAAGAAGTTGCCGGCATTACAAAAATTGGTTATGTTGTAAAACCATTTTTTAAATATGAAAATGTCAAAGGCCAAATGCAAAGAAAAAAAAAAATAGATATAGACCACTCGTTTCCAGGATGCCAGAATTTATTCCGTTTAGTACTTGAAAAATTCCAAGTCGTTTCTTCTTCTAAATAGTTTCCTTCTTCTTCTTTATATCTTTAGTTTCCTTTTTTTTTCTTATAAATAATCGTATCCACTAAATCGCATCCGCTAGAACTAATCCATAGTATTGGTTTTGGCTTTAGTTCTAGCGCTAGCCCCAGCTGTCCTTATTTGTTTTCCTATAGTTTATATTTCTTTTACAGCTAAAGTTAAGAATGAATTCGATATAATAAGTAAATCTGCACCAAGCCCTTAACTCTATCATTTAAAAACGAAATTATTTCAATATTGAAGATCTTCAACGACCCGATTCTAGCACTTTAACATATCGAATGAAGCAATTGAAGCGCAACGTAAAACAAACACGAAACCATGTGTTCATGAGTCGCCCCGTTAATGCAAAATTTTCTTAGAAAAGAAAAAAATGGAAAAGGAAGAACCCTTCGTCGTCAATTAATTTCTTCGGTCTTCAGCTGCATACAGCATTTTATTGACTCCTTATAACACTTATAAAACATTTAAATAATTAAGAGACAAGCCTTGTATTTTCCAGAACACAAGTAGTCATTCAGGGCTCCGCGTATTATTTTTAAATAAATTGCAAACATCATATCCTATCTCTCTCATCTCCTACCAGGGTTCACGAAAAGCTTTTCGGTTTAAAATGGAAGCTTTTTAATCAACATATCAGCTAATACGAAAATAGACAATAGTGTAAACCGTTTTTGTGCATGAAATTTCATAAAGAATGAACACAAACAAAAAAGTAAAAGACCCGAAGGATCTCTCTACACGTTGATAAAATTGCAACAGAAAGCTTTCCCCTTCGATTACATACGGCAGAGTTTTTAGATTAAAGAGCAAAAAACATACGCGGTAACTAGATGTCACCCTTTAGACGCTTGTAGACGACGCAGATATCACAGGTGAAATTTTCATTCTACATTTAAATTGCAAATTGATTACTTACTAAAATTTATATTTCTATTATTATTATTTCTATTACTATTATTTCGACATAAATTGTGGATATACTTGACGAAGTCTTTTGTCATATGTCTAAATAGTGTCGTGAGTGTAATTTGAAAACCATTTAATTAAAGCTAATAGGTACGTTGACTGGGTAGCGGACTTCACAACCCATAAGTGCAAAAATTTACCAGGTTTTGGAGTGCATTCGTGCATATTTAATGAAACTGCGAAAAGTAAGTCAAAACGTCTTCATAAACTTTACTGAAACAAAAATTCAAAAATTTTTAATTTTCGTCATCTATTACTTTGGAAATGCTTTTTGCAATAAATATCTTCTTTAAGTGGCCGAAAAAATACTGAACCTTTCGGCCATTAAAAATGCATATCATTCATTACGTTTTTCTATCTGATATCAATAAGTAACTTAATTGTATTTCTAATTCAGATTATTGTGGTCAATAATTTTTAAATGAGTTAGTCTCTAGTTAAAAAATTTCTAAAAGTTAATAAAATACCCACCTAAAAGCTTTTTATTATTAAGCAAAAAGCTTTTGAAATTTCAAAACTATTGCATCTAAGCGTTTGGTAGTGTTAAATATGCGCATGAACTATTGTAGGTTCTGTTTATTGATAAAAAAAAAAGGAAAATGCAGTGAACCTAATATGCTTTAGCTTTTCGCTGCATATAGAAAAAAGCTTTCTAGGTCCGTTTGTTTTAAATTTAATAACCAGAGGTCGCTCATTGACTATCTATAGTAAAACACTAACACTAAACAGTGTGCACTAACAGTAAACCTTACCAAACATCACAGATGAAAAGGCAAAGCATAAAATTTTGCTAATTGTTAAGAAACTTGTCTATATTGACATAAGGTGCAGTACGCTCGTGTGTGTGTATGAATGCATATGAGTCTTGCTTTAGACAATACTTTCCTTATCTTTGATTAATAGTTCTTGTAAGCAATTTACAAACGAACACACAACAAATAATAATAATGTTGGCAACAACAACAACGATGACGGCAATGATGATGAAAAATTTATGGCTTACGCAAAAACATTGACTAGCAAATCACAAAAGAAAAAAGGCGTATACATATATATATTTATATACATATATAAAGATAGATATATATATATAAACATCAATTGCGGTATCAAGAACATTCAAATGTTTGTTTATTTAAAAACAGATACTTAAAATGATATGAAAAAATATCTACATATGCACACATACGCGTAAACACACGCGTACATGCAAATGGCTAACTAAATATGTGTCTTTTGGTATCTGTTTGGCATCACCATCATCATCGTCATCGTCATCATTGTCATCATCGTCATCATCATCATCATCATCATCATCATCATCAGCATCATCATCATTATCATTATCATCAACAACAACATTAATATCATATATAACATATTATCATCATCAAGCAAGCATATGATCTCAGATTGTATCGGGCATCATCGTCATCATATGCGACAACAGTAATAATGTTCTTAATATAAGCCAACGACAAATCTCGCAAGCAGTTTTGTATGCATTAACGCATTTACATATACACACGTTTACGCATATATATTTATATAAATACATTTGTAGGTCTTTCGCTTTCTATCATCGCGTTTTGGTTTGTATGGTATATGCACCACAGATTTTTGCCGCTCCTTTGATGCTATTGCGCCGCTATTGTTGTTGCTGCTTTTTTTTATAGTTGTCATCAAGAACTTTTCGCAGACAGACAACTGTTGTTTTTTGTTTTCGTTTGTCTCTCTTTTTTAAGTTAATTTCTTTTTCATTTTTCGTTAATTTTTTATCTCTATAAGACGTTTAAAGTCAATATTATTGAAATGGTTTCTGTTTTGATTTCCTTACGCATACGGACATAACATATACTTGCCTATACATGTGCAACCATGTTTAACATATTGCTTTGTGTTGTTTAAGCTGTTTCTTGTTGTTATTGCTATTGTTGTTGTCATTTGTTATTTTGAAGTGATTAATTAATTTGAAGTACATTTTGCACATCACTGCAGTATTTTGATCAGATTTTGATTTTATATATATTTATATACACACACACATGTACACGTATATACGTATGGGCGTAAGCACTATTGAATACGTAGCATACTGGTGTGTTTCGTATTAAAAACCTAACCAAATAAATCCATTACTTGTCGCGAAATGTTTTTCTTTTTTTCTTGCTTTTATTTATTTATATTTTTTATTGATTATTCTATGCTTTACGGTCGATAAATGAAATGTGAGTAAAGAAAAGGATGATTATAAAAAGGAAAGAAAATACAAAAAAAAACAAAAACAATGAAGATAAAAAGAAAAAAAGCTGAAACGAGGTGTTTGTGAAAAGTCTCTTTTTTGATCTTAAGCCGTTCAATATGATTATTAAGATCAGGTTTAGTTTTTTTCAAAGGGACTTTTAATTTTTTTAAAAGAAATATTTGATACTTTTTCTTTCTTTTCGAAATTTTTGACACTATTGTCTTTAATGTGTTTTGATTTAAGAGATAAAAACAAATGAAGAGAGAACAGAAGATTGTTCTTTATACTCGTATAACTTAAGATGATAACACATCATCAATGTCTTCTTTTTTCCTTTTCTCTCTCTCTCTCTCTCTCTCTCTCTCTCTCTCTCTCTCTCTCTCTGTCTCTCTCCAAAGGCCATGGGATTTTATTATCGAATATATTGCAATTAAATTTATTTTCAATTACAAAATGTTATCAATGTGTCTTTGTGTGTCTTTGATGAAAATGATATATTATCTAAATTTCTTTACAAAAAATTTGGTTGGAAGATCTGGAAAAGAAGTCTTCGATAGCATCTGTTTGTATTCACCCTTAGGATACCGTATATCTGGTATATATGATCTAAGTATACTTTTTGTAAAATAAAGAAAAAATCGTATATTATACGGGATGGGCAGCGGTCTCAAGTGACCTAATAGGAGAGATTCCAGGCAGACAGATATCAGGTGGACAGGCAACAAGACAATAACAGAATCACTTTCTGAATCGATCGGTGTAATAAAAAAAGTCCGTCTGGGTGTTTCAGACGTCTGAATAAAATGAATGAACCCATTTGACACAAACGATGTGGGGCATAATGATTCTTCTACAATTCCCATCTTTATGTCCACGTATAAATTTTATCGTTCATTTAAGGCTATTCAGGAGAAGAGCCATTTTGAGTATTATAAGTTTCTATTGCGCAGACAGATCTTAAGTAATCGATTGGTCGAAATTGCAGTGCAGGCTGCTCATCCTTTACATTCCCTTAGGGGTTGTTATTAAACGTAATTTCAATTCGCGAGCGATCGATAACTTTCAACAGAACTCTGCGCACTTTGAGGGAGAAAAGCAAAATTTCCCATATAATATGATGTAACCTAGAAAACTATACTTCATACAGTTTAATGGAATCACATTTGCCGAAGCTTATTATAAACCGTGAATGTGGTACCTTGATAAAGAAAATTCATATGGTGCAAGACATACATCTGCTTTCAAATGCCGATTAAAATTAATATTGAAAAAATTAATATTAGTACTTAAAACCAGAAAGAAATCCTTTGTCTGTTAGTAGGCCCTTTCGTTGATTCCTCAAGTTACGTGTTTTTTGTTCAAATCCCTTCAGATACGAATTATAAGAGCTTATATATTCCTTACCTAAGGAGTTGCTTTTGTCTCACTTACGAACGTAGCCTTTTCTCCTCCGCTGCTAATAATGAGCTTAGCTAGTTACCTAGTATTGGGATGGAGGTGTGGTTGTGGTGTTAGTTCCTTTCATACTAGTGTAGTTACTTTCTTGGTTCCTGTTTCTTTTTTATTTATTTATTTTTTTTATTCTTCTTACCTTCAATTTTCCTTTCTTTTCCTTTAGATTGTTTAAGAATATTTTGTGTTATTTTACTTTGTTATTACAACTATGGTATTCCACCAAGATAACCCTCATTTTTGAAGGTTCGTGTCTTCGCTAAAATTTCGTTGGTAAGTTACGCTTTATCGCGAAATAAAACACAATATTAGCAAGCGTGCATATATAAAACAAAGTACGCCTCTAGCTACGGTCACAGAACCAAAAAAGCTAAGTTATTGCTACTGAATCTCAGGCAAAATTGCAGTACAAATACTGAAAGAATGCAATCCAGCTACAGATTGTTGGTATGTCGTGAAAAATGCTGAAACCTATCAGAAAAACCTGACTTCATTGTTATGTCCTGAGTCTATCATCGCTAAACTCGCCCCAAATGTGCCTTCTCCGTCTACATAAAACACTAAATGCAAAATGTTCCAATAATTTACGTATTTGGGGATAGTTCGACTGTGATAAACCCTGGACATTGTAATGAAATGAAGTTTTTATCAGCGTTTTAGCGCCTTTTAAAATATATCAAAAATCCGTACTTGAGGAAATTCGTTAAAATTTTTTATAAACACTTTGTGTGTTGTAACTTTTCGCCAACAATATACATATACTATGCGGTAAATAGTAGCAATAAATTTTTTGTTCAATTTTTTATAAAATTTCTGCATAATTTCCACTAGAAAAGAGAGCCCACTTTTTAGCAAAGTTCAAAGTGTGGGCTATGTACCATGTGTTAACTTCACGCCAGTAATAAATGAATAAATAGATATGTAAACATATATATATAATAAGTACGTTAATAAACAAAAATTGAATGCGAGAAGAGTCGTTCCTTTTTTGATAAAATATCACTTCACTTAAATTAATTGTTCTTGATATCATTTGGGTGCAACAGTTTTACCAGGTTTTAGAACTCCAGCCCCACCAAACTCACAGTAGCACTTTCTTGCCATGAATATTCGGCTTCGTGCTTGTCCTGGGTCAAGCCATGCTTTTTTTGCGTTCGATTGTCATAGAATATCCATTTTTCAACGCACATAATAATTTGATCGACATAAGAACAATTTTCATAGAGGTTTAACCGTATAACCAAACTTCTCGACTTTTGGTCTACTCGGTTAGCTTACGAGCAGCCCATTTTCTTTCCTTCTGTATATTTCTCATTCTATCCAACGGAACTGAACTGCTTTCCAAGTTACTTCTAACTATCCAGCAAGTTCTTTTTGAACCTGTTCTGGATTTTCGCCCAGTACACTTTGGATTTTGTCATCCAACACCTTTTGCGGAGCTTCAGAGCGTTTACCATCTTCAACATTGAAATTTTTTTTTAGGAAATCTCGTCAACCACTTTCTAACTGTTCTACCACTTGTTGGATTTTTACCATCAGCTAACTCTATCGTCTGGATAGTAGATACATTTTTTCTCAAATTACAACGGAATATCATGTAATGACGTAAATATTGTTTATTGACCTCCATCTCTTTAAACTTTGATATATTGCACTGCACTGCACGACATCTTGTAAACAACTGAAACTTATATTGTTTAAATATCAATAAGTAGATTATCAATAACTGAAACATCGGGAAAGTTGAAAGATTCAGTTACGTTTTATGAAGCAGGCAACTTCAGCGGGACGAATTTAGTTATACACCCAATATATTCAACTTGGCGTTGGTTTCTCTAACACTCACTACGTTATGTACGATATTCGATTCAAAATAAAAGTGAAAACCCTTTCGTCGTATCGTATATAGTTAAATTCAATTTTCTAAAGATTTAATTACATTTTGTAGGTAATTAAAGAGACTAAGTACACTGACAATTGTTGGTAATTTCACACAAACTTAAGTTTGTTTGTAAATCCAACGTAGCAGTTATGATAAGATAAAATTTGAGATCAAAGTTCTAAACCTGGCTCAAATAGAGATGCGTTAATCGATTCATCTATTTGATAAATATAATATAAAGCGAGTGAGTGAATGAGTGAGTGCTTGGATTAATCAGTGGGTTAACAGAAAACACCTTGCTCTGAGCAACACGACTGAGATATTTATTTATTTACTTACACACGAAACTCAACTAAAATTAATTAACAGTCGAATTCAATTGACTCTTAGAAGTAAATCTTATACTAATTATTATTAAACCCTAGTATAAAATTATTAATATTATTATTATTATTATTGTTAGTATTATATAAATTTAGCCAGAGAATAAATTCTAAGACTAAAGTCTTAAAGCTCTAGCATCTAAGGCTTTCGGCTTTTATTTTTATTCATATTATTATTATTAAAATAAAATATTAGTATAAAATATATAAGCAGATGTAAAGAAAAGAAAAAAAAGTGCACACAAACAATTAAATAATAATTCATGTATAAATAAATAAGAAAGAAAAAAGCAATAACTAGCACAGAAGCACAGCCACAAACGGTACAGGTCCAACTTGCACTTGGCCTCCTAAACCATTGCAAACATGCAAAAGCTTGGCAGCCGACAACAGTAAGCAACACCAGTTCACTTTCGAATCTTAATGAGATGTTAAGATTGCAAGTTAAATTTGACATAAGCAAATCCTGCGTATTAAGCATACGGGCATGCGGGTGTTGTAGGCGTATCCTTTAAAAAGTTTAGATCGATTCCCAATTCTTTTGCAAATTTTTAGGCGATATCTTCATTTTCGCTAACGGGACAATGTTTATCACAAATACTACAAAGTTAAGCAAACAGACAGATGGGCAGACGAACAGGAGGATATGTTTAGGTGCATTCAAGATTTGAAAATGCCAAGAATTTGTATACATTGTGGAGTTTTTGAAGCTTGTTTTTGCATGTTATAAAGGTATTGCAAAAATAATTCGATTTTGATGCGTTATAATATTGGATGGGCATGGTCAATTTTTCCACTTTTGTGCACAGATGCTACAGCGTCGTCGATAGAATATGCGTTCAAATTGATGTACATTTATTTACTGTAGTTTATGAGTAATGAGCAAAAAACCAATTTTTCATTCCCTTTAAAGAACAGAGGTGTTCTCAGTTTATGTTGTGTTGTGGGGGTATCTTTCGACCGATTTGGCCCATTTTCAGCACCAAGCTGTGTGGAAGAACTGTTTCTGCCAAATTTGCAGGTGGTACCTTCATTTTTGCGGCCAGGAGGATGTTCACAACATACATTGTACGGACGGACAGTTGGTCAGACAGACAGACGAACATGCTTAAATCGATTTAGAATTTGATGGTGATGAAAAATATATGTACTGTGTGGGGTTTCTGATGCTTCTTTCTGGGCGTTGAACGCATTTTAACAAAATGAGCATACCACTCACCCTTCGGTGATGGATTAATAATTCATGTAAAAATAAATAAGAAAGAAAAAAAAAAAGAAAAAAAACAAGTACACAGTTAGTATCCACTATCGGCACACATCCAAATTACAAATGAACCCATACACCATTGCAAACATCCAAAAGCTCGGTAGCAGATACAGCAAACAACACCAGTTAAGTTTTGAATCATAATGAGATGTTAAAATTATAAGCTAAATACGAGCAAATCGTATTAAACAAAGTTCTTTTGATAGACTTTAACGAATTCAATATTGAGATCAAGCGGCAGATATCATTTAGGTTTCTGCAAACAACAAGGGGTTAAAGAGCTCATAATTATATTTACATTGACTCAGCTTAATGAAAATAAAGTGCTTAGAGACGCGGTTAGGGACATTAAAGCTTATTTCACCAAGTAATGAAGGCGAGTCAATAGCAACCTCTATTACTTTGATTACGAAGGAAACGCCAAGAATAAAACTACGTTTCTCAAGTGTGGGTAAGGATAACAGAAGTAACCTATTTTCGAAGAGGGGAAGAGAGGCAATCGTATCCCAACCGAAATTCCTAAGAGCAAACAGCAAGAAGTGCTTTTGAATGGATTCAATTGAGTCTACATAGCACCTATATGAAGGGGACCACACAACAGAGACATACTCGAGTGTAGGTCTAACCAAACACATGTACAGCTTTTTCGTAATGTAAGGATCATCAAGCTCTTTGGACCACCTCTTTATAAAACCAAGCGGGGACTTAGCCTTGCTTAACAAGAGCTCAAAACGCAATCTAAAACGTAACCTACGGTCAAATAGAACGCCCAAATCTGTGAACGAATCGACGTCCTGCGAATCTATGAAATACTGAGTAATGAATGACTTTCTTCTTGAGAAAGAAAGCTTCTTACTTTTATTTAGGTTTAGTGTCATATGATTCAACGAGTACCATGCAACCAAATTTTTCAGGTCAATTTGAAGTTGATGTGATTGTGATTCTATGGAAAGGGAAGAGAACAGTTTCACATCATCACCATACATTTACATGTGGCTGGATTTAATCACCGAAGGCAAATCATTAATGTGTAGATTAAATAAAATGAGTCCTAAGTGGGTGCTTTGAGGTACGCCTGACGTAACGGGGAATTCATATGAGGTGATAAAGTTAAAGAAAACCATGAATGACCTATCGTGCAGATAAGAGATTATCCATTTCACTAAAAGGCATAGGAAGCCAGAGGCTTGGAGTTTAAAGATAAATAGTTTATGGTTAACCAAATCAAACGCTTTGCTAAACTCAGTGTATATGAAATCAGTGCTAGAGCCACTAGAAAAAGTCTTGAAACCATGACAAGTAAACTCTAACAGATGGTGACCGTGGAACTTCCTTTCCGAAAGCCATGTTGGAGTCGAGAAATATACGATTTGATGGCAAAGGCCAAATGCTGAGTCACAATTCTCTCGAATAATTTAGGCAAGACACTCAACTTGACGATGCCTCTATAGTTCTCAACAAGCTGTCTGCTTCCACTTTTGTGAGTAGGAATAAGGAAACTAGTCTTCCAACACAAAGGGAAAACACCTAAATTGAAGGACTGGTTAAAAATCTTTGAGATAACACCACATAACTCGACAGCGCAAGATTTAAGTACACATGATGGAATTCCATCGGGTCCACGTGCACAACTATATTTTAGAGAGCACAACCCTTTAAAAACGCCATTTTCAGAAATAACCAAATTAGGAATTGAAACAAAGTTAGTTGTCGGATATGGGTACTTTGCTGATAAATCGGAATTAGCAGTCGAAAAGTTTCGTCGGAAGTATCCAGCAAAGAGATTTGAGATTTCGCAATCATCCGAGGAATCAGAGCCATTAAAAGAAATAGGCGAGGGGTGTGTGGAAATTTTTCTTTTGTTAAAATTTAAAAAAATATTTAGGTTAAGCAAACAGAGAGGATTTAATCAACTGAAGTTATCTGCAATAATATTGGTGGTTGAAGGAGTTAAATCTATGCCTTGCCGCCGAGTAAGCGGAATAGTCGAGAGCAGAGTCACTTTTCGAATGTTTTTTGACCAGCGTGTTTTTTCTATTCTTATAATATTTAATTGTCTTATTAAACTACGGGGGGGGACACCTGCTTCGACTTCGGGACTGAGGTCGGGACTGCTTGATCGGAACAGCTTAATGTAATGTTCATTATGAACATTCTCCTAGCGGTAAAAATTAGGATGTCGTGTTCAAATGTGGCAGAAACATTGGAGGTTCTTGTGCACATTTTGACGTTGAAAATCGGCTAAGTTGGTCAAAAAAACACGCCTACAGTGAAACACAAACTGAGAACACTTTTGCTTTCGATATAAAAACTGTATGGCTTATCTATTATATAATGTTACATGTTTATATATAACTTGTTCGGGTAAATAAGCGAAAAAGGAATTGTAAACAGCCTGATGCCCAAGGTACGAGGTTCCTTTATGATTGTGAGAGTTTGTGGTTCAATATGGAATGATTTGCTATAAAAACACTTTGTTCGATTAGTCGTGTGTTTCTATTTAACATAACTTCCCCAGAATGCATTGGCTGAGTTGGGTTTGCTTCTGGATATCATCTAACACGATATCCATATAATGCGTCACAAAGGAGACCTGGCTGTAAAAGAAGCTACGCTGATAATATACAGACTAAGTTCCAGTTTCAGGCACTAAGTACGGAGTGACACATGAATCGATTACATCAATTTAGAATCTTGCGCTTAAGAAAGTATGCACTTTAATTATGTATGACGAATATATAAGGCGCGATCCGGCTATTCGTGCTTATGGGATTTCCTCATCGAATCATTTCATTACAACCTAAGTTCATATTAAACAATACTCTATGTTTGACGAGTAGTTAATCGCTTAAAACACTCGCGGTACTTTCTTTCCTTTATTACTCACCTGTCAAATAATACCATTGAATTGTAAATAAGGATACATGTACCCAGTGTTGAAAAAAACATTCAATTCTTTTCATCAAAATACGCATTAAATCAAAGCAATGTCGATTGCGCCAACGCATACGTACGGTTTTTGTAAACATATTTTTCTGTCAAAAGCTCTTAAGTGAAAAGAATCTTTAAAGAATAAACAATGGAGCAAATATAAAAACAATAGAGTGTTAATTCACGAAGTGAACTCATTTAAGTCCTAAGTTGAGAATATCCGTAACCGGTTTGCACTATACCTTGTGCAAAGAAATAGTTGAAACTGCGCGCGAACAAAAGTGCTTTGACTTACGAACTGATGCCGAATGTTCATCAGAGGCGTTATAACATAGTGAATGGGACTTAAACCATAGCAAGAAAGCTGACTAACTTGTTACTAAGATCAATTTTAGTGATGAGATTTACTTAATAGCGCTTATTCAAGCAAGCAATTTGAAAACTTTACATGGGCTGCGTATTTCACGGCGAACATCACACATAAATCACCATATTTTTTTGTTCGCAGTGAGAGATCTTTAGTCATTGATAATGGTATGCTAAGCACGGAATGATATGCAGAACAAACGATGGCTTAAGATCGTATTATTCAATGGCTCGCCATACTGATTGTCAAACCTCACTGAAATAGAGGATTGGGTAGACGTCTTAAGTATGATTTTGCTAAGATGACATGTTCTGGTAAGCAGGCACAGATTAGCCCGGATTCGGTGTATCAAACATCAATTTAATACGTAATAGAAAACTCATATCTTCTTATTATTAAATTCTATATTTCTGATGGAGCGAGATCAGGTTACACATTATACTCTAAAGCGATGAAAGTACATCGATTTCAATTTATGTATTGTGTTGTAGAATCCCCTTATAATAATATATGTTAAGAACATTATGCTTAAATGTATACTTTTTGGATGTCAAAACTTTTCAAAGATTCGAAGATTCGTTTTCGGAGCATCTACCCTCTGTACATCTTAATATCAATAAAATATTTGACTTTATTAAAGCGACGAGACTAACCATCCCATCCACTTTAAAAACAAAAGAAGAAGAGATAGTAATCTCTACTGCTTGTGCTCATCCTACTTTTTCAGTCCTAAAATTTATCTCTTAGGTCTAAACAAATTATATTAACAATAATAATATCACATTCAATGTAGACGTTATTGGATTCACTATTATACTATGAGATCGCTGTAAAATAATGTTTAAGATATATATAAGAGAATAGACTAGCTTCGTTGCGGATATTATCTGTTTTGTTTCTGATGTAAATAGAGATCTCATATGAATGACGTTGTGGATTATATTATCGTTTATTCCATGTGCGTGGAAAACTTGGTTGGTATGTATTATATAGTTTGTCAATGTTCTCACGACCCCGATTAAAAGTTGGGTGGGCTTAGTAAGGTTACATAACACCTTGTAGCTTGTCACCAATCGGCCAAAGACAGCTAGCAGAGTTTGTTGTCCGCTCTAAAGCATTAGAAGCCTAGAAATCTGCGACAACAGAATCATATTTTAAACTTTCCTTATCATTCCAATCTCGCAACTCACGTCTACTTGTCAACGAACTTGTCAACGGCTGACAAAAGTCATGCTTCCACCGAATATAAGTACGCATCAAATGCTGCATCAAAATTTGCTATACACTCTTCAGTGGTGCTGAGACCCGATTCCGCTACCGATAAGTCAGGGAAGCGTTGAGGCCATAGGAGGAGCGTCGTTATAAAGATTACAATATAAATTTTTGCATCTACAAAAATATGTTTAATCACACACAAACACAAGTATTTATATTATATTGTGAACTTTTCTCTAATCAGACTCTACTTTATTTTTTCTTCTGCCTTCTCTTTGACACTTGAAAATCTTGAAACTTCAAAATAATTTTCATAGCAAAGAATAGAATGGTCTTTTATGTAAAATTCAGGTTTTCCATGTTAGGTAGTTGAGGGTTGTTCCTTTTTATACGGTTGACATGCAGATGTCTTGTCTGTCTCGAAGCTTTCTTTCTGAATGTTTTGCATGTGTCAAATTTTCACTTTTTTACTTTTTCGCTTTATATTTATTTTTATTTTTTTTTTTTTCTCAATTTCATATCTATCGTTACTAGTCTTTTATTTTTTTCTTTTTGGCTGTGTTGCCGCAAACGTGCTTTTGACAGTTTACACTTGATGGATGAGTGTTAATTATGATTTAAAATGAGTTGATTATGTATGTATTACTTCTTTGTTTCATTTTCGTTTTTTTTTTTTATTTCCATAAATCCTTTTGCGTTTTCCGTTGAGTGCAGCGCGTTCTTCCTTCCTTTCGGTTTTTTTTTTTTATACCCGGCACCGAAGGATGGGGGTATATTTATTTTCTTAAAACGTTTGCAACGCGCAGAGAGAAGTATCAGAGACCCTACAAAGTATATATATTCTAAATCAGCAACAAATTCTAAATCGATTTAAGCATATTCGTCTCCCCGTTTATCCCCCCCGATGCTGTAGTACCTGTACAAAATTGGAAAAAATTAACTGCGCCTATTCAATATTAGAGTGTACCAAAGTTAAATTTTTTTCTATAAGTTAATAAGGCGCAGAAACAAGCTTCAAAAACCCCATAAAGTATATCAATTCGTGGCCAGTTTCGAATTTGGGATACACCTTAACACGTCCGTCTGTTCATTTGTCCATCTTTCCATCTGCGCAACTGTGCAGTCTTTATGGGACACATTGTCTTGTTAGCGAAAATGAAGATATCGCCTACAAAAGAATTTGGAAGTGAGCTATACTTTTTGAAAGATCCGCCTACAACGCCCACAAACCTATGCGACAAAAAATTTTGTTTCGAAAATAGAAAACATCAGCCACGGGCTCTATATATTATAGAGCATGCAAATTTATTAATTTTTTTTTTTGTACCCTTTTTCGGTAACGATGATGGGTGCAAAAAATTTGATCACGGCCGAATATAATTTTCTTAGTTGATTGTTTTGTTATTGCTTACTGTATCTGTAAAATATTTGTTAAACATGTTCACTCCAATCAATTTGAGTATTTAAAAATTGAAGGCGTTCTTGTTATGGCACACCTCTTTCTCTATTCTTATCAAATTGATGGATTATTATAATGGAATATTTTAAAGAATTTTTAACTGAAAGCAAATAAACGTGCATTAATCGGTTGGAGGACAGATGCGTTGACGATTACGGATGCTACTCTAAAGTAATATTCAAAGCCGATTTCATATTCATTTTATTTACTTTACTGCAATGCAACGCGGGTAATACATCGTTTGTTTGAGACTAAATTTGCTTTTCAGTTAATCACGGAACTCTCATTGATCAAATGCGTTTAGGAGGAGGCTTTTAAGTGCAAAAAGAATGTAAAGTTATTTCAAAATTTTCGTCCCATTTAAACTTGCAACGACTATGCCGATTGTAATACAATTCTAATGAAATAAGCCGGTCACCAAGGGATAAAATTGAACATTGTTGATGTAAAGAATGAACGTGAACAAGAAAAACAATTTTTGCCTTAAAGAGTAATGATGTTAATGGTGTGTAAGCATAAAAGTTGAGGTCAGTTTCCCAAACTTATTAACGAAAGTTCAGAACAACTTTTCGAAATTAGTTTTTTACACAAATTTGGAGGTTTTTTAAGGGATATGATGAATTGTTGAGTAATTGTTGAATAAACCTGCTTGTCTAATGTCGATCCACCTATTTTTTGCATTCAATCTATTGCTTGCAATTTTTGAGATATAAGAATGAAACACACTGTACACTGACTTGTTTTGGCTAAAGGACGAACATACAGCCGTATCTCGAAAAACTTTTTTTATAAAAAAAATTGTCAAAATTGTCATGAAAAATCGCTTTGGCATGAGATATTGTTAGAAAAAAACTAAAAACAGGTGAGGTGATTTTTTGAACTTCCGCACATGAAGCCGTTCCAACGAAAATTAGGCCTTCCTATAGAAAGCAGATGTAACTGTTAATAACTTATAATGTAATTGGACATAGAAATCAACTTAAGCAAATTTGAACCCAACAGCTATATTTCAAAAATATAATTCCTAATATTTTGGGACAAAAATTAAGAAGAGCAATGTGGTTTAGGGTATTTAATTGTCGGTCATGATGAACCATAATTTCTTTACTTGTTCTTTTTACCATCTCCTTACAAGTCACAGTCTCATCTCTTAAACAAAAAACATAAATAATTCTTGAGATATTTTTCAACTTCCAAAGATGCGCGTAGGATCTTTTGAAAATAATCTATCGAAAATGAACTACAAAATCGTTTAAAGCTGACCTATCAAAATAATCTTACAGTTTAGTTTCAAAGTTAATTGAGCGAGGAGTCAAGCTGCTAGAAGTAAGGGCAGCTTGAAAAACACAATTTCGAGAAAAACGCGACCACGATTTTACGTAGTGGCTTAGTCTTAAATATAGTTTCAAATATTAATTTCACTCGAAAAATTGACTTTTTGGGAAACATAAAACCTTTCGTATATAAAATTTAAAAAGATTCAGATTTACTCGGTAAAACAAGTTGCATTAGAAGCCCAATATTCAAAGAAGAAATTGAGACCTATGCTCTCTTTGTAGTTTTAATAGAAGAGTGTGGCCATAATTACAACACACTCCATCTTTACATAAAATAAAATTTCAATTTGATATCTGCTAAGATCTACCATAAAATATTGCAAAAAATTGAAAGCAAAAATGATCAAAAAAACCGTTCTTTGTAGAGCGAAAGATAGTGTTCTTCATTAAAGGGTGTGTATTATAGTACATAATAAAAATTCGTTTTTCATGCCCGCACACTGAAGTTGTGAGATCTTTCGGCCATTATGTGGCATGGTATGCTTTTCAACATAATTATGAGTAAATAATAACAATAATAATAATAATAATAATAATAACAATAGTAAAGAGCCCTCTCTTCTTCTTCATGATTGCCGTACAAGATCAAGTAATATGCACTAGGAAATATCAAAAAACAATAACAAAAGGGCCCAGCTACCTAGTGTATCGTACCTTTAGTGATCGCTCAGTCGGTAAAGGCATAAAACACTTACTGATTGGGCACACACCCACTAGGCTGCGGCCACCGTCTCCCTATTTCTTCCCCTCTCTCTCCTCCCTCAATTCTTTCTTACCGTCACCGTGTTGCACAAATAAACGACGTACCCTGAGTGGTTAATCATATAAAGGAAAATAGATAAAATGATAGATGTAAGTAAAACAGCAGAAACTATAAAACATAGTACATCATGATACATATACTATCCAAATGTTCTTGGTGGAAAAATAAGACGTTGATCCATTTATTTATTTATTTCGTTTAATGAATATAACCCGGAACACGTGATAGAAAATGAAATATTAGCAATGTCCTGATATAGAATGAATTCGAACTAAAAAACCAATAGCTCATGATATACCATGTGCTTTCCCCAAAGAAAGGGAAAATATGCACCTGGTGCGATGAAAGCGTAACTGAAAAATATGCGGAAAATATAAATAAACATATGCCGTTGATAATAACAATAAAACGGCAATGAAAAGTTGGAAAAAGTCAAAATAACACCACCAGTAACATCATCTACCGGCATTATATCAAGACCCTAACTAAAAAGCCTAAAAAGCTAAGTTACAAACAAATGCAACGAGTCGTAATACTACGGTCCGGTAGAGTTGTAAGAAAATTCATGGGTGACTCTGAATGAAGAAATCACCAACAAAATATGGGGATTTCATATTATAGTTATAAGCGATCTTTAGTTGTTAACAAGTAATAAAATTATTTTCGGTCGTGACCGAATCTTCCCCATTATCGCAGAAAAGACTAAAAAGATGGAAAAGAACTAAATTTTCATATAGTATTAGGCGGGCGCGGCTGTTTTTTTCTACTTCCAGAGTCAAAGTAGAAATTTATATAGTGCATGTGTTATAGTTTATGTGTAATGAGCGAAAGACAGGGAAAGCAAAGGTGTCCAAGGCTTTTGTTGCATGGGTGTACGGGCGTTATAGGCGTGCCCTTTGACCGGGTTGAGTCATTTTCAATTTTTTTTTTGCAAATTTCCAGGCGATACCTTCAATTTTTGCGAACGGGAGAATGTTTATCGCAGAGGCAGACGAACAGACAGACATGGTTAGTTGCAGTCCGAATTTGAAAATAGTCAAGAATTTGTATATGCACTGTAGTTGATGAGTAATAAGCAAGCACTAATTTTTTATTCTTTGTGAGAAACAGATGTGTTCTCATTTTCAATACAAATATACGTTCAAAAACCTCCAATACATCGGCCAAATTCGAAGCCGATAGAATGAAGAATGTTTACAACAGACATTACACAGATGGATAAAAGTGCAGATGCCTCAAAATTTGGTGCTGATCAAGAGTATATATAAAATTATTGTTATTATTAAATTATACAATTTATTATACTAATAGTCTTGTTATTATTATTATCATTCTCTTGGGCTGTAAGAAATTTACGATGAATAGTTCGCCCATAAACATTGTATTCACTTGCTGTTCCTTCTATTGCGCAACTTATATAAAGGAATCCTAATTATCAAAAAAAAAAAAAAAAAAAAAAAGGGTGTACACAATTTGTTTAATTAACGGGAGAATAATCATTGGTATATTTACAGCCACGTATTTATCATAATGGAACCTTCACTTGCAACTGATGTTGTGTCCACCCTTAATAAAATAAGGTTCAGTTGATGTATTTGTGGGCGAAAATGAATCACAGAATAAACAAATCTTAGTAACTTTGTGTATAAATCGTTACTTGCGAGAGCATTAAACCTTTGACTAGCTTAAGTAGATTTTAAGTAAATTTTCAATCTTTCCGAGTGCTATTAAATACAATAAAAACAAACTAACCAAAACTAAAAAGTTCGGATTATTCTTCGGAATGAATATATTATATATTTCCAAGCAACCATAAAATGTTGAAAGAAGTAAAAATAAAAATAAAATTAAAAGAATAAAAACACATCAAAACCAATTAAGATATACGTAATTGATCACATCCTTAAGAGAGACGAACAATCTACAAAAGACTAATTCTCGCGGTTACACAACAACAAAATATTGCTCCCCATACATATCTGTTTCTATATATATTATTTATGCATATATAGCTATTCGGAGGTATTTCATGTGAATGTTGTAGCTGATCGCAAGAAAAGTTATTAACTCAATAAGAACAACAACATGTATGTCACACAATTTTGGTCGGAATTAAAAGTTTTCAAGATACGTAAATACGCATATGGAACGCTTTCAAAGTTACGCTAATCTCCAAAGTGCTCCTTGATCGTACATACCATCCATTAAACATATGAAGAAGAGAAAGACAACAAAATGCTAGAGAATGTTAAAAAAAAAGAAAAGAAATAAAAGAAAAAATATTTACTTCGATTATTGCACGGTCATAAAAATTAAGAAAACGTTGATTGGTAACAAATGTTTGATTCCCGCGTCAACTAGCTATGAACAAGAGAGACAAAGTATTCATAGATAGAAAAGCGGGGCGCGGATACAGTGCTTGGTTAGGTGGTGAGGGCAAATGAGGGACAGGAAGAAGCGGCAAAGGGAAGAGATAAAAGACACTAAACAAACGCCATTAAAACACCACGAAGCTGCTGGCTTGCTGGGAATTACGAAGACAACAAGAAAAACTCATGTCAGTTCGCCCGCCTTTTTAAACGTACAGGTAAAACACGGCCACTGCTTTAACAAATGTCATATGCCAGCAAACCAGCAAGCACAAAAACAGTAAAACGGACAGACAGATTGCAAAAGGTTTAAATGTGAATCTAGGTAAAGGTCTGGCATAAATTAAATACGCTTCAAAACACTATTAAAACGAAGCTAAAAGCAAAGTCAAGCAAACCAAACCGCACCCAACAACGTACATAATATTAAATTACAACCAGAAAATTTCATTCTTTGAAAGACGACAAATATGATCATCGTTTATGCGTATGTTTGTCTGTTTGCATACCTTTTAGGTAATGTTGAAATAAACGCAACAACAACACATCTCCAATGATAACAACAAAAAGGCAAAAATTTAACCATTCTGTCATAAACAGTAAAACCGCAAAAAAAAAGAAAAACGACAACAACAACAAACACAAAAGGAGTACTAAAAATTGAAAAACAAGAAATCATATATACATAAACATACATAAGCACATGCACGCACGTACGCAAATGTATAAAGTAATCGTTATAGGTAGGAAAGGTTTTATCATTAGGCTTGGGACGATAATAGCTATGGTTAAATGCTTTGCATGCTCATAAAATGACAACAATTTCATTCAGTAAAACATCGTTTTTATCTTAAAAAGTCATGTACGACGACACTAAATGTTCATGTACTGTTTGTAGCTGTACGCAATACATAGATATGAATGTTGTGAACGAGTCGTGTCTGAAAAGGACACACTGCTGGTCACTGCAAATAACAATAGCTCAGCATGAGTCCAAATACGATTTTTTGCTTTTTTTCTTCTTCAAATTGTTCGCAATCACATCTTCCAACACTATTATTATTATGGCTGGTGAGATTATTGCGAGAGGTTTCAATACTTGATGGGTACGTATTGTCAATGAAATTTTCTTTGCGCTAGGATGAGTGCAAAAAGACCAAAAAGAAAAAGAACGACAACTTACGTTCCTATTGAGATAACACTGGCGACGATATACTGCCGTGTTTTTATTAAACTTTTGTCATTCATGAAAGTGTTCCTGTGATCTTATATATTATTACTGTTTTTCTTCTTTCTCTCGCTTTTCACTTTTCTGCCCTTCTCTTACGTTAGAAAGTCCATCACATTGTTGATTAGATAGGGTTTTAGAGATGACGCTCTAACGCATTTTAAATGAAGAATTTGTTTGGCTTGGCGCCACTGTTAATAGAGTGCAATTTTTCCATAAATTTCTTCTCGTAACGGAGGTAACATGTCATTACTAAGACAACATACTTGTATATACATACATGTGTACAGTTTCCTGATTGCATTAAGAGAACACCCACGATTATCTAGATAATACGAATGAAATTTATTACTTGGAACGTTTAGCGAATTTCCGATTAGATAGCGCAATGACGTTCTCATTAGCAATAGTTTCGATAGGAAAGAACATTTTTAAAAAACTTTTCACTCAAAAATTCTAAAATCCAATCCAGATAAAAAAAATTAAAACTAATTGAATAAAAATTATAAAAAAAAACACATCTTCAGTACAATGAGTTTTTAGCGAACTTTTGATCGACACAAATCGAACCTTCATCAAAAAAATGAATAGAATAGTAATAGAATAGTATGTTAACTCGCTTTCGTCGTAATCGAACAATCAATTTAATTAGTCAATTTTCACCGATTTGGGAAGAAAGTTACCACTTTGAAGAATTGAGCAAGAGGCTTGGAAGACCAAAGTTGACTATTTTTCTATACTATACTAACTAGAAACCTAGGAGATAACTTTAGAAATACAGTCAAACTTAGTGTTATGCCGAGAATAATCGGAAAATTGATGAAAAAGAAAAAAGTAAGAAAATTATATTCGGTCGTGAGTGATTTTTTTACATGATCTATGTTTACTAAAATCAATTTTTTTTGACAAATAAACTTTTTTTCCTCATTAAATACCAAAACACCCAAAGTACGCTACCTTTCTTGATTTACTTTTCGTCCGACTCATTACGTTGTAAGGAATGTAAAAAGTAGACCAACGTGATGTAAATTTTGCAGGGTATATTTATATGTCAACTCAATATTTCGCGTGGACTAATTTTCAGCATAAGATACATCAAATTAGACTTTGTTGCTATGTGAAGGCTTGCTATACCCTGCACCACCTGCGGTGCAAGGGTATGTTAAATTTGTGCGGATGTATGTAACATCCAGAAGGACTTGTGGTACGCAGACCCTTCATTGTGCCAATCGATTTAAAATCAGTTTCTGATTTAATTTAAGCATATCTGTCCGTTTGTCGCAATGCTGGTTTTGTGTTCTTTTATTCAACAAACAAGCGATAATTTTTGGAATATTTTAATTAAATTTGGTACACTGAGGTGTTCTCGACCGAGGGACGAACGCTATTGAAAATGGCTCGGATCGGACCAGGGCTTGGACCACTTCCTACACAACATCTTACCTGGAAAAGTCGTTGTACAAACAGCTGTATCAGGCGAATTGATGTAGGATATCCAATAATGGGGCGTAGTACACTATAGTGTTTTGTGTAAGAAGTAAGAGAAAAAGTTGAAAAAGTGCTCTCATCCGATCCAAAATTTTTCTGGTTCATTAAGTTTACCAAAATACAATATACGACGCATGCAAGTCGCGTTCTTCCCCAACCCCCCTCCCCTCCCACCACCCTTCTAGTAATAGTATACTAAATATGCAACAATTACAGTGACTGGAGTTACATCCAACTTTTACCATGATACTGGTGGATTTAGAACCATATTTTGTAATGATTTAAACTTGCTTAACGGACTTTTGTATTCTACCTACTAGACACAAGTGCTAACGTTTGGGTAAAGAAAGAAAAAATTCAATTGAGAAAGATTTCAATTTGAAAATTGATATAAAGCGTGGATTGCATTGTTTGAAATATTTTAATATTTCTCATTGATTTAATTCTTTTCTTTCAATGAATTCTTCAGGTAAGACAACTTCGTAAGCAGAAGAGGTTACTCTCCTTACATTTGTTAACAATAACAAATTTGCCAATTTCGAGAGTTATTGTTTTTACAAATTCTTTCGCCATGTGTTTCTGTGCATATTGTATACATATGCTCGTATGTGGATGTGTGTGATAAAGCATTTCGCATAATAAATTATAGTTTGATAAGGTCAAGCACGAACTGTTCCATTGCTAACGCAACAAAGTTAAGGAAAAGATTAGCATACATTGTACAACAACAATATAGGCAAAGAGAGAAAAATTAAAACGAGACTTTAAACAAAACTAAACCCTGAGAACCAATAAAAATTATAACCGCATAACAGTTGCTTCCGATCTACGACATACTCCGAATATGCAAAAATTTAGTTGTATGTATGTATATGTATGTATGTAGGTCTCAGTGAAATGTCGATAATATATACAATGCCTTCATAAGAAATGAACTACTAATGCAAGAAATGAGAGAAAGACGTCGGGCGCCACCTGTCACCTCAATACGATGTAGTTTTGCACGATTTTGCATTATGAATAAGAATATGAAAATATTTGATCGTTATACAGATGAGATCTGAGAGTTTAGCGGACAAATAAAGAAACACGAGTAAAGACAACACGTTTTATTACAATACTAACGACATACAAATATTTGTGTATTCTAGAGTAGCGTAGTGTTGTCTGTCTATTGCTTTTGTAAAGCAATATATGTATATATGTATGTATACATACACATAAAATCAGCTTGTGAGGTCGCTTCACTAGTCGGGCAGTAGTTGTAGTGTAATGTATACAACCGAACAACAATTGTTAGTAAATAGAGAACCAAAAAAAAGAAAGACAAAAAAATCATGTTTTCGTTACAATGAAATCATGTTTTCTGCGCTTTTTCAATCGTCATCATCATCATCATTATTAGCACCAGAATTGGCAGCAACATCTGATGTCCTTTTGCAATTTCTTTTTTTATTCATTTCCTTTTAAACATGGTCATCATTAACTTATAATACAACTTTAATAATTTTATAGAGCTTAGGATTCATTCTTACAAACTACAACAAACCTCACATGTAGTGAGGTCGAAATATTTTAGTAAATAAAATATTTTTCGATTTTATTCATAAACCACAATATGTCTTAGTGTTTTCGAATAAAATCGAAAAACTCAGACGTTTTTCTATCTCTAAATGTATGTAGTTTAAGGAAAGCTTTCGTTTGAAAAAAAATAAAATTTAGGTTTGAGGAAAAGGAGGATGAGAAAGAAACTCGAATAAAATAATTTTTTTTATCTGTGTTATCCGGTAGACAATAACTTTAAAGACGTTGAAGGAGAAAGAGAAAAAATTGTGGAAACACATTGGAAATTATTTTAAAATTCAATTCATTTATGTTAATTACTATACAACAGTTTGCAATATTATTACATACCATTAAAAAAAGAGATTCGGTTGACAGCTGGTGACGACGGAATTTTACAAATATGTTTTGTATTCAACCTGTGATCTGCAGGCTTACCTTTGCATTCTTCATTTTACCCTAACTTCTTCCTTATCTCCAGTAGGAGCAAATTTCACGAAGAACATATTCATTACAAAAAAATGTTGTACAAGTATAAATAAAATTTTTGAAAATAGAAGAAAATGGGAATAGCTCTACCAGAAGAATGCGGATAATATGAAGAAGGCAAAAGCAAAAGCGGCAAAGCCTCAAAAATTTGGAAAAGTATCGAAAACGGGCACACAAAGGCGCCGTCGAGACCTTCAGATGCAGCAAAAATAAAAAATATCAAGTAAGAGTGTATGTGGAGTGGTCGAAAAAATGATCCGATCCGCACCATTTTTAATATCGTGCGTCTTCGGGCCAACATGTACACGTCAGTATAGCAAATTTCATCACAATATCTCGAAAATTGTGGCATGCAGCTTGAATACAAAATATATGCACGGATATCAGTCGGACAGACAAGAGTAAGTCGATTCGGAAAACGATCCTGAAACGATCCGTATATTGAAAGAAGAGTCTACCTCAAGTCCTTCTGAGTGTTATACACATCCGCACAACTTAATTTGCCCTATACTCAAGTGGTGTAGGGTATAAAAGGTACTTTAATATGAAAAATGCCGTTCTGACGAAATTAGCAAAAAAACTATTGTTTTACTTCAGAAAAGCAAAATTCAAAGATTAAAAAAACTCGAAGCAGGGGATTGCTGATGTTTCTTTGTCTTGTTTAATATTCGTTTTTGTGAGAATAAAATTTTTAAATGTAATTAAATAGAAAATTTAAAAACTTAAAGTAAGTTTTGTAGAAATATAGTAACTTTTTATATAGTAATTAACGTAAATAAATTTAATTTTAAATTTAATTCAAACGTGTTTTCATACTTTTTTCTTTTTCAACTTCATTCAAGTTATCCGCAAGAAAAAGAAAGACTATCACAAAAGCGATTTTATTCGCATCAAATCAAATCAACAATAATGTGTAATGGAAGGAAGGATAGTGGCCATTCGAAGAACCATAAAGGATTTATTTTACTTTTATTTAAAGTCAAAAAGACTTGTAACAAAAACCTTGAAAAGCATATTTATGTTTGTCAATCTTTTTTGGATTACGTCTGGTAGTTCCAAAGCACATCCCAGCACGTTCGCTGTTGCCCATTCAAGCATTTCTCATAATTGGTATAATTTGTTTGCTGTATATTTTGCTAAAGCCATAGTTACAGTTACATTTTCATTTTCATTGCTTTTTCTTCAGAGACATTCTTCTCAATATGAACGAACAACACTATTGGCCGTTCATTACAATATGTTATAATTTTATATATATACAATACATTCCTATCGCTTCACAATAGAGTAGTGATTGTCTTTAATAAAATCTCTTCAGTATTCTACAATGACGCTTAGGATTAGTATTTACAGTCATTAAAAAAATCCCTTTGGTTTTTGTTTTTTTTCATAGCACTTGTGGCACGAGGGTATATTAAGTTTGTCCGGACGTTTGCAACACCCAGAAGGACCTGTAACAGACCTAATTTTTTATTATACCGATTGACTCACAAAGTCATTTTAAGCTTGTTTATCCGTCCGGAATTTTTGAGATATTTTGATGAAATTTGGGACACTAACGAATTCTATTGAAAACAGTTTGAAACGGACTCACTTCTTCGACCTTTTACCATAAAATGCCTTACTTTCAATAGTCGTTACGTAAATAATTGCAAAATGGTGTAGAGTATTTAAAAGTTGGCGGCGGCTCGCTATAGTGTTTTGAATGGTTTTTATGCATTTAATAAAGCAAAAGAAAAATTCGTCATATTGTTTTGCCTGTTGGAGTCCAAATTTCTGCCGACGTTAAGTGAAGCAAAGAGAACTAAAGGCAAACCCAACAACATCATGAGTAAATTATTAACGAATGTTAGGAATTAAACTGAGTAACTGCATAACATAGGTATAAACAATAAAAGTAATGAAAATAATTTGTGAAACTAACATAACCGGACGACAGCGCAAAAGTAGAATGTAAGCTTCAGACTTTGCCTTAATGTAATGCTGCTACTCACGTTAATGAAGAGTTAATATTATATAACTTATAAGGTTTGTGAGGAGTATTTATTAGTATTTTCACTTTCAAAAAAAAAAAATCAATGAAACTTTGATTATGAACATGTATTCAGTAATGGAACATATTTAACTTCTTTTCAGGAATAGGCAAAATGCAATGCAACGCAGTGCAATACACAAGTGCAGTAAAATACCTTATGCATAATAGTTCGCATTAATAATTTCATTGCATTTATTATTTCACATGATAGCTGATGATGAAATAATGGAGATAAGATAACAAACAAAAGGCCAAAGAAACAAAATTAATATACCTTTGTATACTTTGTACTTTGTACGAAACGCATTGATGGAAGAAAGTCAGGTTTCTAATTAGTAAACTCTTACCAAGTGAAAACATAATCTCACCCTTTTTCCGATAAAAGTTTCGATAATAAAAAAATTATATTTACATAAGTTTTACTTAATGTTGGTTCATATGTTTATAACGAAAACTATTTGACTATTGTATCGATGAAAGGTATTCGAGGACATGTACAATTATCCTTTTTGATTTCAACTATAAGTGAAAATGTGAAAATGTTTAGCAACAAGATACCACGAACTTTGAAAGATTTTATATGTTTCCAGTCCAAACTTCGAATCCTATGCAGGACCAATTGTTATATATTGCAACCACCTACTATTAACCAAAATATTTGCTACCATTTTCTGCAACTTTTTCTCATCTTTCTGGCAACATGGTGATACCATGTCGAAAGAACGATATTGGTTGGCCAGCACTTCTTCAGCATTTTGACACAGCGTGGCAGTCAAGCCATGATGCGTCGATCTGAACAAGTGGTAACAGAAGGCGCTACATCTGGTGAGTGCGCTGGCTGCAGCAGTACTTTTCATTTGAGCAATAGTGTATCCTTGATAACGCTTGGAACATTGCTGGTTTTTTTTTTCGACAAAACATCATTAATTTGTTCAATTGACGTTAGTAGACATCTGTAGTAACAATTTCATTCGCTGTGAGCAGATCGTAATACACAGTACACCTTGCTCACCTCACCGTTTCCATAGCAAAGACCTCTTGCGTTTAGTGTTGTTCAGACCATTTTTTGGCATTTACATCAAAATCGTCATTTTTAAATCGTTGAAACCAAAATTGACAATTGGGACATCACGGCGGGCTTCGGCAGCAAATTTCTCCAAATTAAACGGCAAAAGTAATGGATGTCGAAAATTCAATTTTGAGCGCTCCATGATTAACGTGTTTACACACTGAATAACTCAATCATACTAAATGGAAAACAGTTAGTTAGAAAGGTAAAAACCATCAAACCAAAACCATTGTAAATTTATTCTTCACATTATTTTATCGTTTTTGCGTTTCATATCGCTGATCAAAATACATGCAGGCACCTATTATGTAAATCTTAAAATTGTGTTAATGTATTATATATTATGTGTCGTGATGTGTGCTCATAAGAATCGATCGCATACAAGCAAATCAGAGAGTAACGCTACTGTAACATCTTTAAAAAAGCAAAACCATAACCGTCAGCGAGACTTTTAGGAGTATATTTAGGTACGAAAAAAGAGTTGTTTCTAAAAAATAATGAAAAAACCGCGCCACCAGAACCATTCTATCCACGCATCATCAATTGAAAGGCTTCTGCAGCGTAACTTGTCCAAATTCGATTTAAAAATAAGCAAAAAAAAAAAAAAAACGAATTTAACCTAAATTCCTATGCGTAATGAAATCTTTCTTTATATTGAAATATTAATTTTTATGTGATTAGCAAGCGTTTGAATGGAGAGGTTCAATTTTCAATATATATCGACTTTTTTATTAATAAAAAATATTTGAATAAATTTATCGAGAATATCCTGCGTATTTCTCTAGAGGGTGTTGCTTTAAAGAGACTGTAAAAAAGTCAAATGAAAAAAATTAAAGTTGTTTGCGTTATGTGCCGCGCCGTTTCCAAAAACTGTGTTTCAAGTTAGACGCTTTCTAAATCTTAAGTCATCGTATACTGCCTTGCAATTACGTTCGAAAAATCGTAAGATAAAATTTTGCTGTACCCACAATAGTCCTTCTTGACAATTTAAGGTATCATTTGAGCCCATAAAAAATAGATTAGTTTTTTGAAAAATATACTGTGGTAAGCGTCAGCCACGTTAAAATAAAGTGTATTAGACTGAGCAGCTTACGTTATGTTCTGAGAGGATGATGAAGAGGTTGGAGTTGAGGTGTACGATAATTGGGAGGAATGTCTTCACCTTTCTCCTACCAGTTAAGCAGAAGTCTACCACAGTAGTACGTCTATTTTATCAACAACCGATGTACAAGAACAAAACATATTCAGTCACTACATTTGTTATAGCGGCTGATAGTTTGCGCAAAGATGGGTTTAAAACAAGTTCCACACACGTTCCATGGTGATCTTGTCGTCAAATGCCTAAGAGGTAATTTTACGTGGGAACCAAGCCAGAGAACAAGCCAAACAATTGTCTGTTAATTTTATTGACGACAACCAGCGCCCCTCAGAGCCAATAGGTAGATTCCATTGTTCCTGAGATCTCAGTAGCTAGGAAAATGGCTATTTTTGTATTCTAATGAGAACTGCATCGCATATAGTCAAAGAAACTTTTTGAAACTATATTGGTGTAGGCACCATACCAACGGTCATACGACCGTTTCATTACCTATTGATCAGTTTTACGATATTCTGAGGTAAAACCCGATATTTTCGACGTGCAAGTAATGAGATTAACATCCTGCGTAGCTATCTCTTTGCCGGAACAATCATTTAGTGTTCGGACAGCTCGATACTAAAATGCGTACATTTTAAAATCCTTTAATCAGTCCTTGTATACTCTTAGAAGAAAATTGGCCTCAATCTTAAACTCGTAAGTTTCGTTTGTTCCTGCTATTGGTAGCTCTGACACAAATTGATTACTGAAGTAAACTTTCTCTTCAATTACATTTATCTTAATAATATACTAAAAATCTCTTCTTGCACATCTCTTATAACTATTTTGAGTAAAACCATTATCCTAAGACTTACTATTGGCAAATAAATAAATGAATACAAAATAAGAAGTAAAGTGGCAGGGTTTGCAGTTTTTATCACAGCACTCATGTTTGAAAAATGGTTTTCGCGAAAACTGTGCGAGTATGAGTATTCTAGCATGAACTAGCGCCTCTTAACAACTTTTGGGCTCTTTGTTTATTTTTTTTGCTTTGCGTTGTGAGGACTAGCATTGAAAGTCGAAGTACGAGACTTTAGTCCGAGCAAAGCCATGTGTGATTGTTTTCTTTGTCATATGGCATAACCAGTTAGGTATCTTAGATATTTTAAAAAGAGTGAACGATCTACGATATTCGTCATCTCTTTGTTTCTTCAATTAGTGGTAGGCACTTCTATCGTTTTCCATTCTTATAGATGGTGTCATCTATTTGTCACTATATTGTCACGGCAAGTAAACTCCTCTCATGCCATTGTCAAACTCCATCTTAGTATTGTTGCAACGTCGCTAATATTTTACATGTCACCTGTTACCACGTGTTACTATATTCATAACATTATTTGTTATTTGTTATTTGACAATTGTTAGATAATTTTCTATAAATCTGCACAATTTTATCAAAAAACAAAAAAAAAAAAAAAACAACAATGGCAGAACGATCAAGCCGAGTTATTCCATTACAAGTGATAGTATTCCTTGGGAAAATATTATCTCTTACTCAGAGCAGGGATATTTTTGGTTGATTCGACAGCTTCCTGTTCACAAATACGAAGATATATGTATGCAGTAAAGTAGAAAAATCAGCTTTCATTATGGTTAAATCCAATTAAATTAAAATATTTTCTTGATTTTTTTCCTTCCCTATCTTGTTTGATTCTCATTCTAAATGTATTCAAAGATCCATAGAAAGCAGACTCCTGCTGTTGGCTTTATGTGTTCTAGCTATAGCAGGGTATCTTTAATTAAGTTATCCTTTAGGGTTCAGTTTCATCAACATTTTGACATTTATTAGTACCTGAAAGTCATTTTTGATCATATCGTTTCTTTTTTCTTTGAGATTCTTTAAATAAAAAGCAAATGAAGAAAACAAAGTCGCTTTTTCATTACTTTGCGATTTTGTTTCCTTTGCATGATTTATGAGAACTTGACCTTGTTTGTTTTTGTTTTTATATACCTAGGTTAAGAGCGTCTCTTTAATGGACTCTTAAATATCGTACAATAGATTTGTTTAGTAATACCTTCTGTTTGGTCTACGACCATTTTGCTCTTTTATCTTTTTTCTTTTGTTCTTTAATTTTTATTTTTTTCATTTTGTGTCCTCTTATATAATTTCTCTGTTTTTCTTTTTAAAGACCACATAGTGGGTATGTATTGATTTGTTGTGACTTTTGAATTTATTGATTGCGTTAGAACTATGGTTAAAGTTCTGCATGTGTTAGAGTATTTTACAAACTAAAGGGTGTGCTGTGGAATTATATATAACATATGGATCACTAATTCCCGGGACTGATACACAAGTGCCGTCTTTTGCAAAAAATCCATATTAGTGCCAATGTGCTAAAGATCAAACAACATCTGTCCAGGTTTCATTTCATATCATTTCGTTTATTAGTTTAAAAAGTTGTGGTTTAAATAACGCTACTCTTTATATTTTCAAACTAAAAAGAAAGTCCGAATTTCGTGTGTTAATTAAGCTTTGATTTTTTACTTCGGAGCAACATTATCGTACTCCTCTTTGTGGAGCCCAACAATTTGTCAAAGGTTTGCTGATTAGAAAGGTGTATCGATGATGCGGAACGAATGATAATGGAAAAGTGTAGCTGCAAGAGTTAGCTAGCAATCTAAAATTATCAAAAAATGGTGCATACACTATTTGGTATAAAAATAGTCCCTTTGTCTGAACTGATAGATGAGCATTAATGTCCTACTGATGATAAAATCGCAAATTGCTATTTCATCAACCATATTCACTAGATCTGGCCCCCAACGAGTGCCATCTGTTTGTAAATTTTAAAATGACGAGCCAAGGGGGGGGGTTTATATCGAATAATGAGGTCATTACGAAATATGCAATATATTTTGAAGATCTTAAGCAATCGTTCTATAACAAAGATATCTAAATATTAAGGACGCGTTCCATCGAATATATCCCTCTTGAAAGAGACAATGTTGATGAATAATGTCAAATATTGCAAAAAAAAAAATATATATATGTAATATTTACATATATACATATATATTTATTTATATGTATATTTTTTTTTTTCTTATTTTTCTATCTCACTTAGTACCGGAAATTATTGACCGAAGCAATGTAAGTACGATCATTAAATGCTATATTAGAATTTTTATAAAAAATCGAAAACTTTCTTAATTAATCCTAATCCGTGCACATTGAGCTTTTCAGTGTCGCTTGAACGTTTCGGGCCATTTTGCATTTCCAGAAAACATATGACCTACTGATAGTATAATATTTTTTTTTATAGATATGTAAACGAATTCAAACTGTAAGCAAAAATAACAACATTTTACTTATTCCCATGATTCTGGCAAGCGACTGAGAGTCAAATTGTGATATGAAAACTCGTTACATAAAACGCATTAGCATTCATTTATAATCATCGTTCATGTTTGATTTTATTTTATTCAAATAAGAATAAATTCATTTCTTTAAAGTGCTGACTAAATTTGTTGCACTCAAGTCTATAATCCCTTATTAACTTACTCTTGGAAAATTTTCTCCATATAAGTTTTTCTATATCATGTCTAATAAGATTCGTTTATTATTTTAGATCCGAAAAATATGCTGCACCGTGGTGTGAATAAAAAATACTTTACTCACGATCATTTAATTTTACTGCCAGTAAATATGCTACGAATTTCTTTTTTTATATGTAGTGACGAGTTGGCATAAAAATCGTTTATTTTTCATATGATCTTAAACTATAAACTTGGGTAAAGATGTCTTTTATGAAAAAAAAAAAGTGAATTTGAAAATAAGCAAATGTTAGCAAGAATAGATTAGATTAATTAAATAATCTGTTCAAGGGGCGATATCGTTGTTGGAGAATTATAATGTCATTATCTTAATAAGTTCGCCCAGTAAATCATGTGTGTAAGCAAATAACATTATCTTCTTCGAAGCCATATGTGATTTAATTTTAGCTAAAGGTAAACACCTATTGTTCAGAAATAAATAACTAAGTGTCAACGATGTAACTCAAACAATTGCAAACCTTATAAAAAGGAATAAACTCTAATAAGACGCATAAATAAGCTGAGCAGCCCAGCACGTCACCGTAAGCAAAGGCTATTGACGTCCACTAATAGTACGTAAATGAAATCATCTAATTGCTAATGGAAAACTATTGTATTTGAATAAATAGTTTGCATCGTTTACGCATATACTAGTGGTGGGACGTTGAAAAGACGTGTGGTGTAATTGAAAAACGATAAGCAACGGTAAAGTATCCTACGGTATTCACGACAAGTGGGTGAGAACTTTAAGAAAGCCCTGTAGTGCTTTGAAGGGAGTTAATTGGTGGATATATGTGTTTTATCTCTATAGAACACTTGGCCAAGATGTACCTATGCATAAGTGCTACGCAGCCCATGTTACGCCGATGCTCAAGTGTATCGAATGCTTTGGACACTCTTTCTTCACCTGTCAGCATTTGAGCATTTCGCTGCATGCCGTGGATGATCTACGAGCAAAGTTTGGGCAAAGGAGAGGGTTTGTTCATCACTTTTCCTTAGCCTTAAGAAGTAAATGAGTCTTAGATATTGACTTCGTAGGTACTCAAAACTTGATAATAAAGTGTTGTTTGCTTACTTAAATAATAGGTGTAACAAAGTAGCGTGAACACGACAATAAGCAGACAATAAGTTTCCGTGAACAGTTTGTTACACTAAATATTGAATTAGAAAAATGAGTCCTCTCATTGCATGTGTCATATATCGTATCGTATGAATATAGATATCGTACATCATCATACATATTTTAAATCAAAGTTTTATACAATTCGCCAACATCTGGCAGATAACTTTACAAAAGTAAAAATTGCTTTTACATAGTTTGCTTTACTTGCATGATTTTTTGAAACTTGTAGATTATATCGTAGCTTCATACAATTGATATTTGAATCTTTGCTTTTGAATTTTTGTTTTTTTTGAATGAAATTTATTTTATTTCCCGACATTTTCTTAAACAACAATAGTATCAAATATTACATCAACTAAATATTAACAAAAAAGAAAAAATAAGAATAAAGAACGAAATGCGTAGAATGCAGTCAGGAGAAAATATTGTTTGACGAAAATCTTCTATTAATATGCAGATATTACATAAGGAAATATAAAAATAAAAAACAAATTTCTACCTAAAGTATGCCAAATAAATTGGATGTCATCTGTATAAAATGCGGGATTGCGACCTCCGTAATGATATTAAAATCGGCGAAATATTGCCCGCCTTAACGAAATATTGCACGCGTTAACGATTAAACAGAAAGCTTTCATGTCTTTCCTAAACAGGTAATCAAGTAACGTGACCGAAAGGTCCACAAATTAGTTATTAGTCATTCGGAACTGAGAGTTTAACACTCTTTCAAAAATATCCAGAAATATATTCTCAATATTATAGCAAAATAATTTACTATTTTCAATGATATTGGAGTAACACAACTCCCAGTAACTGATGAGTTGTGGAATGTCCTTTATGCAAACAAAATTACTCCGAATTTAATGTATTATTGCTTTCTGTAAAGACCAGTAACCTTGTCAGAACAACGCTTTCAAAATGTTTGGCCCAAGAGCGTAGAGCAGCCCTAATGAGCCTACGTTACAATGTAATTGAAGGTCTTTTCCTTTCTTGTGAACGAAAGTCAGTGTAGTTATCTTAAAGGGGGACAATTTAGAAAATACTCAAAAACGATATAAGTAGACGGTTGCGGGCGTAAGTATGGGCGTGGGTGCACAAGTTTGTACGGTCAAGAAGTTCGATATGGTTTGTTCTGTTATTTCCTGGTGGCTTTTTAAAGTCCTCTCCTGTAGATGTCCGACCAACTTGTAATGATTTCTTTGGTCGGTCTAAATTTGTCTGTGTGTCAGATAGCTTTCGTTGCCACACAATTGAATATGAATATGTTGGTACTATATGAGCGAATAAGATTACGACTTAGCCATCAATTTTTTGCGTACTATAAGCTTAAAACTTGCAAGTATAAAGCTATCGCATATGACATTTTAATATGACAGTTTATTAAAAATATATTACTCAACTTAAATATGTTCTAATCAGTCCTTTAATAGAATGGAAGTTCCTTTCTTTGCCATATGTTTAATATTTTCCAGGTTATAACAAGTCTTTGCTATATGATTTCATAAGTTGATCAGTATAAGTAATTAAAGCAACACATTTGCAAACTGGAATTTGGCAATGAAAGTTAATGGTAAACGTAGTCATCGGAAAAGAGGCTTTCTTTACATACGAAATAACGCGGTTAGTTAGTTGTTGTCGTCACAATTCTAACTAGTGTGATAAGCATTGAAATCATATCGAAAATTTAATAGTTAATGCCTCAAGATCATGTTTAAAAGCCGTAGCGTAGCATAGATTATTAGCAGTAATGAGAATAATTGGAATGGAGCGCAAGCCATTAATTTATGTTCAATTGTTGTCCTAAATTGCAATGAGAATAGATCGTGAGGAGGAATCGTTTGCTTGTTAGCGCAGTGAATGCAAAGAGTATCTATGAAACAGTCACTAGGCCCGCGATTGTATATCGCATATTCTTTGCATTGTGCAGGTTTCTTTGGACCTTTCAAAGCAGTTTTCCAAAGAACCGCGAAATATACCGCGAAAGCATCCAATTTTCATTATTTCATTCATTTCTTCCTTGTTACCCTTAAATTCAAACGTATATGAGGTGCATCGGAAAGTTCTGTCCGTTTCGCTTACATCAAATTTCAACAGCGAATATTCATTTGACGCATATTTGGCTCACTCTCTTTACTACTGACGTAGCAAATGAACAAAACACAAGGTCATCCATGTCAGTATTAAGAGAGAGGCAAACGTGAATCCATGGCTATTGATAAGGTCCATTTGCACTACTGTGTTTTTTACGAATTTCAACAAGGGAGAAGTGCCACTGAAGCGTGTAGCAAATTATTGAAAGTGCTTGGTGAAGATACATTTACGAGAGAACAAGCAAGAGATCGTTTCTGATAAGCCACGCGCTGACCGATCGTCTTTGATTGACGACGTTGCCGTCAAGATCATGTGAGAACAAAATCCTTTTGTCTTTCTCCTCTCCATATGAGATTACGGATAGACTTGATTCAGCCCAACAAACTATTTCGGACTATTTGTGTTTTATTTTTAAAAATGCACAGAACCTTCCGGTAGACTTATTGCAAAGTATCATCCTTGGTAGACACTTTTGTTTAGATTATTGTCATATTGGCGCACATTATATCCTGAGTGTTCACCATTTCGCTGGTAATTACGGCAGTGTCTGTCGTAACCCGTAATAAAACAGGGTTTAAAATTTTAGATTACTATACTAATTTGATGAATGTAAAAGTGACAAGCACTTCCTTACATGTACCACTGTCAACGAATTCGAAACAATTTTTGCACCGTTAAGTAATCTTTTGTATTTATATTGAGTTGCTAACAGGTTCATTGGCAAAACCGACAACAAATGTAAGAATCTTTTCCTTTTGGATAAACGGTTTGTAATTCACTTAGGTTGTCTTCGTTGGTTGCTCAAATATAGATCAGGTTTCGACCACTAGAACTCGAGTTTATTCGTTCAGCATATCTTTCTTTCAAAACCAGGCACAGCAGAAATAATTCTTTATGAAAAACGACGCAGAAGTGACAAGAAAAAAATTTGATATGATATGATATGATGATGATGTCAAATTGGAAGTTTACATATATACATAGAGTGAATATGTAACGTTTAGATAATTTGACACCAAGACTAATGTTTAACAAATCAAATATACCATAGGGAAAGCTGGTTGGACATAAATTACAAATCCTGGCAAATCTGGGAACTGGTCCTCAACTGCACACTGTAAAAGGCCAAGAGGCTCTTGGGTGACGAACCTATGTCTAAAACTCTCGATACCCTTGACACATCCAGGGTAGGTGTTCTAAAGAGGTGAAACAGAATTACCCACCAGTTACATCTTTTCACAGAACTTCGCGGCTTTCTCAGCGATCTCACCCAGTCATCCTGAACTTATCTGCATATCCCACAACACACTACCGTGACGCGTCGTTTTTTAACCGTACTGCCCGCCTTTGGAACAACCTAGCACCAATGCTTTTTCCTATCGTACCTGATCGTCTACATTTTCAAGAAGTGTCGTTCATAAACATTACCGCCTTTTCCTTCCTATAACATTTCCTGATTACCACGAGCCTTTCCTGAGTGGCTGCTCATAAAAAAAAAGATCTCCAGAAAACGCAACATTTCAAATAAAGAACTACGTTTAAAAAAATATATATATTTATATAATTTTCGATGCACTCTCTTTTCGCGCTAAAAATCTTTGCTCAATTTTGTGAGTGCATTTTTTGTCTTTTTTGTTTTTGATTGGCAAACGTCAATCGTGGAACGTGGAAAGTTTATGAGTTCCATTTCCATTTTCAGATTTATTTACAATGAATGGGGATGCTATCATTCTGAAAGTTTTTTTAATAAAGAAAAGGTCGCATGATAAAAATCAAGGCCAGCTTAATTTCAAGAAGACAGTCGGTAAAATGTTGCATGTAACGTTATTGTTAGTGGATATAAAAGAATTGCATAAATTGAAACTCAATTACAAATGATTTTCGCTTGAAGTTAATTTCAGACGATACTAATTAAATTTCGACACAGATTTCTTATGAGGAATATTTTTAGGTAAAAAGGAAAGAATATATATATATATATATATAATTTCTATATATATACATTCTATATATATATACTGCAAAGGTATATATATACATATAAATATATATATATATATATATATATATGTGTGTGTACATAAATAACTAAGAGCAAGAAAGTGAAACGTGAAGTGAAAAATGAATTTAAAAAAAAATATTTTTTAACTTATAAGAAAAGTTCTTTTATTTTTTAAATCATCTTTTAAAAATATTTTTGTTTTTCTTTAAATCTTTCTGTAAACTTATCCACAGATACTTTTAATAATCTTTCATTTTTTTCAAAAATATTTATGGGATTTCCTTTATATTATTTTCAAAGCGGATTTGATTTAATTCGATTTCCTTGCAAAGATTTAAGGAGAGGTATAATTAATAAGTTTTTTTTCTATATTAATAATTTTTTCATTCCTGTATGCAAATAAATTCCTTTTTTTTTGTCATTGCATATAAATTAAAAAAAAAAAGTTTTAACATTTTTCATAATTTTTGTTTTTTTTTTTTAATTTTTAAATTAAACTTGCCCAACAAGCTTAGCTGTCTTGATCTTTTCGAATTGGTTCAATTATTTATATCCACCACCAAAAAATATATCACTGATCGAGTGCAGAGAGGAATACTATATCGCGTAATGTATCTAAAAATTGAAATAATTGATTGTTTCAATTAAGTGATTAAAATCTGTGATTTATATCTGCCTTTCTGTTAAATAAAGGTCATAAAGAATTATAATGAAAAAAATTTAACTAATCGATGAGACAGACATCGAACGAGAAAAGTTTATAGCGATGAGTGTGATACCGTGAATAGTGAGTGGAATTGATTAAGTGTCACAGCCATAAGATGTTAAATACTATTATAGGGCTTTTAAAGAATCAATTGGATCTTTAGGAAGGGTGTGGTGGTGGTGATGATCTTTGATTCGCCTCCAAGGCACTCACAAATATAAGCTTTCACAAATTTTCTTATAATATTTACTTCCATTGACGACACCTAAATTTATTTTCATCGTTATTTTGTTTTAAACAAAGCTATGAAAGGAGATTTACGAAAGTTAAACTTTTATTAAATTTAGTTTATGTTGCATGTGTGTATTTAGTTGTTTTGCAACGATGACAATAATATAATAATAATAATAATAATAATAATAATAATAATAATAATAATAATAATAAAGGTTTTATTTTTCTTATTTCATCTTCATTGATGTTTTGTTTTTTATTCTTTTTTTATCTAGAACTAAGCTAACTAACAATAGGAATTTTTTCCGATTTGATGTTTTAGTTTTTTTTTTTCATTTTAATGGTCATAGATTGATTTATACACATAATTGAGAATTTTCATTAAATTGTTTTGTTGCTTTATACATGATTGGTTTACTACTTGCTCGGTTGAATGGTGTACAGGAAGCAGTATAAACATACAACCGAACTTTTATACCTAACTGTTAATACTTTGATTTATATTAAAATACTCAACACAATATTTGGTTTTCTTCTTTTTACTTCCACACATATACATATATATATAGTATATATAGATGCACGTAAGCATGTATCCATTTATGAACCTAAGTATGCAAGTATGTTTATATATCTACTTTTTTGCACTTGTGCCCAACAGTTTGATATGAGGAAAAAAAGAGAAAAATTGAAACTAAATTTTATTAAAATGCAACAAATATAAAAAAAAGGCAGAGAGACAACAATATATTGATTTTTTGTTCATCTATATATTTATGAAACAAGTAAAATAATAAGAAACGAGACAAAAAAAAGTAAATAAAATAAAAATTGAAATCAAACTATATTTGCTATCGTCGTTCCAACGAATATGTTGATGACAATAATTGATGTTGTGCTGGCATTAATAACGATGTATTGTCATAACTGATTTGTGACCGTATAGTTGTCGGTGACAAAGCGGCAGCCACAGCTGCTGCTGCCGCTGCAGCTGAACTACTGTTTACACTACCGCTTGCGCCTGTTGCTGTTTGTTGTTGCTGCTGATGCTGTTGCTGCTGATGCTGCTGCTGATGATGATGATGTGAATGATGGTGATGATGATGTAATGAGTGCTGGTGGGTATGATGAGCAGCGTGATGAAATTGATGTTGACTCGTATTCGGATAATAAAAGTTACTGGAATACTGTTGTAAATTCTGAGGTAAAACCAAATGATAAGGATCTGCAAGTATGTAAAACCCGATTCAATTAATATATTCATTAAAAAAAATCAAAAACGAAAAAAAAAGAAACTCAATATAAAAATAAAATGTATTATTGTTCCGGCAAGAAAATATGAAGGTTGATGTCCAGAAGTCAAGCCAAAGTTTCATTTTACCAAACAACAAGGAAATGCACATGAAAAGGAAAAGAAAATAAAGCTAGAATTACTTATATTGTTAAATAACTTTTACACTAAATTAAAATTTTTACAATTTTTTTTTCAATTGTGTAATAATCTTGAACCTCAGTTCACTCAAATTTGACTAACATAACAATATCGATCAATTGATTCATCAGATCCCTGGACGGAAATCGTGTCTTTAAAAGATAAAGTGGTTTGATTGATGATCTCTTTTCCGTTAGAAAGAAATTTAAACTAAATGCAGAAGAAAGTTAAAAGGCTTTATCACTACCGATCATTTGAAAATCAGATAAGGAGAAAGCTTGAAAAATTGCATTGCAAAGATCATTTGAAAAAGGCGTTGATCTAATGCATCCGAAGCCAAAATAGGAGCATGCGCTTTAACCATCTACTCGTAATATAAATATGACAAAGAAGGAAAATAACCTTGAATTGTCAATCGCAGCTATTCATTCAACGAAACATGATCTAAGGCATGACTGTTACCCTCGATTTGTGACCAATAGACAATCTTCACAATAGAGAGTTTCGAGCAAAAAGCATCCGAACTGATCAATGACGGAATCACTGACAAAGATTTAGAGCTGTATATAGCCGTTGGTTAATTATAATGGGGAAAAAGGCAACAAGCTCAGTTTGTTTGTGAGTTTGCTGTACCAATATTAGGCCCGTGTAACTAGAACTCGCCATATTGGAAAGGCAACGGCTGATCTTACGTATTCAGAAAAGCAATGGTAAAATTAACCGGGATAGAATACGCATTTCTTCACCAGATTGCATATTCATGAGACATGGTCTTCAGCAACTATTACTGTAAAGTGATTGCACGGCAAATTTTGAGCAATTAGGAATATTGAATGAAAGATCATTATCTACTTGCAAGGCATTTTGCCCTAACCTAAGGCAAACGATATCCAACTTTATCTATATTAGTGAACGCTCATCGTTTCGATTTTCTTCCCTTGAAGTTATCTTTTAAAAGAATTTTTAGGCTGTTGAGAGATATTATCTAAATCGAATATGCTATTTAACTATGGATGAGTTGTTCGAATTTCTTGCCATAATTTTTCCTCCGTGACGGTACTCTCGCGAACCTTGGCACCAACAAAAATAAGCAAACAATTGTTGGTATATGGAGTTTTTTAATAAGGTGTCAATTGTTCGCGTTCATTAAATTTTTAATGTATACACATATGTATGTATATATATGTATATATATATGTATATATACGTATGTATATGTATCTGTATATACATATATATATATATATTCTTCTGGTAATTGAGAGTGGAAACTTATAAATGACGATGTCCTTGAGTATATGGATGAAACGTGAACCAATCACTTTTAAGAGGTGTTTCACTTGAAGAGTTAATTCTGCTTGCCTTTTTATTATTATGTTGATGAAAGATTTCAAGCCAAGTGAAATTTATTTATAAAAGTTCTCCTCGACATCAATGGCTCACCTTATGTTGAACTTGTGACGTCAATTTAGTCAAGTTTGATTTATAGTTAGTCGCTTTAGGACAAATACAAGCATCTGAATTTGTCGGTAATTAACCTGCTCTTGCTTAATATACATAACAATAAATAAATGTTTCATGTTTGTTTTATAATTCGTTTTATATTTTACACTTTATTTTCGGAACTAAAGTGGATCGTTTGAAGTGATCAAGCTCTTATGATATTGGGTGGCTGATTGTTTTCTATTTTCCGAATAAAAGTGGAAGTTTATGCAGCGTATGTGTTGTAACATTAATCTCTCTTCAGGCAATTTACGTTGTTGATTATACCTTTTGAAATAAAGTTCGCACCACTGTGATTTTTAGGTTAGTTTATCTTTTATTTACAAAATTAGGAAATCTATTTACAAATTATTTACAGGAGCGTATATAGCAGCACTTCAATTCGCTTTGAAATTACGACTCAACTCTCTTGACTCAAGTAACCTTGTCTTCTGCAACAAGGCTCCTTATATACCGTTTACAGGCAAGTTATCATCGCCTAAATTCATAGCGATATTTTTAACCCGTTTTTCCCCTAAATTTCTGCCAATTGTTGTTAATCGTCTCGCCAACTGCCAGCTGCATGACGCAGGTAACGCGCTATGAATGTGCATTTGATTTTCTTCTTTAGAATTTAATTTCTTAGAAAGTCGACTAATTTTCATGAAAACTCAAATCATTAAAAATAGCGTTTTCCTAACAGTATTATAGTTTATGAATAACGAGCAAAAAACACGGAAACGAAAGGCGTTCACAATTTGTGTTACATAGCCATGTAGGGGTGTGTCCTGTAAGTTCGTATGCGATATCTTTATTTTTGTGAACTAAAGAATGTTTACCACAGAGCCTACATAGTTGGGCAAACGGCCATATGGATAAAGTGAAGGCCCCTTATCAACTATTTCGTAGCTTACTGCTTTTCATTTAAAGCCAACTTAATCATTTCCGTAGTTTTTGTTGCATTTTTTTCCAGATTAATCTGGAATCCTAGTTTAACATATACCAAAGTGCAATCTGGTGAATGACATTTATCTCTTTAAACTTTGTTATATATTGAGCGGCAGCTCGTAAACAACTACAATTTACACGGTTCAGGTGTCAATACCTAATTTATCTATATCTGAAATTTCTGGGAAATTAAACGCATCAGGTGAGTTTTATGAAGGAACCAATTTCAACGAAACGAATTTATTTGCGCATTTAATGCGGGAGCGTAACATGTTTTGTGAAAAAATCTTAAGTTTTTTAATTTATCAACCGAATCGCTTATAATTGCAAACTATTTCAGGTTTTGTGAAATCCGTCAACATTTATGCGGATTATTGCGTTTTAAATGTTTTTATAATGTTTTAAGTAAAATTAGGAAAGAGGAAGCGAGAGAGAGAGAGACAGAATCGACAGAAGACTATTATAAAACCTTTGTTATGGATAGATTTACTACACTTCATTTTATACGATCTTGCTTAAAAAATTAAGTTAATGATGTCAACGCTTTTTAAAACAAGTGCGGAAAAGTAAACCGCAATGAAACCTACACCAGCGATGTAAACCCTTATTAGCAATAGAAAAATATAAAATGCATTATGAAGCTACTACGTTCGCTGTATGAATTCTTCATCTATATCTGACGTTAGTACGATATTTGATCGCAAGATAGACCGTTGATTTTTTACCTATTCGTATCTATCCTATATCCTAGTTTAAGCGATTTAGATGCATCTCGTAATTATTCTAAAATTCTAAATTCGTAAAAAAAAGATTTATTTATTACTTTTACTATTTCATTCGACTGAAAGGTCTATAAGTTTGAGGCTATAAGTTGTCAAGGTTTTTGGTAATCGTAGGCGGGACATTGAGCAAATTTTTCATAATGTGTGAGACAAAAACGAGTTTTAAACCAGCAAAGTTTTAAAGTTATATTCGTAATATCTTGAGACGGACACACTGACTTAGACATATATTTTTAATTTGGTTTCACTTTTCTTCCTGATAGGGCCTAACGTATATTCCGAAACGGACTACAACTCTGAATTGAGTGCTTATCGTCTTTTATATGTTGTTTACTTTCCTTCCCGGTAACGACCAACCTTGAAAATATATTGGGACATTAGTTATTTCTATGTCCCCTGTAGAACCGGTTGTGTTGCTATGAAATCTTAGAGAGCATCTAACGTCGCCAGTGATAACAAGAATACCATTGCGGCCACATCTACATGCGTCTATATGCGTATTTCTCTACGCGCATGAAAAACGGTTCGAATTATGTTTAACCGTTTGAGTACCAAGCAGCGCGATGGCGCTGTTCAGATTTCATGTCGAGAAAACCCAGACAGTTTTGAAAAAAAACTGCTGAAGAATCCCAAGCAGCGCGATCGCGCTGTTTAGACTTTATTTCAAAACTGTCTGGGTTTTCTCGACATTCTTCGATGGTGTTTTTTCAAAACCGTCTCGGACTCAAACGGTTAAATCAGTTTGTATCCCTTGCACAACTTGCAGTGCGAAGATGTATTAAGTTTATGCGGATATACGCAACACTCAGAAAGATGTGACATAGGCCTACCCTTTATTAAACCGCTTAACTCGATCTATAGTTGTCCGTCTTGTATTCTTGTGTCCAACCAAAATTTCCTACAAAATTTCCCAAAATTTGCTACTCCGAGTTGTTTTAGCCCAAAGACGAATGCTTTTGATAGTGATTCAGATCGAATCACTTCTTCAACCACCTCCATATATCGGTTTATTTTGAAAAGTCGTTATATGAATAAATCCATTAAACGAAGTGGTGCAGGATATTTAATGATGAGCTGTGGCCCACCATAATGCTTTCATGTGTTTCCTATTGGACTTCTGTTTATCTGTAATAAATGCTCTTCTCCTCTAAGTTGAGGGGTGACAGGCGTCTCCAATAAATTGTCTGTAATTAATCTACTAATTTGTGGTAAATTGCGTTTTTAATCCTTTATCTCTTATGCTAAGAGTTAAATAAAAAGGAAACGCGAAATCAATTAAAAATTTGTCAATTTATTAAACCAAGCAAACATAATACAAGATATTCAGTCAGTCAGCCAAACAGGCAAGCGGCCAAACAGCTATGCGTACGAACAATCCGCTACTAAAATGAAATCAGCGATAATTGCTTAAGAAATTACCCACTTCATTAACTCTTTGATGGACGTTTGATTTTCAAGTGAGCTGAGAGGTGAATTGCCGATGTTTGTAGAGCTTTGTGCATGTGTGCCATTAGAATAAAGAGAAAATTTAAGGAAATGATAAAAAGAAACTTACACACCCTCTCGCATAGCTTCACTTGAAGAAATACTGCTAAAATTCAATTTGTGTGATTTGTTGAAAATAAGGAGAATAAGAAAAAGGAAGAGTTCATGAAGTGAAGTCATTTAGAAAATTGAATGAAAATAATTAAATCTCAATCAGAATCCATTAAGCTTAAAACGACGGCCACTTATCAAATGCATGAGTATTTAAGGTAAATAGTGAATACTTGATTCGGTGGATGATGCATAGCCCATGTATATATATAAATTTGAGAAGGGAAGATATCTGCAAAATCTCCCTGGGGTGCTTTAGTTTAACTAAATTAGAGGGGGGTCTAATTCTAATAAAAGTTTGCTCGTATGTTTTGGTTTTGGTAAATTTAACGCTCTCTTCAAATGATTATAATTACTGTGATGAGGGGGAGGGGGGGAATAAAGAAAATTTCATTTATGTCATTTTTTTAAATTAAAATAAACTATAACGAATTCGGATAGGATTAAATATAAAATAGAAAAACAGAGCCAATTGACCGATCGGCAGGAAGGAAGCACATTTTAAAGTGAATGACTTTTATTTAACCCTTTTTCTTCCCCCATGCCAAAATTTTGCATAAAGTTGTGCTATTACTTTAATATTTATAGTTATCCTTGGGTGGTGATGGTTGTGGTGCCGGCTGTTGTTGTTATCTTATTGTAGCGCAATGTCATCATTTATCAGCCACACAGCATCTTTCATAATCAGGACCAGTTAGCAGAAGACACAAAAGACGCAAAAGAAACGAATGCCAAGCAAAATGCAAATGACTCAAAATAAGCCCAACATGTGCTTACTTCGCTTGGCTGGGAGAATGTGCGCAACGCACATAAATACGTGCACACGTAGACTTTTTCACATGTAGACAATTTTAAATTTATCACTCGTATCCAACTGTATTTCTCAGCTAACGAATGCACAAGCGGCTCACAAATGAAAGACCGCGTTTTTATAAAATGACACTATTGCCTTTTGTCTTTCTTTTGGGCATTATGTCAACGATATATAGGGTCTGCTTATGTGTATTATACATTCGTGCGTGAGTGTGCCTGCATATATGGTTTGGTTATGGCAGACAAAAGGTCGACGCATTTCAGCAACTAACTTAATTAATTTATACAACTTCATTGAAATCTCCCTTGCTCCCTCTTCTTCTTTTATTCTTCCGCCCCCAGGCCAAAAAAAGGATTACATTCACGACTCACAGATTCTTACAATAAGAGAAAATAATACTTGCGCATAATAGGGTAATTCAAAAAAGTCCACTCACATCATACAACAACACAAAGGAGGTAGATGGATAGATAGATAGATAGATAGATAGATAGATAGATAGTTATATAGATAGATAGATAAATAGATAAAATCCGTTGGTAAAGACTTATGAGAGCGTAGAACAACAGGCTTACAAAGATTGGCAACGGGCGTGTTTTGCTAACATATGACTGGAAAAGTTGAATCTCGATGAGCACAGGCGGTATAAAAAGATGTAGCGGATCGCACCTCTCGTCTCGACTTTTGTATAAATATATTTTTTTAATTTCCAAATCATGATATGGGACAGACTCCTCAACACGTTCAACGGTAAGCTGTGCAAGAGCTTTAGTTTGTTTTTGGTCAAAGTATGGGTGAAACGGGGGTGTAGGGGGTGGGGGTATCTTTATGACTAGATCTGGTCCGAGTGTGGACACCTTCGACAAAGTTCAGTAGTAACTACGCCAAAAAATCATGTCATTCAAGCGAAATAAACTCGACTTTCGAGAACCTTTTACTTATTAATTTTTTATATAATTTTATTAAATTGTCCGGAAAGCCCTTCTTCCTTTTCTTTTCAGCAGGGGACTTCATTGTATTTTCTGAGAGGCAATTTAGCGCTTAAGCCGCATTGTCATTATACAAAGGCGCTATATGGTGCAAGCCGCCGAATAATAATGATAAAATTATCGTATTCACGCGCTGTGAGAAAATCGTCTCTCCTTCTAAGCAAAAAAAAAAAAAAGTATACTTTCCGAGCAACCTAATACATTATTTTTTAGAGTATTCTTCGTTTAAGTTTTTGAAACGAATTCAAAGATACTTCACAGATTATTTGGCGAACTGCCCTGCTCGTAAAAACCATTAAATTACGTGATCAGGCCCTCAATCAACATTGTCTTAAGAGCACAATTTGACTTAGTCTTAGTCGACATAAACAAATATCGTTTGAAGTTTTCAAGTGTTCTTCAAATATTCTAACTAAGCCAATATGCTCATTGCTTTCACTAAAGCACGTGACTATATATAAATATTAAATCAATATCAACAACAATAACAACAACAACAATAACAACAGCAACAAATGTTTTTGTTGTTACTTACTCTACCCTTGTTTATTAAAATGAAATGACACCGCGCCACCAAAGACCAGCAGATTGTATGCACATTATAGCCCCACATACGTTTATACCTAAACACATATTTGTATGAGCTTAACGTACATGTGTGATGGCTTCTTACAAAAAGAAAAGAAAACAATAATAATAAACAAATACACACATAAATAAAAGCACACATAGGAGTACATAGGCCGGGTGAATATTAAACAACATGTCAAATATAATTCATCATTTTGTACGAAATCATCATCAGAGTGGCATCTCTGCGGCTGACTCACTGACTGGCTGCCTGAGTGTGTGTATATGTGCGTTTGTGTGACGGATGGTAGACAGCATCGCCACCGTTATTATCATCATTATCACCAACAGTCCTGTTAATATGATTTCCTATGTATCCTATGTGCATGTAAGATATTCTATGAACAAGTTTCGTTTTTCCTGTAGAGGATGAGGGCTTTTCTCATTTTTTTCTTCGATATTTTTTTAAGGTCACTTTCGTGTCCACAGATGAGAGACGTCATGGCATCGAATTTATTGTTCCGCTTGCTAAATTCGAAAATATGTAATAGAAGTTTTGATCCAAAGAAGATGCCGTATAAATGTGTTGTCTGTTTAGAGCTAGCGCTTGGTATACATACAGTGAACGCGATTTTGACGAGCTGACTCGTCAAAATCGCGCCAAACGCGTTTCTACGTAAGTAGAAACACAATGGCCGACCATGGGCCACCATTAAATGTGCTACGCCACCCTACAGTTATTCACATAACGACTTTTGAAAAAAAGTCGGCATAAGAAGTGCTTGAAAAAGTGATCCCATCCGAACCATTTTGTAGAAAGCAATTGTAAGTAAAGACTCCCGGCAGGATGCGTAAAATTAATTTATTTTTCACGAATAGAAAGTCCATGATCTCCGCTCGCTTTATGCATTTCCCACTTATAAGCCGGCAAAAAGCAAACGCTTAAAAGTAATAGATTAGCTTTTACTATAAGCTAGGATTAAATGAGAAGGATTAGTTTTCTTATAATAACCAAAATATTAGAATATTTTCATTCATTTCGTATTATCAGGGCCGTTGTTTCACTGACATTACCGCAAACAAATATATATAAAAGTTTGTTCGATCGAAAAGTGTTATAGTTTGACGAGTCGAACATTCACTATCGCTACGGCCATCACATGACCACTGATTGGTCATATTGAAAAAGCAAAAAAAAGAAAAATTTTAAAATACGATAACGATAAAAATCAACAAATATAAAATAGTAGAGGACCGATCTGTCAAGCATAGTTACTCAGTGATGTTGATCCGAATTTTTGTAGATTAGAAACCGCAAACATTCCTAAACCGTCTCGTCTAAAGAAGCGCACGATATTTTTCAATTCAATTTAGACATATATTGTGTTGTGCCGAGCAATAGTATTCTATAGCAAAGCGCTGACTAACAGTTCGGCGCACAGGTCAACATTGGTTAAATTTTGTAATGATTTCTTTGCACGAATATTCAAACTCTCTTTCTGAAGTTTGAGTAGAACGCCAAAGATTTTATGTTTCAATTAAGAAAAAGATACTTCCAAATACCTGTTGCCTTATTCCTTCGAGCTCGTTAATACTTTTAGTGATGCCTATGAAATGGTTTATGGACCCAAACAATGTGTTCTTATAGTAGAGTATTTCCTTCCTTCGATGGTGGATTTAAAGTAAATAAGTAATTCCGTTTGTATATATGTGCAGGGATTGAAAATTTATTGATCATCAAGCAGATTAAAATTTGTACCTTTATCTGATTCACTTCATTCATAGTTACATACGCTGATGCTATTCGGAACCAATTGAAGCTTGCTACGCGTTAGCGGAGTCAGTATTATTGTTTAGACTATTTTTGGAACGTTTACCATATGTTGAATATGTATGAAATTCGGCTCTTTGATTGTGTTCAGCATGGCTTTGAATTGCAGGTATATGATGATAGCATTTACTTATGTTGGTAAATATCTCTAGGTGACGTGATGCTGATGTTGGGTCAAAAGGGCACATTTAACCATTGTTCACACAACGTATTCGAATGTTTACGAATGATTTTGATTTAAGCGTATTTTGACTTTAAAACAATTTGTTATTTAAGTATGCTAGCTTTAGTGACAGACGAAAAAAAAGAAAAATTATGAAGGTTCTTTTTGTTATTTGGTCCAAATGGCAGAAGATGTAAATTTACACATAATGCTAATAAATTTCAAAGTTTCTTTAGAAAGCTTTTAGGTTAGCTGCTCGGACATTATGCATTTTACAATATTTTGAATTACATCTTACTCTCTCTCTCTCTCACTCTCTTTCTCTATTTTTCTCTCTCTCTCTAATTGACTTTTCGTCGTTTAACAATATAGACGCACTAGTAATGCTGTGCCATTAAAAAGCATGCCAACAGACTTTTGGCCTTAAGAGTTTTCATTTTGTTATAAAACTTTTTTAAAATTTCTTTTTAAATAATTAATGTCAATTATAGCAAATGACAAAGTAAATTTCCAACATTTAAATGTAAATGGAAAAAAACAAAAAGAAATTCATACCATTCTTAAGTACGTACATAGATGCCTGCTCTTGCAGGGCAGGCATAGAGTTCAACTTTCGTTCCTTTTATTACTGCTCTACACTATTTAATTTAATACTTGCTCAGTATTTTAATGTTTATATGATGCTTTTATTCTTCGATTTTTTCTGCACTTTTGCACATGCAATATCCTTCCCTTTCTTTCTCTCTTTCTATCTCATTTTATCTTTCTGCAGTGTGATATGTTATAAATATTTTATAACCTCAATTACAAAGCACTTAACTTTCATGAATTTAATACACACTCCAAAGTTTCTCGGTTGATTCGTATAGTGCTGCGATTTTATTGAGAATTTTTCCTCATTGCTTTTTTTCTTTTCTTGATTTGGTTTTTGTTTTATTTTACTTTACTTTATTTTTGGTTTCCTGCTTTATTGTGCCAGGTTAAGCCCCTTCAGATTAAAGGCTGTACATTCTATTGATAAATAGCCAGTAAATGTTTTTGCCAATAACTCAGACTTACACCATCACGCAAGCATACACATACGCACACATATTAGAGTAAGTAATAATGGTAGGCAGGATATCAATAACCGAAACTACCCTTATAACCCTGTTGCTTTATACGTATATGAGAGTAACAGGCATTAAAGCCAAAGTTCGTTGTTAGCCGCCAGAGACTAAGGGAAAATGAAAATCAATTTTACATTAAATTCTTTACTAAACAAAGTACTTTTGCTTAGAAGTTTAAATAAAAATTGCTTCAGATTTCAAAATCACTACATTCCGTTTTCTATACTCATACAATGTAATCAGTTTGTTAACAGTTCTCGTGTGGCTTGCGTTAACAAAAAGTACATGTGTATGTGTGATATAAGGATATGTCATCATCAAAAACTCATCTGTCTTATTTACGATATTTTTGCACATTTATAAAAATGGATGGATGTATATGAGGGAATAATGAGAGGGAGACGATGATCTTTCCAAAACTAATTTCAAGTTCAACAATTGTTCTCAAGAAAACATTTTCTTCTTCTGTAAGGAGTGAGAAGCTAAAAAATAAAAAGTTGCACAAAAACTGCAAATATTGTCTCCAGTTGAATATTGCTTACACACTTTTGCAATAATACGTGAAAAAAATTAAATAGGCCTTGAGGATAACCCTTGCTACCCACCATTCCACTAAACATGTTGGTCTTCGTGTTACATACTTATACTATATACTATGTTTGTCGGGTGAATCAACATATTTTTTAGCCTTTATTAAGGGATTTACGATGTCTGTTGCAGTATATTGTAGGTAAAATGGTGCAACTATCTCTTCTATTTGTTATGTGACTATAAAAATTTTAAATACATGACAACGTGCAAAGGGACGTACTTATGGACAGATGAATTCCCGAGGAGAGGGATGTGGTTAAATCGTGTCGTAGTTCACTACGCAGATGATAGATATAGATAGAACTTTTCTAAGGATCCTGATAGGTATTTTTTTTTGTGATTTGTTGTGTCTACATCACTTGTGATATAAGTATATATTAAGAGTGTCATATGTAATCTTAGAGCGCATCTAACGTTTGATAATTAGTGGTTTATTTATTTATTTATTTACTTACACATGAAGCTCAACTAAAGTAAGTGAACAGTCGAAATCAATTGACTCGTGGAAGTAAATCTTATACTAAGTACTTTTACAAACTAGCATAAAGTACGTAAGGAGAAGTAAAGAAAAAAAATAAAAATAGTAATTAAATAATAATTCATTTATAAATAAATAAGAAAGAAAAAAAAATGCGAGAACATAATTGCAAGTGAACTCCTAAGCGATTGCAACCATACACAAGCTTGGCAATCGATACAGTAAACAACACCAGCTATTTTCGACACATACCGAGATATTAAGATTAAAACTTAGTTTAGATACGACGTAGGCAAATCGCGCTTATCAAGCAAAGTTGTTTTTATAGACTTTAAAGAACCCGATATTAAGATTAAGTGATAGACATTATTTAGGTTTCTGCAAACAACTCTAAATGGGATAAACAGCTCATAATTGTATTTACATTGACTCAGTTTAGTGAACATAAAGTGCCTAGAGAAGCGGTCAGGGATATTAAAGCTTATCTCACCAAGTAATGTGGACGAGTCGATAGTATCATTAATTAACTTAATTAAGAAGGAGATGTCAAGAATAAATCTACGTTTATCAAGTGACGGTAAGGATAACAGAAGCGACCTATTTTCATAAGGAGAAAGAGAGACGAACGAAAGAGAGCTCAATGTGGAAATGAAAACGTAATCTTTGGTCGAACAGAAGCCCTAAATCGATGAATGAATCAACGTTTTCTAACTTCTGTGAACCAATGAAATACTCAGTATTGAATGCCTTTCTTTTCAAGAACGAAAGCTTCTTACATTTTTTTAGATTTAATTCAACCAAATTTAACGAGCACCATTTAACGAGCATTATGTTTAAGTTAATTTGAAGCTGATAGCATTGCGATTCCAAGGAGCAGGAAGAAAACAGTGTAACGTCGTCAGCGTACATTAAGATCTGGCTCCATTTAATGACCGAGGGGAGATCAGTAATGTATAAATTAAATAAAAGTGGTCCCAAGCGGTTGCCTTGAGGGAGGAAGTTAAACAGAATCTTGAATGATCTGTTATGCAGACAAGAGCTTATCCATTTCGCTAAGTACAAAGAGAAGACAGCGCCATGGCGTTTTAAGACCGATAAGTGATGATTAACTAAGTCGTACGGTTTTCTAAAATCAGTATATGCGATATCCGTTCGAGAGGACTTCAAACCATTTAAAAAGTCATTTTCTGAAATGGCCGTGTCCGGATCCGGATAGTTTGTAGTGAAGTTCGGTACGCTACACTACAGAGTTGGTCTTTTACAGGCTGGGAAAGAAAATGAGGGCTGTAGATAACAACACACATCGGTTATTGTCTTAATATTTTTAAACTTTCCAAGTAACGAGATTTTTGCTCAATTCGTCCGCAAAGCCAACAAGTAATCAATTGTCCATATTCAGGGCCCCTTTTTTGTTCGACATGATGTAAAAAAGCACTCTATGTCAAAAATGATAGACAAGATAAAGATTGTGAAAAAAAGAAAAATACAAAAAAGTTTGTCACGTACACAAAAATTATCTCTCAAATTAGACGTAAACATCACACTATTAAGGGCACTGCAAATAAAAAGCAAGCCAATAGAAAAGCTGTAAACACGCGAAAAAAAACAAGAGGAAGACTTATTAACGAGAGCAGCAAGTGCTGATCGCAAAAGACACAATGAACTCTATGACAAAATTTCAATACAATTCAATTAAGTTAAACGGGTAAGAAGCTATAAATCAATAAGAACGAAATTGCAAAACTTCTTCACACAACGTAAAACAACACGACCACAGCGCGCGCGTAGAGTGACTAAAAAAAAGAAATTTCAACAATTCAATGTTGTTGAATAATATTTTCAAAGAAAAACCTTCGGAAAACACTTCACGCCTTCAACTTCTTGCTTTTTCACTTGTTGTGAAAGTCGAATATTGTGCCAACTCCACCACGGCTAAAATAAAATAACATGACCTTGGCCTTTTTTTTTTACCATTTTAAAGCAGCAAGGCAAGTACCATATATTATATATATATATATATTATTATTATTATAAATGACTATGGAAAGATGGTTGTATTATCGTTTTCCGAAACTGACTTCTTCTAGCTCTTGACTTTTATTAACTTCAAACAAATAAGCGTATGATGAGAAGTGAGAGGCAAATAGGTTGAAATGTCATTATTACCTAAAGAAATGTTTCTGTTAAGGAAGGATTTTACAATATTTATATCGATTAGTGGGCTTATCGGCGACCAAATTAAGCACTTGCCTCAGATAGGATTAATGAGAATATTTTCAAAAATCGATTAAATTGACTCATCAATGTGGCAAACGCACTGTAGCGACAAATAAATATAACGCAACTACTCGACCACTACACGGCTACTTGTCAAACGGTTTATATGGCTGCCCGAATATCAGTGAGCGATGTAACTTTGAAATGATGTCTGAGATACTTAAGAACTTAAAAAAAGCTTAGGTATCAATATTCAATTCGATCACATATTTGAAGTAAAAATCAAATCGGAACATCCAGTTAAAATATATCACAAGTAGCAACCAAGTGTTACTTGAGTTATTTCTCCAACTGACTTGGTTTATAACTGGCACAAATTAGAAATTGATTAAATGGGATTCAAAACTTGAGGCACCTAGAGTGCACTTCTAATCGAAGATAAAAAAAAATTGATTTGAAAACTCTACAGGAATTGACAAAAGGGGTGAGAGAAATGTATAAGCGGTTAAGTTTAGGCAAAAACATCAGTGACTTGAAAACAGTATCGCAGTATTTTTTTAGTGGGTAGAAGGGCTTCTAACTAATTGGTGATACGAAGCTGGACAAATTGAATGAAACTCCTATAAAATCAAAAATTTGGAAAACACTTATGCAGTTTTATATGCGTACTTATAGGGCTTAAAAGGGGGTAATAAAAGTGAAGACTTTCTTAAGATGCAAGGAAAAGTTACGTTTGCGTTAGAATAAGTTTTAAAAACTTGTTACTCGTGGTCAGAGTCGTTTTAATTCGATTGTTTCTGGTTTTTTTTCTTTTGCAATCATTTTCAACCAACCATAAATAATCATTTGAAAAAATTATAGAAGCTCAGCGTTAGCGGCAAAGTACCACTTTTGGTAATATCTATAGAAAGGTTTCTTTTAAAGAGCTTTCCTTTCTTTTTCTCTCTCGTTCTCGCCACTGCCGAACCAATATAATCGCCCTTCACTGGGGTTTAAATTCTATTAAATTGTTTGTAATAAAACAAAAAAAAGAAAAAATCCAAAACACTCACATTGATAAAACCTTTACCGAAAACTTCGAAGTTCATATAAGCAAACTATTAACGGTTAGGCAGAAATGCTTTAAAATGTCCCCAGAGATTAAACCAGGCGTTGAAGCATGTGTAGGCATGATGCTGTTGCCGTTGTTGCCGTTGCGTGCTTTAATCTAACCCTGTAGACGATGAATCCAAAACGAGAAAAAACAAAACGCAGTGGTTTCCGTACGAAACCAAAATCATTTACAAAATCATCTTTGCCTTTTTTGTTGCGATCCCCTCCCTCGCCGGATTGTTGCCTCGTTACAGACTTTGAACTTAAATACAATGGGAAAATCTCAACACATAGTTTTCAGGCGAGACGCGAGACATTGTCGCCCTCAGTGTATATGTGCATAATATAGAATATAAGTAGACGACGGCTAGCTACCATAAAGTAACAACAAAAACAAAAACAAGAAGAATAACAATATTAACAAAAGCAAAAGGCGTTGAGCATATCGCATTAGATTTATGCCGGGCAACGTGAGTTGCATATGTTTATGATTTTAGAGGAAAGCTTCCGGGCCACTTTATGCCAGCTAAACACACACTGCCACTTAAAATGAAATTCTGTGTGCGTGCGTGCGTATATGTGTTATGAAAAAAAGCAAGGGCGTTATTGCGTACATGCAAACAAACACTCATGTATAAAATATATATACGTTTATATCTAGAATCACTGACTATAATATGATGGAAGAAGAAGAAAGCGCGGGAGTTTTACCAAAAAGAGAAACGTTGATGGTTAACCGACAAAAAACGATGAAAAGAAAAAAAGCAACAACATCTGAAATTAAGGCGGCACAGCTAACGAAAAGCGTACAGCGTATGCTGTTTTTGCTTGGGTGAGAAAGCAAATTTAATGTTAAAAAAGTCTCCTGCTACGCGCGTTTTCCTACACAGTTAGAAGGGTTGGCCAACTGAGCGCACAACAACTACAACAATAACAAGAATAAAAATAACAAAAACGGGCTGTATATAGCAACAGTGCTTTGAAAGGTCTCTTAACTAATGTTTGAATCATTTTTCACTTCAACGGGGATATACTCCCCCTTTGGATATGAAGCAAACGAACAAACAAACAAGCAAACTAACAAACGAAAGACCGTACTAGCATTCAAAATGTCCTTGGCAAAATGTTTGATTATTGTGTCATTTATGAACACATACATACATATATGCGCGCTTATATGTAAAGAGGAAGAGGGCGTATGGTGTCACATAAAATTTACACTAACGTAATAAAGAGCTCAATGACACTTTAAATGAAATTGAGAATTGCAGACTCTCAACCGACTATCTGAGCGAGTGTTTGCATGCGTGCATAAGTGCGTGCGAATTTACGTGTGTGCATGCGTGTATATGCTTGTCTGCATACCGTCGAAATTAAGTAATGATTTCTTCATTCATTCATTCATTCCTTCGTTCGTGTTCTCGTTCGTTAGTTCGTTCATTCATTCATTCATTTATTGAGTTCAACTCTACACTTGATAAACTAGTGAAAAGAAAATTAACCCTCAATTGAGGTTTACGAATTTAATTTGGCGCATAATAGTATTCAGCTATTACGACATCCATGCATAAATAAAAGGGGTGTTTAAAAAGTCAATGTTTATCTCTTTTTTGTCTTTTACCTTCTCCTGTTTCGAAGAATGACACCACTCAACTGAAATCTCTTTTAGACCCTGTGAACTGTGAAAAGCAGCACATCATTAAATTGTCTACTATTAATTTGCCTGATGATGGTCTTTTACCGATTTCATTTCATTGACAAACTAGGGGGGAACTAGCACGGTATCGCGAAACAAGGGTTCTATTTTGTATATATTTATGATATATAGACACATATGTGTATGCAAGTATATGAATTTGTCATGTGATGACAAATGATTTTAACCAAACGAAAATTAATTACCTTCCGTTGTGACTTAAAGTCATTTTAAGTAACCCTTTAATGACAACTTTTAAAAATAAATTTAATAAAAACATTATATTTATTATGAATACATTATCAAGAAGTCAAATCTGAACAGATAAAATTCTAGAATTGCTATTTGTGGCGGGCTTATGACTAAGAACGCTGAAGGCGATTCCAAAACATCATTTCAAAACTGAAAAGCATTAGCTATCAAGTCCAATAGTAAAGAACAATGCCTGTTTATGCTTATTATTTTAGATCATTATCACAATCGATTTTACCTCATTCGCCGTAAAATTTTATATGTTAGGTGTACAAATAAGTTCTTTGTATCTTTTGATAAAACTCAAGTTTAGTTCAAAATTACTTGTCGCAGAGTTTAACAATTTTGCTTACCCAGTGCTATCACTATCTACGATCTACCCTCGCGGTAGAAACTTCGCGGTTTCGAGACAACACAGTGGTCAACAGATTTTCATACATCTTCAACTGTTGTAAACCACTTAATATGATTGCAGCGATCTGCAAAAATGGTAGTCAGAATGAGGCAAGTCTGAAGAATAAGCTGGGAAAAGTTCCTCATTCAAGTGAAAGATTACTGCCCTGTTTTTTTTCGCGGGAGATGGGCGGACGTATATGGTCATTTAAAGTTTTTGAAAGCAAGTTTTTTTTTGCCTGAAATCTTGCAAGCCAATTTCGAATTTTTTCACAGTTTATTGCATTTCTTCTCCAAGCCAATTTAATCATTTCCGCAGCTTCAGCTGCACCTACTTCCAGTTTAAAGCAGAATAAAATACAGTGACGTCAAATAACCGAAACTTATTCCGTACAAGCATCGATTTCAAAGTTATCTATACCTAAAATTTCAAGAGAAATGAAAGCGACGGATAAATTGCAACACAAAGAACTTAGTTGTACACCTATTAGAAAACCGAAACTACAATATATAAATAGGACTATTATTATAAATCTGTCGTGAAATGAACGCTTTATTCATTCAAAAATACAGGCGTAATAGTTATGAACTTAAAGAACTGAAGTAATAAAAAAGTAAAGTATACATGTGACCCAAACTGCAATTTTTAAAATCCAGTACAAGTTTACTTTTTGATATTTGATTGCAAGACAAAACGAAGTCACGAAGAAAGATATCGCATTTATCGCTCCTCCCATATATATATGCGTACATATTTCTAAATATTTCGCAACACTTTCTAAGTACTTTTGTTCATGCACAAAATTTGCGATTATTACAACACGATCCCAACAAATTGAATATGTATATTAGTACGTCAAATAACTGTTCTCATCATGAGAAAAACAATTGATTAGCGGTAATTTTTGATGAAAATTCATTTTATGTTTGCAACTATTGTTTTTTCATAATAATGTTGAATTTCATAGCCTTTTGCAAACAAGTGAAGAACACTACATTGGCATAGAGCCCACCATTCGTCCTTGAACCAAAACATGCCTGCGTATCAAATTTCATCGCAATATCTAAAAAATTGCGACTTGTAGATTGGATAGAAAAATGCAAGATGGTCAGACGCATGGACAATCGTAGATTGATTCAGAAAGTTATGCAATTCGTATAATAACAAATTCGTAAAAAACATCTATCTTTGGGTGTTGCATAGTTTATAGTTGCATAGTTCAAATATATAAATATGATAATAAAGGGTCGTAGAATAATGTCTCTATACAGCACGGTACGAATTAACCGTTTTCTACGACAAAGGTCTTTATGCCAGCTGTGATGGGTGCAAAAACATTACGATCATTTATCTCATTTTTTACTTAACAACTTTCATTCAAATTTTTTTTTGCACAAATTTTCATTTTGAAAAAACTGTCAGTTTAACATTTAAATTAGGATCCGCAAATTTTATACGAAGTAAGAAAAACATAGTTTCCTTCTCTTATGATTAGTGACCGGTCATGACCGTTGAATACGACTGCAAAAGTTAATTCTATGTCTTCGGAGAATGGCCTTCTTTGCTTGAAAACTTGCAAGGGTTTGCAAGGTATGTTATATTCTGAAACTTTAGTTTCCGAAAAGAAACGCAGCATCAGTTAAAATGACGAGTAGCGAAAGACACGATTATGCTGTGTAAAACTTATTTCACAGTTTTTAGTTCTTTTCATACACACCATCGGGAGAAGAGGTAAATATGCGTAAGAGATGGAAACAACCTGCCATCTCTTTTACAACACGTAAAAACAAAAATTAGCTTACAATTCACAGCAAATACTGGCCTCATATGCCGGAACAAACAGTAACAAGAATCATCTAAAGCATAAGTAAGAACAGTGCAATGATCCGGTTGCCACAGCTACCAACTTGCAAAGAATTTGCATGCAGAATCTAGTGTCAGTTAGAAGGCGAATTTGACTTACTGCCACGCATATATTTAACATTATGCTGTGGGTTAGGACGAGAGACATTGGAGATTAGTTGAAAGGCTAATAAGTCTTCTATTATCCTCTAAATAGAATTAAATGATTTAACTGAGTGTATTTATGTTGTGCAAACATTGCGTAAATCATTTAAGTGGGCAAGAACCCAATGTGCATAACGACCAAATAGAAAATGTGACATAAGATTTGGAAAAAAATATTCAAAATATAAATTGGAAGTGTGAGATGATTCATCTAAAAGATATTTCGTTTTCGAAGTTAAATAAACCAAACTTCTGAAATCTGTTAATAATTTGCTGCACTATTTTTCATCATCAGGTGTTCATGGCTTCCTCTTATTAAGTATTAGTCAAGAGGAAAAGATTATTGTTGTAATAAAAGAAACAATTCTGATAAATTTTTTCCTTAGCTTTAAGAAAAATAGATTACGATAGCAAAGTCATGGATAAGCATTTGGAATGTTCTTTGTTTTCCCTTTGTTTTCCACAAGAAACGCGTGTTGGTCATCAATCATGTTATTTATTTGGCTAAATTAACAGCAAGTGATTTTAAACTATTTCAGAAAAATGGATTTCTTGATGCAATTAACGTGTTAAGAGCACAAGGCGGAGGATCTGAAAACATCCTTACCCGTATTCTGTAGAACCTTTCTAGTGGCCGCCTTGAAGCATGCTTGTACGAAATGCTACTTGACCGTTTAAATCGTTTTATAAAATCTGAACTAGACTTTTTTTAAATAGAAGAAATAGGTTCTGCCAAAATAATAAGCCTTTGTTATTCTTTCAAAAACGTCCTGTGTACTTTAGAATGGATTAATATGTTAAAATGGAAAATCATAGTTGACCCCTTTCCTTTACTTGTGTACCATGTTCAAAGTTATTGTACGTCACCTAATGTTAGGTATTTGCTTTAATTTCGACAGCCGACTTTCCCGGTAAAAATTATAAGAAAATGGGAAAAACCAGTGCGCATAACAATTAAATTCGGTAATTTAGACTTTTCTATACCTGGCACAACGGTTTTCAATTTAGCATTGTTGAGATATTCAGTGCGTACAGACGCTAATCTTCGAACGCTCAAAATTACATTTTCGATATTCATTACTTTTGTTGTTTGATTTGAAAAAATATGCTGCCGAAGCCCACCAAATACTTTTAGAATCTTATGGTGATGCTGCTCCATTATACCGCAATTGTCGGTTTTTGTTTCTCAGTTTAAAAGTGGTGGAAAAGTGGTGGTCAACGACGAAAAACAACCTGGAAGACCAAACAAGCTTGAAGAGAATAAATTGTAAGACTTAGTGGGCGTAAACGCAGGTCAAACCCTCGAAGAACTTTTGCACAGCTTAGCAGTCGATGAGTCAACTGTTTTTAGACGTTTCATGGGAAAGATCCAAAAGGCGGGAAATTGACTACCATACGAATTGACGGAAAATACCTTTTTGGAGCGTTTCATTGCTTGCCAGGCGAAAAAAGAAGAGTGCGGCGTATTGTGACTGGCGATGAAAAGTGGATATGCTACGACAATCCCGGATGCAAAAACTCATGGGTTAGCCCAGGGGACACCGAAGCTGAAGGTTCATGACCATAAAGTTACGCTGTGCATATGGTGGGATCGGCTAGTTGTAATGCAGTAATGTATTACGAGCTACTAAAATCGAATGAGAGTGTTGCGACATCTGTCTGCCGGCGTCAACTGAGAAAATTGAACGACCTATTTTTGTAAAAAAGACCAGCAGTAGCGTTTCGCGGATACAGTCATCCTCTTTCATGACAACACTCGGCCACACGTTGGAAGAGTTTTCAAGGACATAACGTTGTAGCTCGAATGAAAAGTTTTACCGCACCTAGCTTACTCACCAAACATAGCGCTTAGCTTAGCTGGCACGCGGTTTCGATGATTGGAATGGCTGCCAAATCGGTATCCTTCTTCCGATATGATATCGGCATGCTGCTAAAAAGATGGGAAAAAGTTGTAGAAAATGATGGAAAATATTTTGGTTAAAAAAATTGTACAAATTTTTCTCGATAAATGCCTTTTTCAAGTGAAAAAATGATCAATACATATTCAAGCACCTAATATAAATATGAGCTAACATTGGAATTATTGGCAAATAAATTTTCACCGTACGAGATACGCACATACAACACAAAGAGAAGATGCTGTCGACGAACGCGCTATATGTGACATCAAAGTCGAAATTTTCGTTAATAGACAAGAGGTTCGAATATTTTTTTGGTGCGATTTCGGTTGGTTATTGTTGCTAGATGTCCACGCTATATAAAAAAATACGATGTGAACACACAACTGCAATAAGAATATATGTAATATTAACATCACATACGGGCCAATTCCGTAAAGAGCACGATATTTGATTACAACCATTTGAGTCAGTTTTATGACTGTAACACGGCTTTGTTTGCGAAGCATACAAGAACTCGAAAATTTCATTACGTTGTAATGCAAATGTCATTTAATGATAAATACCAAGAGCGCTGCTATAAATAACAAGATTAGATTCCATTCATTGATAAAGAAGTTATTCCCCATACACATCATCGCAAGTACATTCACTTCAAAGATGGTTCGTATGCTCAAAAAATATAATGCATACGGAGTCACGTTACTAATACTCGACCTATGGAGTGTCACTTTGCGTGATTGTTTGTTTTGAAAAATACGCCTCTGTAATTAACTGAATTTCTTAAATTTTTATACCCTACACCACTTGTGCTACAAGGGCATATTAAGTTGGTACGTTTGTATGCAACACCCAGTTCTTGAGAAAGACACATCTTTTATTGTACCGATCGATTCAGAAAATGATTCTGAAGCGATCTAAGGCTGTCGGGCCCGCTCTCCACCTTGTATTTAATGTCTAAGCTGCAATTTTTGCGATATTTTAATTAAACTTAGTAATTGACTTGTTTTGGCCCAGGTACGAAAGCCATTGAAAATGGTTCGGATCGGACAAGTTTTTAGGCAGCTTCCGATATAATGCCTTACAAGTATTTTGAAAAATCCTTACATCAATAAGTACAGGCTTAGTGGTGGTCCGTAGTCGATTAAAATGTTATAATTTAACATGACTGAGGCCCAAAAAACGACAGAAACACAGACAAGAAACTGTTTTTCATGCGCTTTCTCTTAAAAGCACATTTTAAGTTAGTTTGGTAGCGATCACTCTAACACAGAAATAATTAGATAGAATTTACGCAAAAGGTAATTTATATTTACATATGCCTATCAACCGCCAACAAAAGTGATGCTTAGGAAAATTGCGCCCGGACTATTTCCATGCATTTTCTAACTTGCCCTGCACTTTGAATCATAAAATAAAACAAACAAATGGGGCGATTGGATTGATTTGCAGTTTTTACCTATAGTGTCCTGAGAAGAATTATTTGCAAAAATAAAATTTATTTCATCATGCACGAAAAAGAGATAAAGAAGATGTTATTGAAAACACGTCTTCTTCAATTATAAATTAAGAGAAGTTTCACTTTCATCTTACCTTTCGGTTGCGTGCTTAAGCCACTTAAACTGTGACTAGCCGTGAGATCTGTAGCAACGCCTACGCTCGATGAAACATTTGATGCTACATTGTTGGCGAGACCTAAAGCGGCAGCAGCAGTTGCTGCGTTACCACCGCCACCGCCGACACCTGTTGTACTTATACCGAGGCCGGTTGATGGTAAGTGAGCCGCCGCGTCCAAATGTGTTAAAGCTGGCCGTGGCGGCGGTTGAGCATCATAGTCTAGTCGCTTGATTGCTGGCATTACACGAGACGGAGTTATGCTGGCTGAAGGTTGCGTTGCTACCTGCTCCCGCCGATTCTCTTCTTCACGTTCCTTTTCGTCATCCGAGACAAGAGCATCTTCATCTTCGGTACGATTTTTCGGTTCCCAAGTCATTTTATTTTCCTTTTTTAGTCGTCTGCGCGCATTCGCAAACCACGTAGAGACCTGCGTCAGAGTCATTTTGGTGATTATTGCCAGCATGATCTTCTCGCCTTTGGTTGGATAGGGATTTTTCATGTGCTCGTTTAACCAAGCCTTTAGCGTGGCCGTAGATTCCCGCGTGGCATTCTTGCGTCGAGCTGCTAAATCATAACTGGCGCCATAACTGCAAGAGATGAAAGCCAAACAAAAAACAAGACAAACTGTTAACTCTTTTTTAAACTTATATATTCAGGCGGACATAATGCACAAAAACACACATACACAAATACTATTTAACCCATCAACGCTCACCACCACCATCGTCATCGTCATCATCTCGGTTTATCGTCGTCATCATTATCATCATCATCATCATCGTTATCATCATCACCATCATCATTATCATCCTCATCATCTCGCCACAACAAGGATTATCAAATAATACTTCTGATGCCTGAATGGACTGAGTAAAACCGCAGGAGGTCATTTTGTTTCAAATCTTACTTAGCCCTCTTGCCCCCTATTCCACATTATCTTAAACACATAAACTGTCCATAGAGTGTAAACGTAGTCAAAATATTCAGCAAAGCAGTAAAAAGGAATGTATTATAAACACTGGACCATGGTCTTGAGTCATAAGTTTATTAACTTGATATGGTAGAAATTGTGTGCCTTTTTTTTGTTTTATTTTGCTTTTAGTCGATGATTACTGCGTTCTTGCTTGTTATATGGGTCGTTTTTCGAGAAATAAATTCATAAGTTTTAATGATCACTTTGGCCACAGCAGGTGTTTGTCAATGTGATGTATTTACGTTTACTGGTAAGCATTTGATCACTGCTCTCGCCTTATTTATATACAATGCAGTGTCGCTATTTTCGAAAAGCGTTATATATATTGACTGGCAAAAGCAACTGCGGGATATTTTATGGCAGTCGCATAATAAATACTGGATTATCTATTTTTAAAGCATAAGATATTTTTGTTGCAGCAGTCGAAGCTATATCGAAGTGCAATAAACGAACGGAATTTACACTTGTCAATGAAATGTATAGAGAAATTTCTATTCTGTCCATTTGAGAAATTTTCTTCTTTTGCATGTACACATATTTGTGATATGCACTCAAAAACATGTATATATCATACGAATAATTTTTTATAGGTTTTTGTTTTTGTTGATTCTTTTAGTTCCCTTTTTTTTGTTATTTCTTTTCTATTTAATTTCATGATTTTACATTTTGTTTCCCATTTTTTTCACTTACCAAATTTACTCGCATTACAGCCACAGTGACTGATAACGAAAAATAGACAACAACAGCACTTCAAAATGCGAAATAAAAACAAATATAATAAATCAAATGTAATAAAATCGTTGTAGCCTTTCGCACACAACCCCAACCACTTTATCACAACAAACAAAATAAACATATGCGGATTTACACTCACGTTGCCATAACTGAAATATTTTTTCTCTCTTTTTTTGACTTTGTGTCGTTGAAAGTGTAAGAATATATTTTCAGAATGAGATTATCATAAAACAAATATTTATTGAACTCAGGATTGAATATAAAATTTTCAAATTTTCGGTTCATCGTTTAGTCCATCCATATAAACAGCAAAAGCTGAGATCGGTACCGATTTTTATGCCGAATAGCGTAAAAAAGACATAGGGTTAAGCTGGTATAAGTTTATCGTAAAGTTAAAAACTTGTGTCTAAAATTTCTGATACAGTTTTCAATTTATATATACGTACACTAAAGCCTTTATGGGTCCATCAAAATGCCTTCACAATCTAATTGTCATTCTGTCACACGTTATGAGGAAAAAGAAAATTTCGTACCGTTTACTCTTGCATATATGCATGTACTGGGAGAGGGGGACAGCCACGATATGCCTTTCTTATTAACAAAATATAATCTTAAGGATGTTTATTACACTTTGTCTTGTTTGATTGGACCCTACGAACGGCTAGTTACTCGACTAACATTAATTTCGTTAAAGGTCTGAGAAAAACTCGTTTTAACAAAAAAAGTAAAATAAAATCAGAAATATTTTAAAATAGAAACAAGTAAAAGCATTGTATTGTGACACGACATACCGTTAAGTACGCTACATTACTTTACTTAATGGAGCTATTCATGTAACGTTTTTATGTGGAAAGTGGTCGAGAAAGTGATCGAAAAGTGAATATAAAACATTTTAGACAGCGTTCGTCTTTGGGCCAAAACAAATCGGTGTATGAATTTTCATCAAAATAACTTGAAAATTTCGACATGTAATAATACGATGAACACAGCAAAACAAGACAAACAGATGAACAGAGACACATGATCGGACATATAAAAAATTTTCCTTCGTTTGTCTGTTAGCCATGTTGTCTGCATGTTTAATGCAAATATAATGCATTGGTCATATATTCCTTAATCGGATTAAATTCGAAAATAATTCCAAAAAGTCTCTTAAAAAATGGCAAAAATATACAACAAATTACAACAAATTTTAAGACTTTCAAAGTTTCCTCACCTCTCCATTAAACGTATAAAAGCAACGGTTTAAAGTTGTCTTAATCGCCGTAGAGACGTTTTCATAATTAATATGTAAAATAAAGTTTTATAGACGACTTTATATTCAAAACTGGCGCCAAGATGACTGTAATTCCTTCACGACCAAACCAACTGAATGATCGAAATTATTTGGTAAATTTAATAAAAATGTTTTTCTCATAGTACTTTTAAGCACTATGTCTATTTGAAAGCAGACAAATGACCGAATCAGCCGATCTGCAATGTATATAGTCTGCAGAATTTCTGATATATATACTTAGGGATGTTACAAACGACACGTTAAAATAAGTATTCCTTCATGTTATCGTGGTAGATTTAGACAAACAAAAGTGTCTTCTTTCGCTTTACTTCATTGTTAACCGGAAAATTTGTCATACTGTCTTTATATTAAACAGACACTTAAAGCTACCACCACCAGCACATTACTGTCTCTTCATTCGATGTAATGCAATTTTCGGTTCGCTTAAGGCCGAGAGAACGTGTATGAACACAAATCTCATTCGCTGTAGATGTGTGAGTATTACTGTTTTAGCTACAAGCAAATAAATATAATAAAAAATTGTACGGGTTAGAGCTGTAAGTAAACATACACACGTAAGTACAAGCAATTTTAAAGACCTTTTTTTTTGTTTTTTGTGTGATTGATATCGAAATGTCACGCAGACGCGTATGTTGCGTTAATGCAGCTATACTTCACACATTTATATGTCCGCGTGTGTATGCATGTATGTAAATTGGTTATTGGCTAGAGGTTTGAGTAAGATTTTGCAGGCCTCTGTGTGTGAGAAAGTGTTCCCCGTTGCTGCGGGTGTTTAATCGTCATGCATACACATTTTTCTTGTTGTATACGTTCAACCAAAAAATAAATAAATGAATAAATTTATTTACCTTTTTATAGCTTTGACAAGCGCTTGACAAATGCTTGGATTTTTTTTTTTATCTTATATATGAAAAAGAGTACGCATTTGTGTATACATTATCCTTCAATATTGAAATACCTTCAAGAACTATATGCATTTCTACGATTTTTGACAATAAAATCGAAAAACTTAATGTTTGTCGATAAAGCAGCTCAACGATATCAAGCTAGCTGTTAAATTTAAAGCTCTTGTTACAGAGAATTGTTGTATCATTATTGGGGAAGTGGCTGAGGATGCCTGCGTATTAGTGGCCTCACGCCATGCAATTTTGTCGGATGTTTTGGGCATGAAACGAGTTATTCCTTTCTCGTAAACATGCTTCAGCCACCGTATTCTCTAGGCGTGACTTACTGCAATTTTCTCCTTTTTCGAAAACTGAAAACACCCCTGAAGGAGCGGAATTTTGGCACGATTAAGAAGAACTTGAAGAGCTAGAAGACAGTCCAAAAAACCGCATATCAGAAGAGCTTCGAAGATTGAAAAAACCGCTGTCGCAGTAAAGGGACTTACTTTAATGGAGAAACATCAGATATTGTTAAAAACAAATTTTTTTGAGAAAAATAAAAAATCATCTGCTTTTAAACACACGTCGTATCGCAAAGCCCATTGTTTAATATATGAATATAGGCTACGTTTTCTAGTTTGGTTGTCCTAGAGTCTCAAATTTGGGTGTTTTTCGATTCCCGTTTTATGCTAACGCATCAAATTTCAAAAATTTCTTAAAAATAGTTCTGGAAAGAAAAGTATGCGCGTGTTGCATTTGATGAGTACACTGGTTGTGGCAGAACATGCCATTCGAACAGCAAAAGTGTATTCTTGACAACAATTGCAACAAGTGGCCAAAATGGCATCTTCAGTCAGTTTGTATTGTAGCCATTTTAGCCGCTATTGCTGGTCTTTTTTGCAACAATACATCCTTCAGTTCGTTCAATTGACGTCGGTAGACATCTGCAGTAAGAGTTCCATCCGGTTTTACCAGCTCGTAACACACTATACCTTGCTGATCCCATCATATATACAGCAAAATGTAATGACCGTCCATATTCCACTTCGGTGTCCATGGTTCTCCTAGACTAACGCATGACTTTTTACGCTTGAGAGTGGTGGAGTAGGTTCATTTGTCATCGACAGTTACAATAAACCACAGAACGCTTTTCGCTTTTCCCTTTGCAAGCAGCGAAAGCAGATGAAAGCAGATAATTAATGTCGATGTAATGCAATTTTGTACAGCCTGTACACACTAAATAACTCAATAGTAGTAATTGAAAAATTGTTATTTAGTATAGACGAAGGTCAAAATCATTAAATTCAACTGTTATGTACATTAAAATTTGCATTATATATATCATTATTATTATTATTATAGATAGTATATATCCATATCATCATTCGTATTGAGGAGACCAGAGCTAACTTAGGTTTTTACGAAGCGCATTATTGTTCAGGCTAAGAAAGCCTATGAGAATTGACAATTTGATTATCGATACATTTTGGATGTAGATCAGTGCTATCGACTAAAATATATTGAACGTTAACGTAAGTACATATAAAATGTAAAATGAATGAGGGGACTTTTGGTTTTTATAGAAATCTCGCCGTTATCCGAATTATTGCGCTATTTACTATTATTTAGTCTATTTACTTAAGTTATGAATATATAAAAGTCAATATATAGATAACTGTAAGAGATCTTTTTCTGGGTTGCGATATTCTTCTTCTGTTCTTTTTACAATTACTTCGTCACATTGATTCTACTTTCCTATGAAAATTTTACTACGAAGATGAGCTTTTCCACAAATTTTTCCGAATTGCGTTCTTTAGATGAGGTAACTTTAAGTCGCGATGTTTTTAATTATACTAATAACAGAGAAATTGCAAATCCTATTTGTCAATATACAGAGAAATGTAAAAAAAAGAATATTGAGAACCTGATGGTGACGGCTTGGAAGCATCGGTTACGTGTGCTCCTCAAGAGCTATGAGGCTCGTCGACAAAAACTCACGCGAATGGAACGAGTAAGATAGTTCTAGCATATGATATGAGACAGGACAGTTCACTCTATCATACAAACGAACTGTGAATTAAACATATGAAGAAAGAAAGAGAGAGAGAGAGACAGAAGAGAAAAATATTTGAGGAAAAAATATACATACAGTTCGAGCTATTCCCCAGGCGTTAAGACAAAGAAACGCTGATATTGCTGATGATTTAATTATCGACCCAGCTTTTTGCGAAGGCCGAAAAAATTAATCGATTTTCTCTAAAATAGCGACTGCTGATCGGATCTTTGCATGAATTCTGAGTGTTTGCAAACTTGAACGATCGATTCCAATTAACATGCGAAAATATGCTGCGATTGAAAACGAAATTAGACAAAAGTTAGCCCTGTGCTACGCTCGTAAGTATCGTTTTCTCCAAATACATAAATATTTTAGGATTATTTTCTACACAAAGCATCCACGTTTCCACGGAAAGGACAACATTTCATCGAAAGCCTAACTAGGTCCTTAAACATTTTTTGGATCTAAATTATCCTTTCATGAGTATGTACATCAGATGTAAGTAGTAGTTGGGTAAATCACAGCTACTTACAGTTTTCATATTACTTGTGAAAGGACATGGCGAAGCTCTCCCGACAAAAAACGCTTACTTTATTATAGGCAAAGGTGAAAAGAAAACTCAACGAAGTGACTTTTATAAGCCAATTTTGAAGTTCGTTTTGAAGTTAAATTTTTCACTAGTAATTCATTTCACACACAAATATCGGGCGATCACCTCATAAACCTCTTATAACCCTTTTGAAAAACCCCGTCACGAACAAGAGACTATTATCAATATGTACTTATAGATTTGCCAAGGTAATTAAACTTTGCTGAAGAAGCTACTGCTAATTGTTTGAAGGTTCGGCGAGGTTGAAGTTGCTATGAAAGGAATGACAATGCTAGGATTCCTACCGAATGTGCTGCATTGAAATCGCCTATAAAGCAAATGGGTTGGTTAAAACTTCATAATTTTGAATAGGCAAATGAGAAATCAAAATTCAAAATTTAAAAAAGTTCGAACGTAATAGGATACGTTATCCTTGAGACAGACATTTTTTATGAAAAGCTGATGTTAGCTTAACAACATTATATAACAGAGCTCCTGCAAGCACTTCAATTTATATATGAGAATAGAAAACAGCCGGTGAGCTCAAAATTAATGTTGAAAACATTTAGATTGTAGAGCTTTCGCAAAGCCATATGTAGGCTGCAGCTTTCGAGTGGTATTCCAAGACATCGTATAGACTCAACGATTTCAATATACATATCATATATTATAAAATTAAGACTGATGTCTATGTATCTAGATCGGTTGAAAAGAACGAATTTTGATACAGTTCCATTTTTATGGGAGAATTATCACACCTTGTTTATTAAACCTTAGTTTATTTTTGTTTCAAAAGAATAAGTTGTCCACTGATTATAACTTGCGAAGATAAAAAGGCAAAATAAATATTCCCGTCAATCCCCACTACTTCGGTTGACTCGCAGAGAGATTAAATAATATAGGATCCAAAACAGATCTTTGAGTAACTCCTGAGTTTACTTTAGCTGTCTTAGGCGAAACGTTATTAATAGATACGTTGACTAGGCAAGGCTGCGTCAAATGCACTTCTATTGAAATTTTGATAAAGAAACCTTCAAGATGCCCAAGGAAATAAATATGAAGAATTTATAATGATTAAGATTCTCTGCAATTAACTCAATAAAAGAAACTGAAACGCCAGACGTATTGTGGCGAATATGAAATCCGAACTTATAATAATAAATGACAATCTGATAGTATTAGAACAGATTGATTTGCTGTTTAATAATATGTTTTACAATTTTCGAAAAGGGTGGCAGAATACTAATCGTTCTTAAATTGTCCACCGCCAATGAGTATCTGTGTTTCGGTAATAAGTTACTTTTGTGTCATATTGTCTTCTAAACGCAAATACTGTGGTATCAATTAGCAGATGTCACAATTTGCGCTCTCTCTCTCTCTCTCTCTCTCTCTCTCTCTCTCTCTTTTTCTATTTCTTTCTCTCTCTCTCTCCATCCTTGAAACAAGTAAGGACATTCGTATGTTCATTCCGTGGCTCGCATTAGAAACTTTTCATCACGTCCTTTGAACTATATAAACCTATAGCAATAAAAATGCATAAGAAATAACTTCAACATATGCATCAAATAGATGACTGCGATTTTCACGCTAAGATGTGAACAATGTATAAGTTTCAATGCGCAATTGTTTATAATATTAAAAATTCATTTTGCTATCAGTAGGAAACCTCAAGTAATGTATGTAGCAGCCTAAGATAAGAGAAAAGGAATAGATTGGTGATAGATGTGAATAAGAATCTGCCTGATGCATTCAACAACTCGAAACGCCTGATTGATGAGCACAGTAAAGATGAACCGTTATATCAAAATAAAAGAATCCTGCTTAGAAGTCCTTCAAGGATATTGGAATGTAATATTTTCCGATTTAAAGGAAATGTAAGAATATCTTATTCATGTATATGTAGAAAGTAAGGCGCAAACATCTACGTTCTCGTTTTTTCTAAAGAGAGAACAAAGGAGAAAAATCTCTTGACAGCGAAAAAAGTGAACTTAAGTTCTATGAATTTTAATAGCGTATTCGGTTAAACGTATACATATATCTCTATCTGTTATTGCTATTCTGTGCCGTGGGGCTGAAACTTGATAAATCATACACAACCTACACATGCATCCATATAAAAGTTGATCATATCAATCTAATTGACATCTTACTCAAAACGATGCTTTAACGTTTCGAAAATAAAAAAAGATGATAAAATAAAATAAAGTAAAATAAATGAAAGTATGAAGAATTTAAGCAAGGAAATAGAGAATGTGTCAAAAGCTCTGCACGTTCTCTTAAGTTTTGCAGAAGCAAAAAAAAAATCTGTCGTTGCTGTGATGGTGGGCAAAATCGAGTGGATTGTAGCTGACTGGTATGAAGTAGGTGGCAAATAAAGGAAATACGAAATGTAATTTTGAATGAGCTGGAGTTTTGTAAATGATTGCCGCGTACTCAAGCGAACTCTGCGCGTTAAACGGGGTCTTGGTTAAGAGTTTGATTCATTTGTACGCGCGGTGATTTATTCCATTGATGAGCCACCCATTTTATTATTTTTGCTTGTTTTATATATATATATATATATTTGTATATATATATATAAGAGTTTATATGTAAAAGTTTCATCAAAATGTGAATTTAAATTGAAATTCAAATGCGAGAGCATACAATGCACAAAAAACTTTTACACTAAATGAGCAACAGCAGTAACGTAAATATATTCAAATATATACGGATAAGATTACACACACTCAAGCGCATGCAAGCGCATATTGTCTGTATATATACATACATTTGTTTGGCTGGCTGTTTATGGGCGTATATACATTTGTGTCTATACCCACATGTATGTCGATATGCTCGTATTTGATTTAACTCATTTACTAGGCTCGCAATTTTGTGTGAATATATGGATTAATTTGATTGTTTTATTCATTTACACATAAACATATGCATACAGACACACACTCGCACACAGACATTATTTTATAATGGAAAAGGCCACAGACGAACAATTATATACATACATATGTGGGTATGTAATGCTCTCAGGTGGCTGATGACGTCCGCACCATAACAACCGGATATACACGTACTTAAATATTTATATACATACATATGTATATGTATAATATGTAGAGCTGAACCCTTTTTTATTTAATAAAGTAACATTGTTGAAGCTGCAACAACAACAACAGCAACAATAATAATAACAATGAAATCCATCATGGCATCTTTCATACCACTCGATAAAGTACAAATATATATATGCTTGCCTGCATATACATGCACGCACAGTCAAACAAACATACATGCATTTTCATGACTACATGCGCTTATTGAATATTTGAACTTAAATTTTAAAGCTATGCAAGATGGTTCGTTATGGTTAATAGACAATGGTTGACAGTGCGTGTACGTATTATCTGAGACTGTCAGAGCACAATAAAAAAATTGTTAGTTTGGTTTTTCCATGCGTCTATTTATTTACCTTTTTTTGGGGAATAGATATTTAAAACCTACTCTGCTCTTAATAAATATTTTTTCGAATAAAATTCAAAAGTTCAGTCCTTCAAAATCGCCTAACAAGCAAAAAAGAATTATGTTAATATTTAGGAAGACCGCATTACTTGCGCTATATACGTAAAGTATACTACGCCCTTTTTCAATCTAATGTGAGCGGGCTTATGAAAACGTTCTTTTTACCTCACGTGGCAATATTTATCAGCAACTGAGGTCGTTATGACAAGAATGACTATTTGGGGATTTCTACTTGATTTGGAAAATCGAAATTACTTATAAAGGACGTGGGGTGCTTGAAACCTAATAACTTTAAACAAATAAAAGATAATTTTAAGAAAATCCGGACATAAAGGACACGTGATTTCTGAGACGAATATTATAGATAATCCGTACGACCTTTTGAATGGCTGGTTTTAGTTTAGCAAGCTTATATAGAGAAGATCTAGTGACAGTACATTGAATACAGTAATTAATGTGTGACATTAGAAAAGTGGGAGCAAGTTTGAGTTTGGTGGTAATTGATAGGTGGATATTAAGATTCTAGCATCTATGCAAAGTCAGATAAACTTTTGTGTTAATGTTATTCATACGTAAGCTTGTAGTTTAGTTTGTCATAGAGTATTATTCCAAGACATTGGATACAATCTACGAATTTAATGTTTGTAACAGGTATTGATATTAAGAGCGACGCCATCATGTGCAACGCGATTGAAAAGAATGACTTTTTATTTACTTGCGTTAAAAGAAAGAGCATTGTTGAGCAGCCAACTGTTAATTCTGACTAGACTTTCATTAATTTTACTTCCAAACGAATCAATAGTTTTCTGATTACAGCTAAAAAAAAAAAACATCGTCGGCATAGGCAAAATAAGTGTAACCGTTTATCTCTATAACTTCTGTTAAGTCATTCGAGAAAAAATTAAAAAAGATGGAGCCTAAACCAGAGCCATGAGTTCACCTTAACTATCCCAGCGCAACCATTGATAATAAAAACGAATTGCTTGTAATAGAGTACGCAAGATTGCATAAGAGTACACGCACTTTTAGCAAAGTTAAAATTATGAAAAAGCTTTTCAATAACTAAGGAATGAGCCTCTGCCAAAGGCCTTTGAAAGCTCCATGGAGAGAAGTATAGCGGTTTTATCTTCATTAAGTTTTTCTCTGATTAATTTAGTTAATTTAGATAGGAGTCAAGAGATCGAATGTCGCCCTTTGATCTCATTCATATCCAGGCTGGATAACAGATCAGTATCGTTAGCAGTAACGCCTCTTTCAAGCAATATTTTCCATACATTTTTTGAGTCCATTTTAGAAAAAATCTTGCAATTTTTTTTTGCACCTATAAGGATCTTTGTCGGGCTAAGTAGCCCGCGATATGTCTTCCAATTATCATTATTACCGTTCTGAGTATAGTGTCGATATCTCCAAGGGAGCGCAAGTACGAGTTCTTCGTATTTTATTGGTATTAATCGTGCCATTTAAATCGTTTTTGGTGGTTCATCATAATTTTCTTCGAGCGACATTTTCACAATTGATCAATTTCTCTTTACAAATAATGAGTCGGTGCAAAAACACATCGATTTGTCTGCCTTTCAATACCGGTTCGCTGATAGAAATTCCCGAACGCTTTTTGTATCCATTCAAGTTTAAACATTCAATTGCTTAAAACTGTTGTATGATCGACCTTTAAATTTTCAGTAATGTCACGCCTGCTTCTATGTACGTTTACTTCAATTTTTTTAAAGATTTCATTGGTTTTTTCAGTGATTGCATGCATTCGATAATGTGTCTTAAGCGCAAACATCAACAATTTACGAGTGATTTTGTCTTTTTCGTACAAAAATTAACAAATATAGCGAATATTTTTCAAAAATTTCACTCATTTTCACCTCGTGCTAATTGTTAATTAAAATATCGCCTTCCAAACGCGAGTAAACATAATCTGATTAATGTTGCCGGATATATGACATCGAATACTGACTGATAATAGTTTCCCATATTTTCTTTTTATTACGAAATATTTAAAAAATTTTATATTTTTGTTGGTATTTCACCTATTTTGAATGTATATGTCGACGCGATGCGTGCTCATGCGTCCTAATTACCTCACTTTTTAGGAACAACCATAGATAAAGGGTCGAATGTGTGGATAGATTTGAAATCTCGCCTTTTTTAAGATTATATATAAGTTTTCGATTACTAAAGGGTATATACTAGCGTAAAAAACGGGACGACTATCGTTCGGCTTATAAGCAGCAGCATGTAAAAGAAGCTTTTAAGATCTAAATAATTTAACCCTCGCCCTTACCACAAAGAAGCGGACGCTTTATTGTGTGAAGCACATCAGTTACTCATATAGGAGTGTATGCAATATTAAGAACAATAATTTTATGTAGCATCACATTTGTGTAATATGCTACCGCACCTAATCTTTAATTTCATTCAAAACAAAACAAAGTATATGCAGAAATAAGCGAGTGATCACATTGTATTAAGTAGTTTTGTCGGTTTGTCAAATTTTCTTAACATTGCATACGTTTATGTAAAAGAAGTGCATGCATCCATTTTGTTAGTTTAAGCATTTTGTTAGTTTATTATTTCCCAAGGAAAATATCTTTGTTGTTACTTTTAATTGTTCTATAACGCACTAAAATTTTGGTATGACAGTCAGTCGACATAAAATCAATGTATGCGACTTGTTTAGTTAACTTCGCGTTTCCTTCAAGCTCGAAGTGCTTGAACAGAAAAATAGAGAAAACAAAAATGGAAAATAGTGTCAGTGCAGATTTATAGCTTTGGATTGATCAACACTAATTCACATCTTCACAATAATAATAATTATAATAATAATAATAATTTGTTTTTCGCTACACATTAAAAACTTTATATTGACATCAGTTCGCTTATGCTAGAATTTTTTTTGCTCGTATGTCTTCCTATTTGCCTACGTGTTTTCAATTATCCTAAAATCGCATAAATTCAAATACAAAAGTAAACATATGTTCATGAATAAATAAGGACAAATTTAGCTTAAGTGAGGATATAAAATCCATTTCCACTCGCGCTGTAGTTTGAGGTATTATTTTTTCTAACCAAGAGAGTATACTAAGTTTGCGATTATTCTTGTTGCGTAAAAACGCTAGTGTCCATATAAATAAATTGTAATGTTGACGATCAAAGAGGATATATAAGAAGCTTGGTTTAAAAATGCCTACCTTTATGTGTTCTAGTTTCAAGCACAAAAAATCACACTTTGCTGTGTATAGAATTATGTAAATTTGAAATTAGTTGGTATATCAGCATCAGCTTGAAAGGACATTAAACCTAAATAAATGTAAGAAGCTTTCGTTCTCAAGAAGGAAGTTATTCATTACCCAGTATTTCATAGATTCGCACAAGTTGGAGGACGTCGAGCCGTTCACAGATTTAGACGTTCTCTTTGACCATAGGTCACGTTTTAAGTTGCATATCGAGTTCTCGTTAAGCAAAGCCAGGTCTGCGCTAGGTTTTATAAAGAGGTGGTCCGAAGAGCTTGATAATCCTTACATTACCAAAAGGCTGTAAATGTGTTTGGTTAGACCTATACTTGAGTATGCCTCTGTTGTGTGGTCTCCTTCATATAGGTGGTATGTAGATTCAATCGAATCTATTCAGAAGCAATTCTTGCTGTTTGCCCTTAGGAATTTGGATTCGGATCCGATTGCCTCTCTTCCCCCCTATGAAAATAGGTTGCTGTTGTTGTGCCTACCGTCTCATGAGAAACGTAGCTTTGTTCTTGGCGTTTCCTTCGTAATCAAAGTAATAAATGATGCTATTGTCTCGCCTTCATTACTTGGTGAAATAAGGTTTAATGTCTCTAACCGCTTCTCTAGGCACTTCATCTTGATTAAGCTTAGTCAATGTAAATATAATTACGAGCTCTATTAAAGCCACATTGCTTAACACATGTAATTTACCTATGTCGTACTTAAACTAGCTTTTAACCCTAAAAAGCCACTACGATTCGAAAATTAATTGTTGTTAACTAATATCGGTTGCCAAGCTTATGCATGTTTGCGATGGCTTAGGGGTTTATTTGCAAGTTGGTCCTGTATCGGTTGTGGGTGTGGCTCTTTTCTAGTTGTGTACATGCTTTTTTTTTCTTTTTTCCGTCTTGTTTGTTTTATTATACTTATACTAAGTTTTAATAATAATTAATTTAAGATTTACTTTAAGAGTCAATTGAACTCGACTGTTATTTGTTTTAGTTGAGTTTCATGTATAAATAGAATAAATAAATAAATGATGAAAATATTGTCGGTATAATATCCGCTGCTTTAAACGGATAGCTAAAATACGCTCCTTAGATATTTCATAATATTTATAAAACTTCTCGACCTACTACTAACACTATAATTAATAACAAGATGTTCCGATATATTATGCTTTTTCTAAATCATAATGTAGGAGTAGCTTAAAGAGGCTAGCGGATTCTTGTCATACTGAGTGATTTAGCCAGATACTGTCCGGGCGTGGATAACATAATTACGATGTCAAAATCATGTTTCAGAAAGCATACTTATGGATGCACCTTAATCTCGTAAAGTCAAAAATTAAATAAATCAATTTGTGGTCCAACCCACAATTATTAAGAAGAAGAAAAAGAGATCGTCGTTGATAATTAATTAAAAATCTTATGGGAGCCAAACGATTCATGTCATGTCATTGGTCTTTTATTTTATCTAATTCAACCATTGTAGCTTACAATGACGTTAGCCGATATATATTCGATATGTCATTCTTATACGTAGTAAATAAATTTGCAATCGGTTTTTGCAGTATACGAGTCCCATTCATGCGAGCCAATCATATTGTCGTCTACTATGAATTAATCTACCTTTTTAGCGGATGGGAAGGTTTCCTACGTTTAAAAACTTGATCTGCGCAAAAGTGGTAATAACATTGGTTCCAAAATATATAGTTTAAGCGAATCAAAAAACTCCTATGCAATTTTTATACCCATCATGGAAGGATGAGAATGAGAATATATTCATTTTCGCAACAGAGAGAAGGAAGCTTAAAAAATTCCATAAAGTACATATATTCATGATGTGTGACCATTGTCAACATCTGCGTTGACTTAAGTATGCCTGTCTGTCCGTTGGTCAATCTGTTTAATATTCTACTTGGCGCAAAAATGAAATTTTAGAAAAGTGTTAGTATTGATCATAGACGAAATCGGTCAAAGGGCACGCCTACAGCACAAGATAAGCTGAGAAAAACTCCACCTTAAAAACCAAGAAATTTGATTCTTTCCTGGTTACCGAATATAATTTGCTTACTTGTTACTTTTATTTATATTATACTTAGGTTTTGTTGTGTAACGTAGGTATTTAATATTCTTCTTAAGACAGAATAACACATTTATACTTTAACATAATGTTATTTTTGTTAGTACAAACCATATGAAATGAAATTAAACAAATTTTTCGATTTTGGACCAAGTATATGTTAAAACTTTTTAAGAGTTTTTAAGACTTTGTGCTAACTGTAAGATATAACTTTAAGAGGCTGAGCGTATTTATCGCTTTATGTAAAAAAACAAAAAAAAAAAAATTGGCAAACAAGTGCATTTTCCAACGTACCTTCAGAACTAAATAAAAATAAGTTGAAACACATGTACCGACTTACAATTACTTCTGGTTTAAGTGGCAGCTATATTGTAGTGAAACGGTGCCAAAGAACGCCAAGTTTTTAAGCGGTTTGCTTTTACGTAAAGTTAGCATACTAATACCCCAAATACATAATAATTTTCTTCATTAAGAGGCAGTAGTCATTGTGTATTTTCTGATTGTCTTTCTTTTTCTTTTCCTTTCCATTCCATTCTTTAATTTAATTTTATTTTTATTTTCATTTTTTTGTTTTTATTTATTTCTGCAAAAGTACAGTACCCAATACACTTAAGTGGTGTAACAACACTTAAAATTGTCAAAGTTGCTGTAAAATGTTGTTTGCAAACAACAATGAAAAGGACATTGTGTAACCATCAACAGCACTCTGTGCTATAAAAATAAACCAAAGTGAAGAAAAACCCATGATTTCATTTATTTTATATGTGTTATGCACATAAACTTACGATGGTGTCCTTCCGGATTTTCTCTCTATGTCATTTTGTGCTCCTTTTTGTTTCTCGCAAATGTACGTATCCGTGTGCATGTGTAGTGGTAAAAAGCTTAAGTGTTTGGGGTTATGTTTTTGCTTTGTACAGGGTGTTGTTTTATTTTATTTTATTTTCTGTTTTTCTCCTTTATACCCATATAATATATATATACGCTCAGAGTGCTAGAATTGCTGGCGTGTATATGAAGTTTTGCACACATGCTGAGTTTTACTGTCACATTACTTCAACAACAACGTCATCGTATACACTTGTTTTTGTAAAAGGATATGAGTGATCTGTGTCTGTTTATGGGAGGGTTATATAAATTTCCGTTTCTATATGTTTGGCATGCGCTTGAAATAATATGCATACACATACATAAACACATATACACACATATGCACATACACACTCTGTATAAGTAAACATATGCATAGATAAACACTTGAAATAAACACCGTTACAGATGAATTTGTGTTAAAAATGTTTTAATACAAAACCGAAGCATTGTTTTGAGCACATTTTATGAGATTTATTGAAAATAATTCGTACAGGACAAATAACTTAAATTAGTTTATAAAGGGCAAAATGGTTTTGTTTTTAATACATTGTCTCTTAGACTTAGCAATAACTTCTCATGCGGTTTACCGCTCTTAACTTATTTCGTCTTTGAAATGATTTTTAAAAATGTTATTTCACGGCTGCCAAAAAACCAAATAATCTCACACATCTCTCTCTCTCTCTCTCTCTCTCTCTTTCTCTCTGGACACAAAGGACGCTTTAATAATTATGTGAGGTAAAGTTATTTCTAAAATGGGGACGGTTTCCACACTTACCGCTGGATACCTTAACACTCTCAAGCGAATAATTCGGGCCATTATTCGAATATAGATCCCGCAGACTGCGACCATACCCTATCCTCCCCCTCTCTCTCTCCCTCTCTCTCTTACTCTCGCTCCTCCTACCGTCTTACTGTTGACGCGGGTTGCAACGTAAAAACTCACGACCGCTTTTATATAAGTAAATGAAAGACATGTTGAATTTATGAAATCATTAAACGTACAGTCTACCGTAAAACTCGATGGTAATATAATATATTTCTCAAACAAGTCTTTGATATACTCAACAACTTCTAAAATCATATGCTTTTCAAAAACCTGACCATATACAAATTCATAAACCTTAATTATCCCTACCAAGCATTGCGACAGCAAGTGAAAAATTAACTGCTGCGAAGTTAGCCCACTGTACCTAGCCCACATTTTAGCAAAGACAAAAATGTTGGTTATTTTAGCAAAGACAAAAATGTGAGCTATCTTCACACTTGGCTTCGCGCCTCTGCTAACGTAATTGATAACTGAACGTTTCAAAATGATTAGAAAAACTAAACAAAACTAGAAATTCAAACATAAATAATATAAGAAATTATAAAGAAATGTTATTAGAAATTAAAAAAAAAACATTTTTCTTGTATTTACCATATAGTGCATGTATAACGTTGGAGAAGAGTTGCAATATATAAAGTGTGTATAAAAAATTTTTACGAAATAAGCCATGTGCAGTTTTTTGATATGTCTTAAAGGACCCTAAAACCCATCAGAAAAACTTAATTTCATTACCCTGGTCTTGGTCCATGACCTCGAAATTCGCCAAAATTTTGCAATTTTTCGCACCACCCTTGAGGCATTGCAACAGGCACGTTAGCATTTATTTCAAATAGCTGCTACCCCAAAAATATTTGATTTACTCACTGTAATCATATTGTAATTACTTTAGGTACCATATTGTCTTCAAATAAAATAAGTTATAGCGCATAGGCTTAGAATACACAGCGCCATACCCAAAAGTCATAAACTGAGTTTTTACCGATATAAAAAATAAGAAAGAGAAAGCAGGCAGTCAAGCGCACATAAACGTTTTTGCCATAACATATATTCTATTAGCCTATAGAATGTTTTGAATAAAATTGGACGCGATTTATATTTAGAGAAATGGCGATAACTCAATAACATACATATAACTTCTTAAGCAAGTGCATGGACAAACGCGCTACCACACCCGCATACAGCTTTTTCTTCAACACATTTTGCTATTGCCCGTAACGTATTATCCTAAACATACACGTTGAAAAAAGACAAAAATATTATGTCTATAAAATCGAACATTTCATTAGCGACTAAAACGCAAACATTATGTATATAAGACCGAACATTTCGTTAGCAACATTATTGGAACATTTTGCCTTTGGGTCTTGTGTATATAGAGTGGGCCGGTTTTTGGCGAATTTCGTGGTGGTGGATCGGCACCAGGGAAACGGAATTAGATTTTTCTGATAGGTTTTAGCACTTTTCATGACATATCAAAAATCTGTAGACTAAAAATGGTTATAACACGATTTTAACATTGCATTCTTTCAGTAATTGTAACGTACTTTTGCATGAGATTTACTAGCAATAACTAAGCATTTTTGGTTTTGAGTTCGTAATTAGCGGCTTAGTATGTTTTATATGTGCACGTTTGCTAAGATTATTTAATTTTAATACTTATTTTACTTTATTGTTGTTTATTTCACAATAAATTGTAACTTAGCAAGGTCATTTTTAGCGAAGACACGAACCACGACAATGTGGGTTCTCTTTGGGGGCTATCTTCACTTCAGTAAAAATTAATCCAGCTGAAGAACATAATTAAAGCAATATGATAAGAGCTAACTATTATTGTAAGAGGTTTTGAGCTTCCACTGTACAACAACAAGCCATGAAAGTTCCGTACTCAAAATTGCTTATGGCTATACTCAAGCAAACATTTTCAGCTATTTTGGACGCTTTATATTTTTAACGCAGCATTTGTCGACTGCTCTAACCTCATATGCTGCGCATGGTAGTTAGGTCACACGTAGGGAATTCATTAAAAGTTTCTTTCATTAGCAATTTCATAAAAAAAGGAAGAATAATAACAAGAAAGAAAATTAAATTCGGTCAGGATCGAATCTATTATACCCATCATCGTTTACCCCAAAAGAAGACAAAGGAAATAAGAGAACAAATTCTCATGCTCTATAATATGGAGTGGGCGCAAATAACTTCTTCTATTTTCAAAATAAAAGTTTTTGTCGTAAAGGCATGTGGGTGTTGTCGACATGTCGTTTGAAAAGTTTAGGTCAATTCTAAATTCTTTTACAAATTTGTAGGCGATATCTTTATTTTCGCTAACGAGAGAATGTTTACTACAAAGTTACGCAAACAGACAGATGGACAGACGAACAGGCGGATATGTTAAGGTGCATTCAAAATTTGAAACTAGCTAAGAATTTGTACACTTTATGACGTTTTTGGAGCTTGTTTCTGCGTGTTATAAAGGTATTGAAAAAACAATTAAATTTGGACACGTTATGATATTGGGTAGGCGTGGTCATTTTTTTTCATTTTTGTGCACAAATGCTATGGTATCGACCATAGAATATGTTTTGATATTTTTATACATTTATCTGCTATATGAGCAAAAAACCAATTTTTTATTGCCTTTGAAAAACAAAGGTGTTCTAAGTTTACGTGGTCCTTTGGGCGTGTTCTTCAACCGATTTGAACAGTTTTCAATACCAACCTGCGTACAAGAACTACTAATGTTTCTGCAAATTTGAAGTCGATAGCTTCATTTTTGCGGCCAGGAGAACGTTTAGAACAGACATTACACAGACGGACATGTTTAAATCGATTCAGAATTTGATACTGATAAGACCTATAGTTTTTTTCTGAAACTTTCTTTTTGCGCGTTGCAAACGCTATGACAAAATGAATATATCCCTCATCTTTCGGTGAAAAGATTACGTTGAATATTAAGGAATACTGTCGATATTGCATATGACTGATAGTCTATCCATATATGAATGAAATAAAAAAACGCAGGAAACCCATTAAGACAAATCAGCGAATCTACAAATCTTCGATATATAAGACGGTGTGTAAGCGTGTTCATAAATTTATCTAAAATTTTAAAGTAAAATTTCTATATAAAAATGTTACAGCAACGACAACAACAACAACAAAAAGAAGAAAAAAGGAAAAAACCATCTTTTGTAAAAGTCAATAAAAAGTTATGGTGTCTGTGTAAAGTGTATGATTGCTTTTCATTTGTTCATGTCTGTAACAACAATATTCATTTGTAAACAAGTTATAAAAAAAGGATAACAGCAACAACACACAACGACATCAACTGCAAAATATTCACACATGGCTTACAAAATGAAACTAGTACACATATGCATGCAAACATATATAAAATTTTACAGACACATTTATTGCACATAATATATACATGTAAACAGACTGACTGTATATTCTATACACATTCTTATGCATATACGCATACACATACGTACACACACAGATATAAAGATTCGTGTATGTATTAAAAAATACAAGAGTAAAAGCGGGAGCCAGTAGTGGTAGAAAAAGTGAGAACACAAATAACATGCATAAGTGACGGAAACTTTACAAAAACTAAATCCATTCACATGATCCCTAAAAAAAAAAAACAAAAAGAGAAGACAAGAACAACGACATTCAACTTTAGGTAGAAAATCGTTACATATATAACCCCTGCAAAAAAATTTGTATTATAATAATAATAGCTATGTTGTTATTGTTGCACTATCATCTTGCTTGCAAAATTTGTAAATTACTTAACACTTAGATAAAATATTGATCATACGCTACGTACTATCAAACAAATTATTTACGCTTATCCATCACTCATACGTTGTGATTATACCGACAGAAATTTCACATGAACACGGATAAAAAATAATGATAATAATGGTACATAATACGTAATAATATAATAATAACAAATTAATCTATTAACCCTTTAATTATTTCACATTTTATATTAAAATCAAACGTTGCCTTTTGATGTTTTAGAAAATGTAAATTTTTATTTGTTCTTGAGAAATAAACCTTTATTTTATTGATAGAAAATCTAACGAATAAAGACAAATACACGGGAAATTTTAATTTACAACACTAAACCTACAAACTTGATTTGGATTCCCAGCCTAATCATTTTGGAAAATGAAGTTTTACGTGGCTTGAAACCTCTAAAATACAGCTGTGCGCTGAGGCCTGATGGCATTCCATCGTGTACATTCAAATCATACTCTGACGCGTGTTAAAAGCTTTCTAATCAGTTTTTGAAATCGATTGTTTTTACTTTGTATTGGAGGAATAGTTTCCTTATTCCACTTTACAAGTGTGGAAGCAGACATCTCGTCGAGAACTATATAGCTCAAGTTGAATGTTTTACCTAAATTTTTGGAACGGATTACTACTCAGTATTTAGCTTTTGCTAGCAAAACTTATATTTCTCCATTCCAGTATATGCTTCAGAAAGAAAGTTCTACTGTTACGAATCTCTTAGAGCTTACTTGCCATATTTTCAAGCATTTTCGAGATGCTCGCGGACGGATGTCGTATACACCGATTTTAGTAAAGCGTTTGACTAAGGTAACCATAAATTATTGATCTTCAAACTCCAGGCCTTTGGCTTCTCTTCGTATTTATTGAAATAAAAAAGCACTCTGAGCTTCATAACAAATCTGTTAGTGTTCTGTTAAACTCCATAACCTCGTGACGTGAGGTGTCCCTCAAGGTAGTCAGTTATGGCTCTCTTCATTCATTCTATAGGTCAATGATCCTCTTTCGGCGGTTCAATTGAATCATATCTCAATGAACGCTAATATTAAACTGTTTTCTTCCTTTGCCTTGGAATCGTGCTGACTGACTTAAACAATTTGGTAAGATGGTGCTCACTATATTTTATGAAATGGAATCTAAAAAAATGCAAGAAGCTTTCTTTCTCAAAGAGAAATTCATTCACTGCGGAATATTTCAGAAATTCACAAAAATTAAAAAATGTAGATTCTTTCGTGAATTTATAGGTTCTATGCCACCAAAGATTACGCTTTAATCTGTACATTGAGGTTCAATGGTACCTATCGATTCGCCCACTCCAATGTCCCGAATCGTTACTCTAGAAATTTTATTTTCATAAAGCTTAGTCAATGTAATTATAAATGCGAGTTTTTCAGGGTCCTTGGCAAAAATCTAAATGATATTTACTGCTTAAGCTGAATATCGGATCTTTTAAATTCTATCAAATCAATTCCTCTCAATACGCAATACGCAATTTTCCTATGTCGCATTTAAATTGACTTGCAATCTTAACATCTTATTATGATTCGAAAATGAACAGAATTTGTTTACTATCTCGAATTTACTAAATCGAGCCTTTACCGGCTGCGAATGTGCTAGATGTGTACATGCCTGTTTCTGCGTTTTCTTTTTTTTTTCTCTCCCTTTCTCTGTCTTATTTATCATGAATTTTATTCAGATAAGCGGGCCAAATAATATTTTTTATATTTTTTTTATATTTTATATTTTTTTGAGAGTCTATGCAACTTCCTTCTGGGTCTCAGCACTGTTTTGACAAAAGGATTAAATTTCGATCCTCTACAATATTAGAAGGAGGGGCCTATTTTTTCTATTTTTGTACAGATGTTACAGGATCAGCTATAGAATATACATGCCAATTGATATCTTTTATCTATTTTGGTTTATGAGTAACAAGATAAAAGCTGATTTGGTTTTTGCTTTTCAAAACGGATTTGTTCCCAGTTTACCGTATAGTACAGTACCGATTTTTGTAAAACGTGTATGTATTTGAAGAGTTTTGGATAAGTTCTTGTTCCAGCCAAATGCAAAACGAAACTATTTGTCGTATTCTAACTAGGAATAAAAAGTGGCGAGAATAAATCGCTTTCGATATTCTAGGTATGGTAGGCCCAAACGAAAGCTGTTAAAGTCTGATCAAACGGTTAATAACAAACACTGCCAAGAATTAATTTAAAGCGGTCGCTACACAAGGCCATTTTCTTACATTGACATCCATCCAGCCATCCATAGACCAAACCATTAAAATGCGTCTTTGCTGACCAAACTAGAGTACTTCCAATTACCTTTTATTTGGATCGATATAGCACGCTCTCGCTAAACAGCGCTTCACTTCTTAAGAAAATCTACGAAAATGTTTCGAAGTCTGATTTGTCCCAAAAGAGCAGCAGTTTTCTTGGCATGACATTCACCAACCGTCACACAGCTGGGAAATACGTATAGCTAGTATGAGCAATATTTTGAATAAGATATTTTTACCTCTCTTTTTTTCTATGTGTTCCTGTGTATTTCCTTTGTAAAAATTCCGGCTATATATGTACATATCTGATAAGTGCTTGAAAATGTCTGCGTTCAAAGCTCCTTCATTGGTCATGGTTTTATTAATGTATACGTACATTATATTTGAAATATGTTTTGGAAGAAGAGTCCAGGAATCACTGCCAAGATAATATCGCATTGCGTCGCATACACATATATATATTGTATATATGTACATTGCGATATCAAGTTCATTCAAATACCAGTTCATTTTGGAATACTTCTATATAATGAAGAAGATGACATATTTGGTTGGTAAGAGTCTCTATAATCTTTCGCTTTCTTTTTTACTTACAACATGCTTTCCCCTTCCAAGCTTAAACCACTACATTCTTACAAAGATAATCAATGACTTTATTGTTTTTTCCTCACCTTGTGAAAATTATCTCTAGATATATTGTTAAGCGATTTTTTTATTCTTCCCTTTTTTTTGCTTTTTCCTTATAATAAATTTTTGCTTTCATTATTAAGAATTACTGAAGTTTAAATAAAAAAGGATTTTCTAATTGAAACACAATTGAAAATTTTTCCTTTTAACAAGGCAAATGTCAACATTTGCCGTCACTTGAAGTCTTAAGTGGAAAAATAACTCAACAGAAAATCTAAGTCAAAGTTATCCGAACAAAAAAAAAATAAATAAATAAAAAAGAAAAAAGAAAAAAAAAATCAAATGAAAGAAAAAAAGTTTAAAGAACTTTGCGTCGTTTGCCAACATGTTTTAGTTGTTGCGTTAACTTTTCTACTTTTTTGTTGTTACTAATGTTGTTGTTATTGTTGCCACGTTAAACACTTTAAACTGGGCACACTTTTGCTTTCTGACTTTTCACTTAAGGTGCCGTCGCCCTGCAAACTCTCGCAATCTCCACCTACAGTTCAGCCATTAACTTTCTTGCAAAAAGGAACAGCAACAAAAAAAAAGAAATAAACATTCCTTTGAATTGTCTGGCAAAGTTTTCCTGGAAGGCTGTGCACATAGATCTTCAATAGAGAAAGACAAAATTTCTAATGCTATTACTGTTGTGTTGTAAATTTTAACCCTCAAGTCTCTTTCGCTCTCAACTAAAGTTTAAAGGAAAAGATGAAAGTGTTTTTTCTTCTTTCCTTTTCCTTTTTGCTTTTTCGCTCTCCTATAACATATCATATAGTAGATGAGTAATATTGCTGGAAAGACTGAATTTGTATTGTTCGGTTGATTTCTTTTCTTAGTGGCTTGCAAAGTTTAAAAAGTTCGGAAATTTGCCAACAATTTAAGATTTTGCTTTATTATACTGTTGTTGTTTGCTGCGTCTGCTTCCGCCTCTACATCTGAATAAAATATGAGCAGCAGTAAACATTATTGTTCATGTACTTAATGGCATTTATGATGAGAAGACAATTGTTTAATTGTTTCTCTGGGCAATTGTATGTGCGTATGTGTTTGCATGTGTATGTATCAAGTAAATTCCTTTTCTACTCATACAAGAATTGAAATAAAATTTCATTTTAAAACTAGACAAAATTTTCACTTAATGTTTTGGAAAATTCTAAATAAAGCAACAACAACCACAACAAAACATCATCACAACTATCTTACAAAGACTTTTGCGTATTCTGCATGTACATGTATACATATATGCCCAGAGTGTAGCTCTAAAGCCTCATCTAACCAAAGATTTATGATGTACTACTATGATGATAACTAAGGGTTTATGTAAATGCAAAAACCCTCAAAATACAGATATGCAAGCACATACTTGCATATACACATACCCGCATAAAAGGATACAGCGGCTGTAAGTTAAAAAAAAAATAATGCAGCAAATGTTGCAACACACAATAAAAGGGCGCCATAAAGCCACACATACGCACATATACGTATATACAAATACATGTAAATATCTTCACGTAGACATTTTATATTTGTGTATGAGTAAGTTCATGTGTACATATATATGGTCAGAAAATTTCCAGAAGGCTTTTGCCATCAACGTAATGGACAAAATTTTAAACAAAGACGACTACTACTATACATGCCTGTATAACAAGAAATCTCAATTTAAATATGTCCCTATGGCACATACACATCTCTTATAGACATAGATACGTATACGATACGCAACAACTAACCGTTACTATATATGATAAACAAAGTCAACGGTCTTTAAAATGGCTCTCACGTTCAAAGTAAATACTCTGCTGGTAAATTTGTATCTGTGTGTCTGGGTGTATGTGTGTGTGTGTGTGTGTGTGTGTGTGTGTGTACGTGACTTTTAGTAACACACAATACACGCCCATACTTAAATATTTACTCAATTTCATGCATAAAGGCATACAAAGGAAAAATGTCTATATATTAAATATTAAAGTCTGCAGCTAGTCACAAAGAGTCGAGCAATCAGCCAAATATCCAAACAGCCAATCAGTCAGTCAGTCATGCACTTAGTTGGCCAGATAGTCATTTAGTTAGTTAGACGAAATGTTTTACTTTGAAATCATTTACATATAGATTTACACACATATTCGTCATATAGTGTACATTGTTTATGTGGTTGTTGTTGCGGCAAAAGTTCTTTCATTTTACATGAACTCTTGTAACCATATCATATCATATAATACCGCATTGCACTGCCTAGATATATACCTAAACACACACATAAACCCATATATACATATATATAGAGAGAGGGAGAGAGAAAGAAAGAGAGAGACAGACAAAGAGAGAGTGAAAGAGAGAGGGGAAGAGAGAGAGATGCATACACGCACGCGGGCGCGTATGCATCCATACACAAACTTATATACGTAAATCTACAAACGTAAACATATATATACTTATGCATTTCATTAGCTTACAAAAACTCACGTCTGGCCACAGCACATTCACGCAAATCTTGCAGACCGAAACGGGAATTTCACTCAACGACTAAACGCTTATCTACTTCATATTTACATTTACGAACTACTGTTAAACAATATGGACTCCATATGAATACAAACGCTTATACATTTGTAAATACGTATATGCCTATAAAATTCCTCTCGTACCTCTTTGCAATATAAGAATAAAGTTTGTAGCTATTGTTGTTGTTATTGTTGTTGTCCATCTACTTTTACCATTTAACGATTTTATAGTAAAATGTTTACATAAGAATTTTTGTTGCTGTTGTTTTTTGTTTTGCGCTCATCGCCACTTAAATCACCAAGCCGAGACATAATAACATATGTAAAGGTTTCATTTTTATTGAAAAGTACCAGAAGACTGAAAATCGCATCTCTCTGTCTCTCTCTGCCCGTCTGTCTCCTTTTCTCTCTCTCTCTCTCCTTCCCTCTCTAATCTATCTATCTAATGGAATCTCTTATACTTCTATGTCCTGCCTATTGAACACCCGACACGATGGTTTCACAAAAAGCTCCTGTAAATATGGTGAGTCTTGTTTCTACTCGAAAGTTGCAACAGCAACACATACGGTTTGAACGTTAAACAAAAGCAGACAAAATCAATACATTTGCATACACGAGACTGTGAAAAAATTTTTACTTTATCTGGACTAAGCTCGTTTGGCATATTTTTTTTTCTGTTTTGGTTTGCACTCAATGCCTAATTTGAAGAAACCTTACTCAATACTCTTGGATTTTTTTTTTATGCTTACGAGGTATAAAGGGACTGATACTTTCACAGGAGTATTAAGAATGCGCCAGAATCATACGATCGAGAATTGGGGAGCGTTAAACTTTCGGTTTCATTTGCCGTCCTTTTTCACCTCCGTACACTTGTGGCCATGGTTACTTGGTTTATATAACATCTTCTTTTTTTCTTTTTTTCTAAACGTAATTATAAGAACACTTGGACAAACCGTTGCCGAAACTGATCTTTTACTAAAGGAAGCACACGGCAACGAATGTTCATTTTTATGAATTTTTGAGTGATTAAAGGTTTTCCGAAATGGCAAAGAAGGCGTTGAAGATGTTGATGGGAGCAAAAGGATTGCGCTCCTTCGCGCCAAAAATAGACCAATATATTAAAAAAAGCGATAGTTTGACCGGATCAGATAGCTATTCACGCGAGGACGAAAAGTCTAACAAGTGACAATTTTAAGATGCGAAAAGTCCCAAAATTCACACATCTGCTAGACCATTTTCATTGTTTGCTTGACCTGGTGTTGGTCTCATCTGGTCCTCAAGATCAAATTTTTTGTTAGAAAGAGTAAAATCTCAGATCGTTGAAGCTACACAAAAGAAAAGATTCCCAGCACTGTTTCGAATAATGGAAAACTCGTAAGGAGCATTGCAGGGATAAAAGAAAAGAAAGTACTAAAGGACGTATAGATCAAATATAATAATAATTTTGAAACAAAATGGTTTACAACATTAGAGGACTTATTTCAAATCCCACCCATCCCCTAATTATAAGAAAACCAAAAGACCAACACGTAAAACAATTATGTTCGGGTGTAGCTAAACCTTTTATACCTGCCACTGTTTCTTACAAAAAAAAAAAACGTAAAAATAAAAAATTAAGTTTTTATTTTCTATAATATAGGGTACGCGTGATCAATACTTCAAAGTATATGCGCGAATATTCGTTTAGTTTGTAGTGTTGCAGTTTGCGAATAGGTCTTGTATAGGTCTTGAAAAGAGAGGTATTCTTAGTTTACGTAGTACTGTAACTGTATTCTCCGGCTCCGATTTCGGACAGATTTCAAAATTGATCTCTGTGCAAGAACTTCCAAAGTGTCTGCCAAATTTGAAACCGACAGTACAAGAGAATATTTATCATAGACATTACAAAGCTGGACAAGCGGACATATGTAAATCAATTCAGAATTTGATGCTGATCAAGACATTTTCATAGAGTCCTTGAATCTTTCTTCTGATTGCTGGAAACATTTTGATGAACTGAATATATCTCCAACGTCTCGGCGTATAAAAAAAGACTGAAGACTGAAAGAAAAAATGTAAAAAAACCGTTCAAGTAAAAATTCGTAAGATAGCAGAGAAAAAATAATTAGAAAGAACTTCAAAGTTATTTCATAAGTAATAAAATTGTTAAAACAGAGAAAAGGGTTTTACTTATGTGGGCTAAAGTGTAATTTATTCTTGCGAAACTCCTGGTAGTGGTCGTTTATCGATCGTTATATAATATATCTGTGATTTCTTTGCATTTAACGCAAATTTTGCAACAGCTAGATATACGTGACAGCTGCAATTGCATCTAAGCTCTGCCAACTCACGCAAATAACTCTCTCATATAAGAAGCATATTGGTTTGAACCTACCTAGGAAAGTAAACAACAACAAAAGACAAATTGAAAGTCGTACTTTTACTGAATAGAAAAGAACGTTAACCACAAGTTAGCAATGAATACAAATTAGGACATAATAATCAAGTTAGGTCTACTTGTAAATACCCTACACTACTTCGTCTAATAATATTCTCCACATAGTTTGTTGTGATATAAACATTTACTTCTGACCAGAAACCTTACGAAAGGAGTTGGAAAAACAGGTCTATCTGATTCAATTTACATAATGAGTTTCTAATCACTACTTTGCACTAATTTTTATGAAATTACATTTGGTTGTGATATGAGGTTTCATTTTTTGGAAAAACTTTTATATGGTAAAGTCCTTAAAAACATACTTCCAGCCCATGCAAATTTTTTACATTCATTTACAATACGAAAATGCAATTTTTGTTGGATATTTGTCAATAAATATTAAAAATGGGGAATATTTTCCATATAACAATTTTTTTATAATAATGCTTCACGTATGGAATGGTTGTAAATATGGTCCGATTCAATCCATTATTAATTAATAGCCATGATTCGAAATTAATAGTAAGTAAGTGGGAATGGCACACCGATGTCATCTCTACCAAAGTATTCAAATTGGGTTCAGAAAGCCCCAAACCACAAACAACGCCTGCCAACACTTGTTTCATGTCATTTCAATCACTTATTCATGAGTTACAATGGTTTCTGTGACGCCGGCTTTCGTCATTTTCAAAACAGTGGAAAAATCCGGATTTCGGTTTTTCGAACGCGACATTGGGCTTTAAAATAATGTTGGCAACTTTTCGCCCTCAAAGACCTCCCGCTGGTTTGCCGATTTCAAACGGGACCCTGCCGGCACCCATAATGCTGAGCGCAGTTAAGGCACAAAAGAGGTGCTTATAACAGAAAATATCAAAAAAAAAAATTAAATCCTGAAAACAATTCTGGATAATCGAAAAGCGAAGTTGAAAGCGATAGCTGATATCTTAAAGTTTTTAAAAGAAAATGTATTCACTATTTTGGCTCAAAATATGCGAACAAGATGTATGTTTGCAAAGAGGCACCGCCTTGGTGAAGAATGCAACAATACCGAGTCAATGATTACAACAACCAAATTGCATGAAATAAACTTTCAGTTGCTGCAAAGTAATTATAATAACAATAGTAAGACTCCATATATGTCTATTGTATACCATACGTAGGAGCTTTCGGCGCAGTGGTATATATATCCGAGAAGTGATTTCAACAACGAAAATAAAGTTCAATAAGAATCCCTTGTCTTCAACGAAAAACTTAATTTAATCATATTTTTTTGATTGTTTGTCTGTTCATTGGTGTTGTCAATATGATCTAGACATTGTTGGTCATTTTCTGCGAGTCTAATTTTTCATGTTTCCTACTAGTTAACTGTTTCACGTTGTTCGAATAAACCTACGGAATTCATGAGATATTTTTGTATCCACTAAAAAGCAATGTTTGTGACACATGAAACATCTTATAAGCATAAACATTCTTGATCAATCTAAACAGCGGAAATGAATTGTAGCCGCATCTGCCTCTTGGTCTACGATAAAAACGTCTGTTCAAAAAAAAAAAAAAAATTAGAAAATTATACTTGGCGAGGGACGAATTCCAATCTTCAAGTCGTTTTATTTAATACCCATGTCGCTGGTATTATTAAAAAAAATTAAACGCGTCTACCACATTCATCTTAGAATTAACCCATTTTTAGGCAGACAATATCTTCGTTTGAGGAATATACAAAGTAGTTTTAAACACTCTGTCATATTTATTCATTAATAAGCATAAAACTTCAAAAAAGTGAAAAAAAGAAAATTTAATCAATGGTAACTTTGTGCGAATATGGCAGATTCTTTCCACTTTTGCAAAGTAGTAGAGTGTTCGTAAAGTAGATTTGGAAAAACCCATAAACTTTTGTTAAGAAAAACGGAGTTGTGTTCAGTTTATGCCCCACTGCGGGCTTTTGCTCTAAGCAACTTGGACCATTTTCAACACCAGCCTGTGTGCAAAAACTTCCAATGTTTTTACCAAATCTGAAGCCGATATTTTCATTTTCGCAACCACGCGTGTGCCAACAACAAACACCACATAGACGGACAGGTATGGCTAAATCAATTCAGAATTTCATATGGATGAGCTTCCTTTTGAATGTTACATACATTATGAAAAAAAACAAAATGAGTATACCCCCATATTACAGTGGTGGGTTCCCCCATCCCATCTGAAATTTGGTGTTAATCACTCAATTCATTAACTTTTCCATACTTGACGAAACGTCAATAATAATCGTTTATTTCTTCAATTTGGCAATCAACAGGTCCTTAAATTGGGTTATAAATCCTGCAAGCAAATGTCACACACAACCTAAAAATTAGATAGACATTATTTCTTACAGAAAAAAAGTTGAAATTGACTTCTCGCATTTTCCATTTAAAAAACGTCAAAGCGTTTATCGCTCCCATGAATATATTATAAAATAGAGAAATAAATAAAATCGATATGAAGAAGATAACCGAAAGAATATTTCTCAATTTTTCTATAATATAATTAAAATGTTAACTTACTTTGTCACTTACCCGCACGCACCAAAAGTTGGATCGTATGCATAATAACTAGAAGGCTGTAAAGCGGTCGATGTCCAAGCGGCTGGACTACTTGAGCTGTCCTTTAAGGCATAAGGGGTATTCTGTAATAATAACAAGAATAACAACAGCAAACATATAAATAACTGGCAATAACATGTAATGCATAAAAAATAAATAAATAAATAAATAAATAAATAAATAGATAAATAAATAAATAGATAAGTACAAATAACAAAAATGAAAATGTAAATGTGAAAAGAAGAAGAAGAAGAAGAAGAAGAAGGGAAAAGTGAAAAAAGAAAAACAAAATAAAAATCATGTTATGTTGGAAAAATTATAAGATAATAAATGCTATAAATCAATAATTAAGGCACGTTTAAGTTATGATGTTGCTGTTATTATTATCACAATTATGTGTTTGTGTGTGGATAGAGTTATGAAATTTGAAACCTATTGCTGTATTATAATTAACACAGCGAACATGCGGACGTGGCATTATAAGCAGATGCGCACCTGAATATAAAAAAGAAAAAAATAAATGAATAAAGGGAAAAATTTTCGAACATGTAACATTACTAAATTAAAAAAACATCAACATCGACATCATGCAATTTTATTTGCATACAAGTCAAATAAAACAACACTTGGCAACGTCAGACGTACAAACAGACAGAGAATAATCGAAATAGGAAGAAAATTGTCGGTATTCGTATTGTGCAACATTTTCCAAGTCACAGTATATAAGTTATATTAATTATATATTAATAGATACTCCCTCCCCCTCGCTTTGACGTGCTTCACTTTCTTAACTATTGCTTTTTCTTTATGTTATGCATTTAACGCAAAAGCAGAATTAATAACACAAACAAAAACAATAATACTTATTTACATAAAATTATCATTAGGCACTGTTTTATGATCTACTGCACATGTTGGCTTGCTTGGTTTGCTCGGTTGTTTGAGTCATTTTGCTATTCTGCTATTCGGTTTAGCTGTCATGCAAGATTGGCATGATATCGTATAGCAAATATAATTTTTTTTTAATTATTGCGAGATACACAGCAAAAGTGTAAATGTTCACAAGTAGAAAACGAAAAACAATTGAACAAATTATTGATGAGCACAGACGACCTAAAAATCCAAATGAGAAGTTTTCGCTTTTTTAATAATAAATAAACAGACTTTTTCTTTTACATCATCGTAATCGAAGAGTAAGGGTACAGAGATGTTGTGCCAGCGACTTGACGAGAATGTCTGGTCTGTCTGGCTGACAGAGCTGGTTATTTGCGTGTAAACGCCGTCGCCCGGTGAATATGACAAGCCCCATAATAAGAAGCCTCAGTGCATCTGATCTATTCAATTGATTTCAGGGAAACATGCAACTATAAGCATTCTTTGGACAACATTTCTTGGATAAAAAGGAAGTAACAGAATAGAAATAATCGGGAAGGTTATTAAGCGTATTTTTAGCTATTAAAGAATAATTACTATCTTTCGAAAAAATTACAACGTCGGAACAATTTTTGTAAGGCACTATCAATTTAAAGGGGCGCTGCGACAATCGGTGTAAAAACATTTATATTCGGCCGAATTTTTCGTACACCCTCCACCTTTACGCTAAAAAAGACTAAACGGAAAATCGAAAAACCAAAGTTCTCATATTCTATACTACTAGTGAGGTGCGCGTGACTAATTTTTAGCATTTTTCCAGAATGTAAGTGAAAATATTTAATGTGTGTCCAAAGCAGTTAGGCAAAAAATTTATAATTTATTTTGTACTGTGGGCATTTTTTTTTTATCTATCTGGCCTATCAGTCAATATCAGTCTGTTTGTAATGACTTCCAGTGTTTTGGCCAAATTTCTTTATTTGACTTTCCTTTTTGACAGTCAGGACTACGTTCACCAAAGCAATTAACAGACAGGCGGACCGACGGGCTGGCGGACATGACTAAAACGATTCAGGACTTGATATTGATCAATAAAGTGTAGACTTTACAGGATTTCTCAAACTTTTTTCGAGGTGCTGCAAAACTTTTGACAATAAGAATAAAATTCCAATACTCCGTAATAGTGAGCAAGTATAGTCGTTTTTTCCATTTTTGCAAAATTCTATTATTTTTAAAACCACGGTTGGTCCTAGATTATATTGTCCTGTGGGTGGTTTATTTGATCGATTTGGCCCAATTTCAACATCAATCTGTCTGCAAGAATTTCCAGTGTGTCTCAAAAATTTGAAACCGATCGTTTCATTTTTGCGTCCAGAACGACACTTGCCGTTACATATTACACACACAGACGGGCAAGTAGACAGACGTACTTAAATTGGTTTACAATATGATGCTTATCAAGAATATGTATAATTTGTGACAAAATGTATATAGTCCTAGTTTTTTGTTGGCGGCTATAAATAAAGGTGCCGATTAGATATATAAATATTTTTTCCCCTAAAGGAGCAAAATTCTATATATATGAAATAATTTAATCAAATATAAGCATCAACCCACATGCGCGAAACCTAACTCAGGGGTGTCGTCTGCATAATAAGTTTTAGCCATTTCTGTTCCAAACAAGATATTTAAAAAAAGATTTGATCCAACCGTCAGCCAAAAGTGCGTTTTATTTACGTTCACTTTCGGAACCACAAAGATCTTACACGCTTATACCTAACGAATTAGGGAATTGAACAGAAAACTAACTTGACCTCTGTCAACTTTTAATTTCTTTTCTTTTTTTTTTGCAGACGAACGGGTCGATGAACACATAGAATATATAAATGTGTAAACTGCGTAGTATATACAAGTTCGTAAGGTATCTTTGAAATTTTTCATTACTAACCACATAGGATGATATTCCTTCTTTCCTCTGCCTTGAAAGTTTGTTTACGGGACTCTCAAAGCTTGCAAAACTCGTGATAGAAATATAGAACGCGCCACAAATATACATTTCAGACACCAAGTTTGCAAGTAGACATGATTCGCTCATAAACACGTTTACTATGGCTAAGAATAGTCGACACGTTGAATTTCGTCCTTTCTTTTGACCAACAATATTTTGGCTATGTATAAGAATATTTACTAAGTAATAAGCTCTAAGTGATTGATAAATTATTGAAAAGTACTATCCAGTTAGTCTATATAGAATTGCTATCTTATTGTGAAATTTTTTTTGACACCTGATGATTGCAAGGCGATCGGCCAATTTATCTCTACTGCCATAATCAACTAAAACAGTCTTCACGATCAATCAATTGGTCGTTTCACATTCTATACTATGTAGCTTTAAAACTTCTTAGAGATAAATTTGTTTCTTTTTTTTCTTGATATGGTCAATCACGTTTTTATTTATGTAACACGCCCGGCAGAAAGAAGTCACGAAAGTCAGAAAGAAGCCACGAAAGAGACAGAGACAGGTGGAGCGTGTCCACAACCTAGTGGGTGTGCTCAATCGGTAAGTAGTACGCTTTTCCCAACTGAGCAACCACCAGAGTGACACCCAAAGGTAAATTTTCAGTCACCAACGACCTGAACCAACATAATCTTTTATGGATATTATTAATTATTCTTTTTACATAATTGAATTTAATGGATCTGTATATTAAGTTATTTAAACTAATTAGTCTCTTCTTAGCATCCATACAGACTGGTACTATATCTATTAGACATAATTTTGTCATCAATTAAGAGCCATCGCTGGCTATTGATCTGTCAGCCATCCTAAACGAATAGATATGATATATTAAAAAAAAAACAAAAATTGTTTACATGATCATTAAGCATTAAGTGATTCGACCCACGCTGAATAAAATATGTTTTATAATTTTATTCTATTATTCTATATACGTACATTGGTAATAATTTGATGCGATTACTTATTTTACGCTAATGTAATTTTTGTAAATAAGTGGTGGAAACTTTAGCACAAGATTAACACGCCTACTTTTTAATATCATGGCAGGGGCCTCTGCAAGCTTCAGCAATTACTCTGTACATGTAAAACAAATGCGCATATAACAAAACTTTTTGCCTGTTAGATGGTTGGTTGCTTTCTCATCTAACCCAAAAAGCTATTATCTGAACGCAAGCAGTGCGATTACTACTAAACTCTTCAAACAGCCAAACATGCATACAACAAACATATTTTCTTTTTTCTGTTTTTTTTTTTTATTTTGTAATTTTATGTATAAGTTTCCATAGATGTCTTAACTAAAGAAATTATTGTTAATAAAGATTGTAGCAGCCGTCAAGTTTTGTCTGCAGTTTGTTAAAGGTTAGACATGTAATTGTAATTTCAATTATACTAAAAATTCTGTCATGCCACTTATTTGTATATCGTGTGCTATTTTGGTGGCTATGTTATTGTATGGTTGTTGTTGTTAAGCTGCCACTTGGTGACACAACAAACCGCCACCTTTACTGACTTCAGAAAAAAAAAAAAAAAATACAATTAAATTGTTCTTCAGTTGTTGCTTATAAAGCATAATGAAACTTAAAGCAAGAGAGCAGAAGCTTACGCTAAGGCATATATAATTGAATGCAATCCAAAGTGCATTAGATCTACATTGGAAGTAAGCTAGGGTGCTGCGGTACTGAGCAACTGAAAAACGCCACTTAAATGCTCATTAAAAAATACCTGATTCCAATTATCGCACGAACAATATATATATCTATATATATATATATACTTTAGAAAGCCCACTTCCCTTATTAAATTCCTTCTATAGTCTAGCTCTTAATACTCGCTTTTCCTTTCTTCCTCTCTTCTGTAGCTTTACTTGCAGTAACTTTTGCAAAAGGTGTAAGTTATTTCTGTTTATCGTTTGTTGTTAGCTGGCATTTTTTCATTTTTTGTTTGTTTTTTTTTTTTTAATTTACATTGTAATCGCTACGTCCAAGCAGAAATATTGCATGAATATAACCCGTTGTTGTTGGTTATAATAAAAATAGTTTCCTTAACCTTTGTTTTTTTTTTTTTTCTTCTATTAAGATGTTTTTTTTTTTTTTTTGGTAGTTCTTTCTTTCGCAATTTTATTCAGAATTCCTTTTTAATTACTTAATTTTGCCGTTTGAAGATTCCTTTTCTTTTTTGCCTTCCGATCATTAGGTCATCATACACGGCCGACTTGTAGTTGGCGCATACGGTTGCATACCGAAAAAGGTGTCACAGATGTGTGATTACATTTGTAATCGTTATTGTCACATTATTGTTGTTATTGTTAATGACAGTTTGCATTAATTGTTCAATTGTTATTATTGTAATTAATCTATTTTCAAAAACGGTTTTTCTTTTCTCGTTAAAAAAAAAAAGAAAGAAAATTGGCAATCATTATGTTTGCGGCGGCTATTTAAAATTGATTTACGGAAAACCAACTGAATTGAATCTATAATTAATTGTAAAATAAATAAAGATGTGAATATTAAATAATGAGAATGTTTAAGAATGACAAAAATGAGAATTTTTGGCTAAGTTCAATAAGGTAGGGATGACCGACTTCCCAAAGAAATCAACAAAAAAAGTGTGTAGTTATTTTTGTTAAAAAAGAAGAAATGCGAACAGTGTTACAGTATATGCAGCCCTGATAAGGGAACTAGCGATTGTACCTTTCTTGAATGCTGCTACATGGTTGCAATAATTAAAAAACGTTAAAGCAATGCTTCCTAAATTATTGGCTGAAAACCGGCAGACATTAATGTGTTACATCATCTAAACTAAGCTAAGTCGTCGTGATGAACCTCAGCTATTTTATTTTTGCTTTGAAATGATTTTTGGATAGAATTTTTCGAAGGCCATCTGTTTGTACACTAGAGAAATTAGAAATCAATAGGTAAGACATTGGACTGCCACGTCTTAGTGAGGATTCATTTGACCCAGGCGGTCTTTTCGAAGCGATTTAAGAAAAAGTGTGAAATCTCAACCAGAAAAATGTTTCCAGAGGTCCAGAATGGGTTGCTTTAGAGCGTAATATAAAGCGATTGTAAAATAAATGTGAAATTTTGGCTCGAACTTTTGCTTCAATTCGTGCAATGGTAAATAACGGCATGGATCATGCTACGATATCTCTTATCAGTAATTGTGTTAAATCGTAATTCAAATAAATTAATAATATTTTGGCAAATAGTAGAAAATTTAATGTATAGTCAAATGTTTGAAAAATAGAGAACCTATACACTCTTGGGGAGATCAATCATATATGTCCAAACAAGATGTGGTATTTAAAAAGAGGTAAGAATTACTTGTTACTTTCTTGTCAGTTTGTTATCGCTTGTAATCAGAGTTACTTGTCAGTCGAAGCACATCTATCCCCGAAAACCAATAGATTTTATTGAAACTGAGGCCATATCTCGTCTCCAACGGCTTGGTTTTCATATAAAGAATACACCAGTTTAAAAAAATTGTAATGATCAAAAATGAAGCGCTAAAGCCTTACTTAATGTTAAAACTGTCTTTGATCCTATATTACATGATGGACTTGTTTTTAAAATGTTAAATTTCGATTTTCTTATACAGCTAATCGGGTTACTATAAATAGAGCTTTTATTCCTTTCACGCATTTAAAGTCTGGGGGCTGCCTTAATCATTTACAACTCTATTTTTCTTAGACTGAATTGTCGCCTATACTGTGTAAAATTTACGTATCATCAATTTTCCAGAATTAAATTATGGTGTTTCTTCCTTTTTTTGATGACATAACGGTTCTCAGCCTTGAATCACTAACGGTAGATATAATAACCCAGTGAGAAATCAATAAAAGAGAGCTGAAAGAATTTTTCTCCATAAAAGATAGTGTGTGCCTCAGAGACTTTTGATGCTTCTGTTATCAGTAACAGCCGTAGCGCTATTAATTAACAGCCATTTAACTGCTTGCGATTTCATTCTCAGAAGGAAATGATGTCGACGCGAAATCGAAGCGCGACATAATCCGAGATATTTGTACAGCAGAATAACAATTAACAAGGAACTGCAAACAACGAATTAAGTTAGGAAAAGGTTGCACGAAATGTATTAATCGAAAGTTGATAAGAATAATGATAATAATAATACTAATAATAATAGTACTTTTGGGTAGGGTGTTATCTCATGAAGAGACCAAGAAAACAAGTTGTTGATCACTTTCGATGTTGCATCCGAACTGATACCAAGTCCATAAACCAATTTGCCTCTCATAACAAGTAACTGAGAAACTATTAAGAACAAAAATGATCAGGCAAATGAATTATCGAATGAAAACAAAAGCGTTTCATTATGTCTGAAATCTGGCGAAGAATATAAATTTTAGTGAATAATAAACTCTAAAATTAACTTAAACCAACGCAGAATCATACAGAAAAGTGTGTATTACATATTTGCACTATCCAGTGAAAATTACTACGTATGCCACCAATGCGCGTATACGGCCAAAATTCAATATAAGCAAGAAATTAAAATTGAACGAACTTTAAAAAACGACATAAGCACTGACACTTTTCAAATGTACCAACTGGCATTGTTTTATAAACAAACGAACTTATTGTTTAAAGTCAGTAACATTGCGAAATAATAGAAACTAAAAAATTGCAAAGTTCACAAGTAAATTAACGAATATTAGATGCTTTGAATTTGAACTATTGGACATATAATTGAACAAATATGAAACATGAGTGATTAGGTAAAACCGAATAAATTTATTGAAATATACACTTAAAAAAAAATAAATGTAAAAAGAACGAACTAAATCATTTACTAAAACAAAACAGGAACCATATTATATTTAGATTTACATTATTTTGAACTACAAGCCTGGAATATACTCTGCACAATCAGCCTTGCGAAATACACAGTTAACGGGTCTTGTGGGATGTGGAGAATTGCAATAGAAAAGATAAAATGTATATTAAAAAATTTTAAATTTTTATTTAATTTTGAAAATCTTCATATTCGTATAAAAGTTTTCATTGAAATTTATTGAATCATTTGTACAAACATAAAAGTTAAATATCTTCAATCTGATTATACCATGAAATGTGAAAGCAAATTATATGTGCTAACTGTAAAGTTATACTGGCGTGAAGTTAGCCCACTGTAGATAGGCAGCATTTTTGTCTTCGCTAAAAGGTGGGCTATCTTCACACTTGGTCAAATCAAAATAGAAATACAAGCAGAAATAAAACAAGAAATTATACAGAAATGTTATAAAAAATTAAAAAATTTTTTTTGCTACTGTTTATCATATAGTGCATGTATATTATTGGCGAAAAGTTACAATACACACAGTGTGAATAAAAAATTTTAAGGTACTTCGCCCAGCGCATATTTTTGATGTCTTGAAGGACGGTAAAAACTATCCACTTTTGCAATGAGTAAATCAAATAATTAATAAGTAGTTCTCTTAAGCCGCAGATTTTGGAAAATAGTAGAGTAAGCATACAACGATTTTTAAACGTGGGTTTTGGAATTAGAATTGTTGTGAAAAGAGGCCAACTTCTTTCCCCCTTACACAATTGCTGGAATTTCATTAGCCAGTTACCAAATGAACCTGCGTCATGTGTATTGGCTATCCTTTCGGCTACGGGGTAAATTTTGCCTCGATGCTTCGTTATAACCGAAGTAAAATATATAGTTCTTAATATCTGAAATGTTTCTTAAAATAGACTCTGTCGAATCTAAATGGCATAATAAACCTCCTTTACTAACTTTTTTGGCTATCGTTGCTAACTTTATTTGATGTCCCGAAAATAATCCAACTTCGCAGGGTTTAGCAAGGTATTGGAAAAAGTGGCCGTCGTCGGTTGCGTTTTCTGTATATCGCTTCCTCAAATTCTCCAGATCGTCATTATATAATTCGTTCACTCTAATCATTTCGATTCTTACTTTCCTATAGACGCCCTCCGATTTAATTTCACCTAGATTGTAGGCTTGCAAATTGTTATTATCTAATTTATTTAAAAAATTTACCCGAGCTTGCTTTGGAAGAATATTTTTCATTTCTTGGGCTTCAGTAGAGTAAATGATCGCCCATACGCACTTACAAACAGCATCTTATACGATTGTCATGTGGAAACCTTTGATAGGATATAATCCCATAGCAGTGAAGCTTCAAGAGAATTTTTGTCTACACAGATAATTAAGGTGAAGAATATAGGAAGCAATCCAATGGGGTTCAAAGTTCTTGAACCTTCTATCACACTGCATTTTATTATGAAAACTTCCTTGAGCGTTTTTGTTATTCAGTTCTTTCTAGTCGATTGTATTGAATAAATTTGTGCAGAGAAAATTACTTGTGTACACATGTGTGTAATTTTGTTTATAATTTATTAACGAATAGATCGTGTTCGAACTAAATGGGGGAATAAGTGAAATAAAAAAACAAAACGTTTTTAACTCATTCATTTTCCGTTTAACAACAAACAGAGTTAGTTCAAAGGTGCTTGAATCTAAGATTATATCTTATGGTTCCCAAGTTATTCTACCCTCTGCAGCAAGTGTTGAGCTTGGAATAATGAATTCATTTTTGTTAATCAATTTGGTAAAATCGCATTTCACGCATAAGATCGACTCTTTTCGAAATAAATTTGTTAATAAAGGAAATAAATACACGAAAAATATATAAATTTTATTAATATATAATATTTTTTATCATGTTTAAAGAGTTCTTACTCTTTCTCTTACTAGTAAAAGTGACAATTCTGTTGCGGTATTGATTCTCTTTGAGAAAGAAATGGAATATATAATCACGTATGTTCTAAATAGTCTCCTTTAATGGGGGCGCTTATTATTGTATACGAGAAGAATTCCTCTCTCTCTCTCCTAAAACCACTGATCTCTCTCTTTTCTCTTTCTTTCCCAATTTCAGGCAGTTCTGCTTAATAATGCACTCACTTACGGTACTTTATCTCTTAGAATTGGACATGATTTAATGATGATTTGTAGCGAAATTATAGCGAAGACTATTCAATGTAATGCCATATGCAATAAACCTGAGCTTACAAAAAAACAAAGTATGTCATTTGCTTAATTTGCGTATTGCTATTGTTCTTCATACTAAAATTCCTAAAATAAAGTAAGGAAATAAATAAATGAATAAAACAGAAATAAATAAAGAAACATTCCAAATGGTTCGGTAATTTTCAGTGTGCTCGAGCACACTGTTTGTTTATTCGTCGTCATATTAATCTTTTCCGCGGCATGAACTGCAAAAATGTATACGGAGAAGAGCGACAAAATGTAATAAAAATATTATGGTTCTAGGAATTAACAAATAGGTTCTGATCTTTTCTTTTTTCAATGTGATTTATTTTCGTGTTATCGACTGTGTACTATTGCAGTATAATAGATATTTCTCGCTAGTTTCTTATATAAATATTAGATAGATTATTAAGATCGGATACATGCACACAGATCTCGACTACTATTTATTAAAGCCTTAATGGAACTTATCCATTTCTACATTTTATTTACATATTTTTTACAAACATAGTTTTCTTTTTACGCACACATAACTCCACAATCATAACGAATTTAATGTGTACTTCGGCTCCTTCAACACCTTTTATGTTAGGTAAAGTAATCTCCCCATCAACCAGTTTGTTTGTTAGTTTATTAGCACCTTCACAGGCCCAAAAATTGGTATAGAATGCTGAAACTAGGCGCATATTGTTAACGGGCATAATTCACATGGAATTAAGCCCTATTTATGAAAATATTTTAAAATACTATCAAAAATGTATATATAAAAATGGGTCATGTCAGCTGACGCGTTTATTGTTTATTGCCAAAATACTTTGGAGGTTTTATGCGTCGATTAAAATCGTAGTAGGTTTCAATGATTAGATGCGAAATGAGTTTGAGTTTTATTTATTTTGAAATATAAAAACTAACTTTCTTAAAAGGTGGGAATAAAACAAGAGATTTTAAGGACGTTTGGTATTCTGGTTGAAAGTTTGCATAAAGTAATCATTTCCATAAAGACCGATAGGTCTTTTTCTACACTAAAATTTATAATTTCAGGAATGTCCATATATCTAACGGTTACAAAAAAAAAAAAAAAATTAGTAAATTGAATATTTTCATAATCAAATCTTAAAATGGTAATATAGTGCCAAATTGTCAAGATTGTCTGCCTTTCCGTCTGCATCATCGGGTAGTACCTGTCGCAAACATTTTCCCGTTCGCAAAAATGAAAATGTCGCCTACAAGTTTGCAAAAGAATTTGAAAATAACATAAACTTTTCAAAGGACACCCTGTTTTCCGTGCTTTTTGTTCATTACTTATAAACTACACACAACTTTTTTTTTATTTATTACCATTGTCTAATATTAGAAACCCTCTGTGACCAAAATACATATTACAATTAAACATATTCATGGTTTGTTTTATATATAGCAACTCTGAATCCATATAATAACACTTATAACACTACCGTTTCGTTAGCAGCTCCAATATATAACATTTAGAACCTAGACAACAACTAGTACCTTAACAATCAGGAACGCGCGCCAAGGGCCAAAGTCAACAATGGATACAATAAAATTATATCAAAGTTCTATTGTAATGTTCAATGAGCCTTTTTTTGTACACGCGTGTAGAATGGGAGAATGATCGTAGTTCATTGTGTAGACGGTTGCACGAGTGAACAACTGTGGTCCGAAACGATTTCCCAAATAATGAGCTGCTTATCAAGGGAATAAATATTTGTGCACTCCTTGAAAAACTGCGGTGTATCATTCTTGATTATTTTATATAGTCAGGAAATTGTCAAAAGAACATTTTAAAAAGTTACTAACATGCCGCGATATGTGATTCTAATGTCGATTTCCATATTGAAGAGAGGCAGAATTATGATGTCTTACGTCAAACAAAAACCTTGCAATCTTACTCACCAACAGCTTAATTCTGCGAACATTACCAGCTATCATACACTAATGTACTTCCATATAATAAGGTATATGTGACATCATCAGCGCATGGGCCACCTTACATCTTACATGATAGGGCAACTACATATTGAGGCAGTGCAATCGTCGAAAAGTAAAACAAACTCTCGAGCAGATTTCGTCAATGTCGTCGAGTTTCCTGTCAATAATAACACCCAACCCTTTTAATTTGTCCATAGTATCTAATTCACCTCCTTTCAATTGAATTCTCATATCTCTGTGGATGCATAGTTCCAAATCTCATAATTTTTGATTTCAAGATATTCAACAGCATAGAGTTTGATTTCATCCAAAGTTCAACCCGGTCTAAAGTGTCATGAACAATCACTTGTAACGCATCTCTTGACTGAGTGCCACTCTCACCTGTCGTATATGTGAGCGCCGACCTTGAAAAGACACAAATTGTCTCCTACCAGACAAATAGGACTTTATGAGCGAACACGATGTACTTGAAAACATGAATTCACTATCTTTCCGTCATCAACTCGATCAAAAGGCTTGAATAAGTCCAATCACACTTATTCCACTTTCATTCAAGTCTCCGCTTATGGATTCAGTAATTCCCAGCAACGTAGATGAGGTACTGTAACCTCGGCGATACCCCAATCGAATATAATTTTCTTACTTACTGATAAAAGAAATCAATCAAATCTTCAATTAACACGCCATTCAAGAAACTCTTAGCATAACATATAAATGTTGGCACTATTTACGTATGCGTACGGTGTAGTGACGCTAGTTACGTTTTTGTAAAACAAGGGAAAAATCTGAATTTTGTGTAGTGTCACTTACACAACTGTAACTTGTAAACTAATGGTCGGAATATTATGAAATTTTCACTCATTTCTTGTCAAACTTAGTAATATCTAAAAATCATACGGATTTGTCAACAGTCATTCTACATCTGTATATCATCTTAGCAATTCGTTGTGCGACGTGGTATATTAATTTGATATGATTTTCATAGTTGAGACGAGCAGTACCAACAACCATCGCTTGATGATATTCGCTATGATAATATCCGATTAACATTGCATTTGCCAAAGTCATAAAAGTCAAGATGAAGGTGAATTCATTCCATTCTGGTTGAAATTGTTTGATTATAATGATATATATATACTTATATATATGCATGTATGTATGTATGCCATCGACACTGGTAATGGGAATTTTTTCGTATTATGGAAGATGTTATGTCGAAAACATCCTTATATACCTACAAATGCGATAACTGTGCTTATAATTCGAAAATACGGACACATGTGCAAAAAGAACTCAAGGATATGCGATAACTGTTTTTGAGTTTGTAGAGAGTTTTAATACTTTGTATACCGATATTCTATCACACACTTGTCAAATAAATCAGTCATTTTATAAGCGCAAAAATGATAGCGTGCAGGCTATCTTTACCTTTACACACACAGGCACATGCACATGCATCCATATGTAAATAAATAGGTGCATACTTAAATATTCACACGTACAAGCTTAATGCAAAGTTAAAAAAGGTAAAAACTATAGTGTTAGGACAGTGTGTTGTTGGGCCCATTTGCTTTTCTCTACGTCCTTCTACCCGTCCGTCAGTCCATTCGCCCTTCATAGATGTACAATTTTTTTCCAACAGTTCAATTATTCGTTTATTATATATATATACATACATATATATATATATATATATATATATATATATTATAAACATTTCATGAATTACTCTGAATGAATAACAAATTTTCATTGCAATTTTACTCATAGCTATGAAAAGAGAAGATGTGTGCAATTTTCACATCCAACATCGTCGAAGAACTGAGTCATATTAGATTCATTATTCCGATTACGTAACATCAAGAAATACTTACCCGATGTATGCCATACATTACATATGTACTATCATGATCGTATTAATAACACAAATTTGAACGAAAACTCTTATCTAAAAATATTTTTTGCTTATGTGTTATTAAAGAGTTTTATTTTTAGCTTACGAATGTATTCAGAAAACAAAAAATACTTAGCAAGAAAATTTATAACCATACGTATAATTTTTCTCACTTTTCCGATTTACCCGGACAGAGTATTTCCGATAACATTACAAATAGTAATCTCTGCAACTCCATTATGCTAACCACATAATTACCGAAACATACTCCGTACGGATTCGTTAATTATAACAACAATTTTTAAAAATTACTATACAGTGCGAAACTGTACAATTTTTTGTGGCAATATGCTAATCAATACTGAGCGTAAATATTAATTTTGCTTGGAATCAAAGAAAAGCATACGTTCGTTATGACCTTGAAATAATTAATAGCCTTAGGACGGATGTATTCGATTATTCTATCTTACACGACATGTGCTACGAGCGTATATTAATTTATAGTTTTTTGTTATATCGATCGATTAAATATCACATTTCTGATTCTATTTAAGCTTGTGTGGCCGCCTGTTCATCTTGTTTTCTTGTGGTCAAGCTATAGACCGAAATTTGATACGCTGATGTGTTCTGCTGCAAGGGTGAACGCTGTTGGAAATAGTCCGGATCGAACCACTTTTTGGAAAGTCGTTATATCAAAACAAGTAGAGTGGTGTATGGCATTTATTTTGGTGCCTTGGCCCACTATAGGTTTTTCACTTGTTACTATTTGATACTGATCTTTTTCTTTCAATAGATCTTATGCTACTCTGCCTCACTAAAAGTGATCTTGGATTTGAGGAGAGCATTCGACAGCTATCATATCAGGCCTTATACAAAAATTATATTAATGCTCGACGTGTTAGTTAATGAGTTGGAAAACTTGTGTGCAATTTTAGACCATATTTGCTAGAAGTTGCAACTTAATTAATTATTGCGAATGTGTTTATAGGCTAGTCATCCTAAATTGCAAACTTGGCTCATGACCAACGACAACATCAAGCTTTACATTCTTATGTCAATTTTTGCTGCGGTTACGATTTCAAACAGTAATAGCAGGCAGACAGATGGTTATGAGTTAAGCTCACGCTGATGAAAGACATGTAAATGCTTCAATTGCCAAATCAATTAATTTCATCAAATCGAAAGTAGATATTATTATTATCACAATTTTGGGCTAATGAAATAAATTCTTAGACTAAAAAAAAAACATTGAGCACTAGCAACACAGGCTATCAAAAGTAGATAAAAGTCATAAAGTTTTCTATTTACATTGTATTATATCGTGTCGCGATAGAAGACGATTTTCACACAGATTTAGTTGTTCATTACTGTGTTACAAAGTGTTTTAATGCAATTTTTATTACTGGTTACATTTCATTACGAATTTTCTTATGAAATAAATTATTTAATATTCAATGATTATTAAAATTTTTTTACTTCATTTGTTACTACTTACTATTAGAGAAATTTGTTTTCAATGCATACAGTTAGAAGTTAATCAAGTGCCCTGATATTCAAAATTTAAAAAAAAAAAATTCAGAAATTGGACTTAATTTAGGAAGTGAGCCAATTATATATGCTGTACAAGAAAGGTGTTTAATGCTCATAATTGGCCGAAGTATAAAGTTAATAAAATCCCAATCTTCTGTTTGTGGATTCTCTGACGCTAATTGCTGGGCATAACGAATTGTTCTTATCTCTCGGTCGTGCGCGTAATATCGAAATATGAAAAAAATCAAGGACTTTATACGAATCAGTAAATTTAGTTTGAAAATGCTCGCAATATGCTTACGGTTTTATACCATTATTGCCAGCAGCTTTTATTTATTATAGTTAATGATCGCTCTAACGTCCCTTGTGACAAATTAAACTTTATTTTATGATATGACTTCAGGATATTGTGCTTTTTCCTTGTAAAAACTCATAAAAGGATCCAGCAAAAAGTTATCAACTACAGTGATTGATACCAAAAGATTCGTCTTAAGCTGAATAAAATTTGTTTCGCAGTTTTCAGTTGTTCTTTTTACTTCTTTCTTTTCGTATACGGTTAAGCGCGCGCACGCATGTTTTCTTTCTGCTATCATGTAGATATAATTAAAAGATTTAATTATGCACATTTGCATTTTGCAGACATTGTGTAATTCATTTATTATATATGGAGCATATAAGAAAACGCTGAAGCATTTACCTTAACTTAAACTTTACATTTACAATAGCAATAAACAAACTAAAAATCTAGGAAAAATTTAAAAAAAAAAACATTGAAAATAGAAGTTTTCACTCTATTTTATTCATTTATCTGTTTTCTTTCTAAAATGAATTCATTCAATTCCTATACAAGCATGCAAGTTAGGTTTTATCGTTAGGATATGCCATGTATCCTAATTTGTTCACAGGGTTTGTTTAGCAATATTTGCTAGAGCTAATTTAAGAGTCATTGAAATTCTTTCTTCTCTTCGCATTATAGAAAGAGACTTTGGAGACAATGGAAAACTAGCCTTTTATAGGGTAAAATATCTCCAACAACAGGAATTATTCACGGATAAACATTTTCAAAAATGTCTTTTCCCCGACTTAGCTGCACTAAGCTCTGAATTAGAAGTAAAGCAATGTTTTAACATTATCTAGCAAAATGGGTGCTCAAGATTCGTTTTAAAGGTCAATATGATTTGCACGTTTGCACTTGTTTTTATTTTATTTATTTATTTTTTTTCTGAGTTTTTTCTTCATGCATCTAACTGTCCATCCATCTAGCTGAGTATTTTTATTCCCATCTGCAACTGCACTGTGAAATTCTTCAATTAAGTTTTTTTCTTCAATTTTTATTAAATATGCATACTCGTGCATATTTATAAGTTTTTTTCCACTGCATTGCTGCTTTATGAAATTACATATATGCACGCACATTGTTACTAACATATATATATGCAACGATTATACCATATATAAAAACAATATCAGTTGAAGAATAATATCAAAGTAGAAAGAGTCATATAAATTTCCTTGAAGCAATTGCAACCGTAACATAAGTTCCTAACAAAGTTTTCTAACACTAATATAAAAGAGAAAGGGCCTTCTAACAGAACAGAACTTTCTCAATAGCGCCACCGTTTAAGAACCGCCTGATTTAGAAAGATACACCCTTGACGAACGTATAGAAGCCGAGCTATAGCAATGTAAATGATGTTATAATCGTTGCATCGGAGAATCGAAAAAAAAGCCAACTTTTAGCGAGGCCCTTCAAGTAATGAGTGAAACAAATTTACTTAAGAATTGTAGTAAAAATGTAAATGATGCAGAAGATGCAATGAAATGTGCGTAAATTTAAAGATGAGCGAAAATCTTCATTGCAACAAATGAAAACTGAAACGATTATCTTATAGACATCACTCTTTCACATTTTGACCAATTACTTTGCCTTCGAAAAGGTCTATTCACATTTTTTTCCAAACGAATTGCATGGGAAAAGCGAGACTTTTAAATGATTTGTACAAGCAGAAATCGTAGTTCAGTCATCAATTACTGGCCGTATTCGCACAATTTAACGTCGGGTGATTACTAACTGTTCGAAAAAATGAATTTGGCGACATAATTAATGGAGTATGCTGGCAGACGGAGGTCATCCGAGTGGCTTGCACCACTGCAACTTACAAAGGATTAGCTTGACTTTTACACGTCAGATTGGCCGATATGCCAATCACCAAACTATTGTTCCGAAATACGCTTTTAATTTCTCTAAGGGTAGGCTTATTTACATTTTAGTTTAGCAATACTCTCCGACTTCTTAACGCTAATGTTCTTTGCGACTCAAATGTTTTTGTACGACTGACTCTGCCTTTTACAAATATTCTGCTTATATACATTTTTACAAGCATATTACTATTACTTAAGTTCATGGTTTCATTTTTAATCCGTTGCATGACGCGCGGCGAATGTGCACTTGGGTTTTCCCTCTCCAGGGAATTTACTTTCTGAGAAAATCAATTAGTTGGAATGGACTAAATTTGGGATTTCCGTAACCCTATGTAAATTTTCAGCTCTGGTAGGCTTCTATAGATGGCCTGTGTAGAGTCTGGGACTTTGAAAAAATCCTCTTTGCGTAAGGTATAATTTTTAATCCTTATCACTTGCACAGATAAGTTATTAAATAGAGAAAGCCATATTGTACATATAATAGGTGTGTAAGTGATTCATTTCGTTTTTCGATAAAATTTAATTTATATAAATTATTGTTACCAAAATGTCATATTTGGTTATTTGAGTCTTCATGGAAATTAATCGATTTTCAACGAAACAAAATTTCAAAGAAAGAAAACCCCAAAGACATAATCAAGACGGTTTACCTGGCTCACACAGCTGGTGACTCGCGAAAAGATTACCAACAATTCGCAGAAATTTAGCGGAAAAAGCGATTAACACAAAGACGTCACGATGAATTTAGGTAACGGTAACCTGCTTCTTTAAGAGTACCTACACAACATTTTTGCAGAAGGCAAAGTGAATCGCGTCAAGGCAGTTGAATTGCAATAAACGCACTGACAAGATCAGAACAAGAATTACGGTGTTGTAAATATAAGCTCCTGTAAACCATTTGTAAACAGATCTCCTAAGAAGTGTGAATAAAACCTATACTATCTTAAAAATCACAATTCGGCGTTACGACCTTAATTTCAAAAGGACCTGAATTAATAACGTAAAATTTAGGAAAGACAAACAACACATGCTTGTTATAATCAAAATATTATTATCATTATGTATGGTTTTCTGCCATTTATCGTGTAGCTTATGGATTTCCCCGCAGTAGAAACTTGCCGACTTGAAGACGAAATAGCCACCGACCCAGTTTCGTGCATCTTCAACTTCTCTGAACGATCTGAAAAAACAGTAACCGGAAGGAGCCAGGCCTGGAAAATATGTATCGGGCGGTAAAATTTCGCAGGCTAAGCTGAAAATTACTTCCTTGGTTGCTTTTACGGGAGACTGTCGGACGAATGCGAATTTCATTGTTTTCACGATTAACATTTTTTGCTCAAAATCTCGCAAACCATGCTAGCGTACTGCACTTTCATTTCCGTAGTTTTAGCTTTATTTTTTTAGGTTAATGTAGTTAAAAATACAGAAAAACGCAGTTCAATGAATGACATCCATCTCTTTGCACTTTACTGTACACCGAACGGCAGTTCTTAAATTACTGAAACCTAAAGTTCTTATATCAATGTCTCACTTATCTATATTTGAATTTTCGGATAAGATAAACCTATCAGATGCGTTTCATGAAGCAACGGATTTCAGCGGAACGAATTTATTTGCGCATCTAATAAATATAAATTTTGCGTGAAAAATAAAATTAAGTGCTTCAACTCACTTAAAACGGTAACTGTTGCATTTGGCGAGTGTACTTTAAATTAAAAAAAACTGTTTATAAGTAGTACAAGCTCTTTAGAAAAGACCCAGAAGATGTTAAAGAGGATCCCCGCCATAGACGCCCCACTACGTTCACAACCGATGAAAGCATTGATCCAGAAAAGAAAATTGTTATGAAAAATCGTCGAATAATTAATAGAGAGGCTGCTGACGATGTCGGCATATCGGTTTGCTCCGACATTACTAAATTTTGACCAAAAAAAATCAGGAATGTTGTCCAGAAATAAGAACGTAATCATTCTTCAGCCACCGTATTTATCGGATTTGGCCTCCTGCGACTTTTTCTTGTTCCCATACCACATCGCAAAAAGTGCATATCAGAAGTGCTTCGAAGATTGAAAATCGCGCTGGCACAAATTTATTATATTTAAAAGGGACTACTTTTATGGGAGCGAAGTAGATATTGATGAATAAATAAATATTTCTCGAGACTATATAATAGTAAATAGTAAAAAAAAAATAAATAAATAAAAGTATGTGCATATAGATATACGAGGCGTGTTCAGAAAGAAGGCGACTTTATTTTTCTCGAGAAATATTTATCTATTCATCAATATCCATTATATATACATATATATATATATATATATATATATATATATATGCTATTACTTATCACACTTTCATAAAATTAAAAGCTATTTCCAAAAGCGATGGGCATTGGCGACTGATGCCATTATATCGGAGTATAAAATTATAAAGATTCCATATACGGTATGATTAACGAGAAATTAGAAACTATTTTTTTTGTGAACAAACATGAAACGATAAAATATATTGAATGGATTTTATTTTAGACATTGGCTCATGACATTTTTATTTAAGAGTGATTTCCTGCAAATGAACGATTCTGGATCTTTTTAAAATTTCTTATCTGGAACATCAATATTTAACGGCTTTTCCACGTAAAGGTGGATTTATTTGACAGGTGGATTCATTTGACGAAAATGTCTTAATTACGTTACGAATATTAGGCTCTGTACGGCCGATTACGTTCACCATAACTGTTCATATTTACGTGCGTTAAGTAGCCCGAACAAATATATTACTTCTGCAACACATTTCTATACAGTGTACAACTATATATTTTTCCATAATAATTTGGTAAACAATACTGAACACAAATGTCAATATTGCTGGGACTCTAACGACAAACGTTTGAAATTTCTATAGCTCTTACATCGCTATGCTCATAAAATTCTTAGGTTTAAAAATTTAATAAAGCAACCTATTTTTTTAACATCGTCTCTTGTAGGAGAGTTTACGGAATTGAAAACATCAGAAGGAAGAAAATTTTATTTCGGGTATTTGAATAGATGAGACAATCTAGTAGTCTAATAGGCGACGTGTTGCAATGCTTTCATTGTTCCATACAAAAAATGAGAATGAAGAAAGGAGTAATCAAATGGGTGCTAATTAACAGCAATAACTTGTGACACCGGCTTTATATTTTTATAATAATTGGTACAAAAACAACCCTACAGACAACCGGGTTGCTAATCTCGCGCGTGGAGAGATGATTGATGCTGATATGACGTTTGCGAAAAGAAAAAAAGAAAAGATTTTGATTTTGGTTGGGAGAAAACTTAAAGCAAATATCTTGAGAAATTAAGTAAAATTGCGACTGATGTTAACATTTAATTTATAAAAGTTTATAGACTGTTGGAATTTGCGCTTAATTTTTGTTTTTATTTGAATACGTGCATATATAAAAACTGCTAACGGATTTGTTATTCAATTCAATGGAGTAAATAGGAAATAGTAGGAAATATACAGAAAAGAAAAGAAAATTTCGATATAAATTCGATCTAATATTGGAAAACGATTCCTTTTTGAAAGCGGATAATAAGGCCGGAGTTAAGAAATGAATAAAAATTTACTTTTAGGATTTTGTTGACGTTTTGCTATCACCCAAACGCAGATAGATAAATTTACGCTTGAAGAGAAATATTGATATAAAGAAACAGGGTTTACTCATGCGAAAATGTCCGCTAAATATTAAGAAAATTTTTATTGTTATATGGAGTTAACAGCTGTCTGTCCTAAAAAAAATAATTTTTAACAAATCTACCTATTACGTATATTTGTGTGGGAACGGGTATAGGAATCGGGCATGACAATAGTAAGAAATATTTTGCAAACTTGTTAAGCGCTCATAAGCGTCATCAACTTTGTTAAATACTGAGAATTTACGTCATCAAATTCATCGTATTTATTTTATGTATATAACATATTTATATGTATAACATATGTAACATATATATATATCTATAATCTATATAGTAGATAACATATACATAACAAATATAACATATACATATATACATATATATATTGTTTAATACGTAACACATATATGTATATTTATATATATATATATAAATAATCATACATGTCTACTTACAAATTATTTAATTCATTCCCTTTTAATTAATATATAAACATTGATATTGATTTTCCTATTGCAACTGATATCATTTAATAGGGAAAGAAAAATATATATATATATAAAAATGTGCTAAAGTTTTTTTATGTAGTGTGAGAGGAAAGCAGGTTAGAGGGTCATCGGACCGAACTACAGGGTCTTCCATTGCAAATCATGGGCGGGGGAGACCATAGTTAGGGTAGATTACAGAATGGCCCAGAGGTTATGATCTGCCACTTCGGTAAGTAGATATCGTCCGTCCGTTTATATTTATAGGGGTATTTCTTTTAGTTATTACGCTCTTTGGAGTATCCGTGGGACAAAAATGTAACATCTATTCATATCTCCCGAACTAGATAGCTCAGCAATCACACGTGCGTCCGTCTCTACAATCTCCAATCTTCGTAAAACGTAAAGATAATAAATTTCTAAAAGTACTAAATTCACGCTAGAGAACCTTGCCCATAGAGACGAACCCAACACTGTCATTGTCACAGATAGTCTGCCTGTATCAAGAGCTATTCGAAATCCCTCGACATGTGGTGATAAATTTAAAATGCTTTGGGTACCAAGTCATATCCGTCAATTGGCAAATGAACAAGCTGATCGAACGGCGAAGTCTGCTGTTTCCGCACGTTTAATTATGGACTATATCATTGCAAAGTTAGATCTTGAAAATAAGATTAAAAAGAAAATTATGGAAGCAAGTTTGCAATACTATTAGCAGCACTATTACTCTGTTAACTCTCAATTAGTTCCACCATTATATGCAACAAATATTGAAAAAGTCAAGATGAATAATTGCAACACACCAATGGCTCTTCTTGTCCAATCTGCAATTGTGACTGTTTAAACTTTTCCTTTATTGGAATAATCGCATTCGAAACAACTCATCCTATTCGCATCCTGAAATCAGCTACAGAAAGTAAGTACATATCAAAGATCGGATTTAAAATGCATACATTGCACGCGCTTGCCAAAGTCTCGCTCTTGAAGTGATTATTTAGGGACTTGACGCTTAACTAACAAAGCAGCAGGTATATGTAGTATGAAATAATTTCACTTTTGGAATTTAATAATAATGGAAAGCCCAAAATATGCACTTTATCTCAATATAAATTTGAACAGGTATTGCTCGATTTCGTCGGCATATTGGTGTGCTTTCCTTTTTTACATTCCCTCGTCATCTTCTTATATAACACATCACACCACTTATACTTTCACTCCGACAAATGTTTATGGTACTTTGTTCAACAATATCCCGTCATACTTGAATGTAGAATAATTCACGTAAGAAGCCAGCAACTGCGTTAGCCATTAACTAATGTTTGTAATAGGGCAGGCTATGAGATATTCACAAAATTTAAAAAGACAATAAATTTTTGTTATCTTCCCTCTTCATTACGTGATCGAAAAGAAAAAAAGGAAACAGAGAGAAGAGATATATATAATTTCTAACAACAATACAGATGAACTGATGGATCAGTTTTGACTGGTTTTCGAAAGCAATCTGATCAAAGTGAAATGACGGACTGATCACTGGCAAAATGTTAAGATCAAAATCGTGATTTCAATCGACAAATGAACAGGATGCCTAACTAAGTGGATTTTACTATTCATGCTTCTTGAGAATAAATTCAGTTTGTTTTCGATGTGTTAATCCGCCGATGTGTATTATAAGTCTTTGGCAACCTTAACAAAGTTTTTGTTATGAGCATGGAGAAACATACATTTAATCAGCCAAGATTTTTAAATTCTCCTGCAAAAAAAACATGGAGAATAAAGAAAATGCAACACATAGTAGTGAGGATAAATACATTATTCGTACTTCATGCTTGGCATTATTAATTTCACTCATTCATTTAATATTCCCTGATAATGATTAAATAATGGAAATACGAATAGAAATGAAAAGAAAAAATATATTTCAATATCGTGATCAACACAGTTAATATATATTTTTCACGTTGTACACATATTTCATGCTACGCATTCAAGCAACTCTTTGGTAGGTAGTCAGGCCTAATTAAAAAACATGACTGCGATAATAAAACTATGGTGCACACACTTTTTGTATAATCTCGCCCTATTAGATTGCATGTGCATAAAAATTAAAAACTAAGTAAGTAACAAATAATAAAAAAATATATTTAAACAACTTTTACTCAGTTTATGCTTTTATAGCAATTTAGATGATACTTGTTACCACACCACCAAACTACTATTTCGCCATTTTATCAATGCAAAGAAACTGAAGAAAAGAAGTTATTATCATTCTAGAAAATAAAAATTGAAAAAAAATTAGTTAATAGAAGACAAAGATTAAGTTTTTGATTTTACTTTGACTTTAGAAAATTTTACACTTGTGATCTAATTCAAACAGTGTTCCAATAACATGCTACATAAGTCTTTTTAATTTTCAAAAAGTGACATATATCTTCTTAAATCATTGCACAGTTTCAAAAAGAATTTTGTACATTTTAGAAAAAATATGTTACTTAGCACAAATCTCTAAATACCGTAAAACAGCTTTTGTTTGTGTCAAAACAAATGCAGTCATAGACCGAAATTTATAAAAAAGTTTGTTGGGTGCTTGCATGTATTTTGATAATTTTTTCACTTAAAAGTTACATACATTTTGGCCAGTGACTTCTGCAGATATAAATGATAAGTAAATGAAGAAATACCAGGGTACATAACGGTTAAATTCGGTGGTTTTGACCTTTCTCTACATAAAATAATAGTCTTCCATTTAATGTTATTGATTTATTCAGCGTACGTCGATGGTAATCATGGCGCGCTGAAAATTCTTCTTTTTCCCAATTCATTACTTATGTTGTCTATTTGAAGAAATCTGCTGCAGAATCGCACCGAACACGTTCGGAAGCGTATGGTGATGCTGCTGCATCATATCCCATTTTAAAAGTGGCGACAAGGATTGACTGCCAAGAATTGATGCCACTTTTTGGCCACTTGTTGCAAGGGCTATTACACTTCGGCAGTTCGAATGAGAAGTTCCGCCTCACGTAACGTCCTCACTCCACATGGCACCTCCTGATTACCACTTGTTCAGATCGGTGCCGCGTGGCTTGGCTGACACGTGGATTCGCGAAGTCAAAGTAATGTGAAAATGGGTCGGAGGGTAGATCACTTCCAAACCAATAGAAGTTTCTTCGCAACTATTTTGCATATATTGTACCAATTTTCCACAATAAATGCCTTTTCCCAGTGAAAAAATGGACAAAATATATGCAACCTCCTAAAACTAATCAAAATATTTCCCGTAATTTCTAAAACTTTTTCCCATCTTTCAGGAAACATGGCCACACCGTGCCAGAAGAAAGATATTAGATTGGCAGCGATTTTCGCTCTTCTTGAACATTTCGAAACCGCGTGCCAGCCAAACCATGCTGCATCGATCTGAACAAGTGGTAATCACAAAGCGTTATATTTGGTGAGTATGACGGGTGCGGTAGAACTTCCCATTCGGGCTGTAACAATGTATTCTTGACAACTCTTGCAACGTGTGTCCGAGCGTTGTAATGCAAGAGAATGACTTTGAGTCTGTTAACCCCTATTGCTTTTTGCAACAATACATGATTTAATTTGTTCAAATGACGTCGGTAAACATCTGCAGTAACAGCATCATTCGGTTTTAGTAGCTTGTAATACAAAACACCTTGCTGATCCCACCATAATCACATAAGAAACCGGATGGTCATGAATATTCCGCTTCGATGTCGATGTGGTTGGTCTCCTAGAGTAACCCAAGACATTTTGGTATGTGAAATTGTCGCAGTAGATCCACTTTTCATCACCCCAATACACCACACAAAACTCTTCTTTTTTCGTCTGGCAGGCGAAGAAACCCCAATGTTAAAACGGTTCGAAATGACATTTTCGGTTAATTCGTATGATAGTCATTTTCACTCCTTTTGGATCTTTCCAATCCCGGATTACGCGTAGAGACTGTTGGTTCACCAACTTCTAATCTATTCAAGAGTTCATCTAATAACTCCTTCAATTCATTGTATTCGAACTTTTTTGTTTCTCCAGGCCGTTCTTTGCCATTGACTCATCAAACTCAACACTTTTAAACCGTTGAGCCGTAAGCATTTAAAAGTGTTTGATAGTCTTCAAATTAAACAACTAAAGTAACGCATATCCAAAATGCAGTCTTAAGTGTCCCATTATCAGCGTCTGTCTATAATGAATAACTTTGTAATACTAAATGTAAACCTCAAAAAACAAACCGACTTGTGTTCTGCGTGTGTGTAGTGCATGTTTTCTTTTCGACTGCGATTTTTTGATTGTTTCGGTGTTTTTGTGTATTTGGCCCGTGTCTTTTCATTATTTTGCTAAAACTGGTTATCGCGAATACCGTATGTGCTTTTGTTTCCTCTATATATAATAAATAAAAAAAACAAGAAACAAAAAAAGAAAAATAAAATAAAAAAATTGAAAACAATTGACATTTTCTATTAGTAGTTCTCAATCTTTTTCCAGTGAGTGGCTTCTTTCCCAAATTACTAAATAATAGACAACTATAAGCCATGATGGCTCCGGGGCCGCCAGATAAAAACTCAAATAGATTTCATCTATTAGCGAACACATTCCCGCAGAGAAGAAAAATTAGAAATTCCCACTTTCCGGTGTTGCCAATCAGTAACATCATTCCTATTGACAAAAAATATGTTGTTATTTCTTCAACTGATGCTAGCATAACAATTTCACAAATCAGTCTTTTCGCTATACAAAAGCCCTAGATGGCATTACAACATATATAGACTCTATCTCGATTCTACGTGATGGGAATTTACTTGTCCTGGCTGGGAACCCGCGCGCAACCGGAAACTTCGTAAAGTCGAAATCATTAGCTGCAATTTCCGCTGAATTAAATGACAAACTGAACTCAGTTAGACGCGTAATTTAAGCCCCGTGCGTAATATATGTGCCGGAAGATGAAATAGTTCGCGAAATGGGCAATCAAGAAGTGACTGAAGTCTATAAATTCACTAAATTAAATGGCGACGGAAAAACTCGTTCCCCTACAGGAAGGATTACTATGATCTTTGATCGTTATCTGTTAACCACAAACTGCTGGTGTGGGTTGGTATAAATGTAAAGTGGAGCTCTGTATTTCAAGTCCCATGATATGCAAAAACTGCCAACGCCTGGACAAAAAAGTGCAACAGTGCTCCATCGTGTGCAAACTGTGGTCTTCTTCACATGCTGAAAGCTGTACGTGTAGTTCCTGCATAAATTGTAACGGTCAACAGGCGGCAATGCCCACCTTTTATACAAATGCGTGAAATTCTAAAAATCAAAACAGAAAATTACTGTAGCATGGGCGAAGCGCGACGCAAGTACCGGGAAATAAATCCATCTGGAGAATCAAGAATTAACCAAAATAATACCTTCGCTGCTGCCGCCTCGCAAATCGAGCCTAATAAGCCCTTAACTCCAACTCCTTCCAATGAAAAACCTGTTCTACCATCAGCCAAAAATTATATTGCGAAACCATATTTTTCGACGAAGACGCTAACATGTCAACTTAACCCACCTACCACTCCATTTCCATGTCACTACAAGTAAATGAAGTTTTTAAAGTTCTACAATGGAACATTAAGGGACTTATTAATACTTTTGATGAACTCAGTACACTTCCAAGCGATTGTAATCCTACCTTTATATCCCTTCAAGAGGCCCATTGTAGAAGCTCTTTTAATCCTATTCCACCCAAATTATATACTGAATAATAATAATAATAATAATAATAATAATCTAATTCTCTAAATTGTTACTGTGGTCAAGATCTTCAGACAGATTTTCAAAGCGTCTAACCCAATGAATATCTTGAAAGTAGTTAGCCCGTACGATACTAATAAAATCTTTACATTTATTAAAACGACAAGACTAACACTCTAGTTTATATATTAATAAAAAGACAGTCGTGGTTGTTAGTGTTGATCCCACATTTTTTTGTCATGAAATTTATTTCTTTGATCTAAAATGTGAATTGTAATTTATTGAAATGCAAACCTTGTAAAATATCTCGTAATGACTCACTTATTCATTTATGATTTGCCATTTATTCGTTGTTATTGTTTTCCTTTTTATTTCCGATAGAAAATTATTTAATTAAAATACAATTAGAAAAGAAAAGTATAGTGAAAGAATTAAAGAAAGTAAGCAAACGTTTAGTTTCAGGTGACGCTTCCACTTGTAATCTAAGTAACATAACACAGACATTGCAACTCACATGGCATTTTCCGGTTGTGTTTTGCATGACTTAACAATTTTGTTCCATAAGTCTTGTCGTAACTTTTACATAAAATCGTAAAACCTAAAACACACACAAGCACATACTTTTCTGTTATTAGTGACTGGTCACAATGCCGAATACGACTACTTATCTCCATGAACGTATTGTATTTATTAAGGATTATCCATGAAGTGCCATGAAGTGAAGTTAAATTTGAAAACTGGTGCTTCCTGGGGTTTGCCCTTCGATGAAATAACGCTTCGATTGCAAATTATTGAACAAAGTTGCAATTGTTTTTTCAATGTAAATTTCCTAATAAAGGCAAGACTTGTGTATTTCAATACACTGGCGAAACTCATCTAACTAAAAGCCCATCTAAAGATATTGTTAAACTTCAGTTTTAAGCGTAATATCGCTTTACTATTACTTCTTATTATTATAAATTTAGCCAGAAAATAAATCCTAAGACTAAACTCTTAAAGCACTACCAACTCCAAAAAGATTTTTAAAAGATTTTATACGCCACCTATACCGTTTTCGCCACATGAAATACAAATTTTATAACTTCGAGTAAATATACCTTTTTTTATAAAAAAAAGTACATAGTTTTCATAATCACAAATATTCAAACGACAAAACGTGCCATACAACACACACAAACAGTTGATTTAGTTTTTATTTTCTATATATTAAAACTAAGAGCGAAATATTCCTTGACAACTAATCATCAACTGCACGTTACAAACAGTGCTGAAAACATTATTACATAGGATAAAATCGTTATAGCAACGAATAAATTTTAGACTTTAATATAACAATTTAGGAAACTGATCTTGACAAGCAAATCACTTTTAGTCAGTATCAGTGGTGAAGTCCAACAATGCTCAAGATACGAGATCGGAAATATATTATAATGATTTTTTCTTCAGACTTTTTTATAGATCAAAGACTCAGGTTCCGGCTTTTTTATAGAAAGTGCTTAATTGCAATGTAAATTCACGTGAATTAATTATGAACTGGTCACAAGTCACTGGTCACTTATGTCGCAATCACAATGAAATTCCATCAAAGATCGAACCGAACTAAAAACGATATCTGAGCCCATTTCTGATTCCGGAAAATGAATGGTGGCCACTCACAACTATCAAAAAAAGGTGGCCGGCATTGAACGCAAACTTAAGCTGTCCATGACTTATTTAAAAGTAGTGGTCCATCCATTTAATTCGTATATGCTCCAACTCGCTACGATTAAAGTACGCAGTAATTTCAGTATTAAAGCAATTTTTAAAACTTTCCACACTGCATACGTATGACTACACTGGTGGCACCTTTGTGTGGTAGTATGCTTTAACTATACCTTAAAGTGTGTATATTATGCTTAACCTTAACTTATATAACGTAATCGATTTAATCACTTATTTTTTAATATAACTAATTCTAGGGAACTAATTTTGTTTTCAAATTTTCTCTACACCCTGTTATCAGATTAAGATCAAATCATCAGGAAATCCTGACTACAAATTCTTCCACGATATCTTTCTCTGTAATTACTTGTGAGAGATCCTCTCGTATCCTTTTGTATATTAGAAATATATTATTAGAAATTATATACACATAAAAGAAGTTTGGAAAGAAAAACAGAATTAGAGAAGGACTGGCCGAAGCCTAATGAATGTGTGCCCAATGGATAACTGTTATGTCTTCCATGGGTAAAAACGCGCTGTAGTTATGGGTAAGCATTTTCAAACCGCACTGAGATTTGAAACTCGCAAGCAACGACTTGGCATGCTCGACTCTTAACTAGCGCGCTATGAGATTGCTATGGCCAAAGACCAGTCACAACGTCAGAATACGGCTGTTGATCTTTAATTCACACATCATTTGTTAAAACTATAATTAATCATCTATAAATGATAAAAAAATTTTCAATTTATAACGGAATCTAATAGTGGATATAAAACAAAGTTGTTTTCGTTCTTTTTTTCTTTCGATTACATTGTTTGAATAGAAAAGTTTATGTATGAGTGCACGTGTGTGTATATATAAAAATCATTGCTTTTCTCAAGCATTTATTGTAAAACTCAATGAAGATTCAAATTTCCGACTTTTTACAACCATAGAAATAAAAGCTTATTACCTTATACAACAATACTAATAATGGCACAGTGGCAATTGTTGTAGTATATAAAGTAATAATAGTAATAAGTAATAATAGAGAATAATACCAATAAAGAAATAATAGTTGTGGCGTATAATGTATACTGAATGCATACCGGCGTACACAGTGAGACATACGCATATTCGTACCCACAAGCATACAAATGCAAATAGTACTAATTGCACTGGCAATTTGTGACATTTACAATAATTGTTGTCATAACATGAGCATACATCAGTCTTCACAACAAAAACAATAACAATACGAACAAATCGAATTAAGTAGCTAATAATAACAACAACAACAACAACAACAACAACCACAAAAACAAATATAAATAACAACAATAACTATTACAAATGCTATATGCAGACAAGCTAAAATGCACACGTCGCGCACACACACACACACACAAACGCTCATATATGCATGTATACATATATATATATATATACACAGACACAACAGACATACACGACACCATTTACAACAGCATGCACATGTACGATCCATAAGAAAAAGACATAGAGAGAGAAAAGACAACTTATTTAATGGTGTTTATTTGGTATTAGCTGACTGAGACTATAGGAATGTTAATTTGTATATATGTGTTTATAAGCGCACAATGCGAACTTTTAATTCCTCAAAACTCTTAAAATGCGCTCTGAAGCATAAACTCGGCTTGAACATGCACATTAAAATAAAACTGTAAAATCGTTCATAGCTGCTGACAGTGCTGCTTACACGCAAGCAATCGCAGGCATGTGAGTGTATACATATATATACATACATACAAAAGTACTTATTGAAAAAATGAATAAAAAATAGAAAAGAAATGAGAGAAAGAAAATGCAAATTCACAAACCGCATCCACATCAACATGAACATTACACCAACAATGACAGCTAGAACAACAACAAAAATAACGCTAGCAACATCGGCAACAGCAATTGAAATAGCAATAACAATATCTAACATGACATAAAATACCAAATAACAAATATAAGTGAAATAAATAAAAAAAAAAAAACAACCAATAAAACCAAAACAACAGCAACAATAACACTAACATTCGAAAATGCAACAACAACAATAGTAACAAGAGAAACAGTAACAACAACAAAAGCAGCAATGAAAACAATAACGAAACTAATAACAAAAACATTAATAATAATAATAACAACAACAATAACTTGAATAATGATAACATTAGCAAAACATAAGAGATAACAAAAGTCGTAACAAAATGAAACCACAGAACGACAAACAAGGTTAAGTACCCTGTGGTTGGGGGTATAAAACACAAACCAAATGTAGTAATTAAATGAATGAATGAATGAATGAACTAAACTAGACTGGGCGCGCATGAAAATGAATAAAACTTTAAAGTAAAAAATAATCTCTTAAAGGAATGATTGCTTTCAAGCAACTTCCTAAATTCTTCCTTCTACTATTTCCCCGCATACCCAATTCACGCACATACCGACAACAAAAAGCAATTGAAACGACATAGAAAAGATTATGTAGAGCTTCGAATGTATCTTTTGTACTCAACATCTCTATCTAAATTTACGTTCATTAGATGTGGAAGATTGGGCGAAATTTGTTACTCTTGTATAACTTTTTAAAATTTTAAGTAAAAAAGCGCCTGAACATTTAAATAAAAAAATCTAATTTAAGTAAAAGGAAAACGGTGTTAGTGACCGATAAGGTTTCGTCAATTTTGAGAAACGAAAATATTTAATCATCATTATGACTTATTTAGTACACGGACAAATTCATTAAGTAGGATGAATAGAATTAAGAACTACTTTCTGTAAATTTTCTGCGCATTTCAGTTTAAAGCAACTAAACAACAAGTTCCGTATAACACAAAAAATTAAATATTTCTATTCATGTCCACCGTTGAAAAAGCTGAACAATACTTAAATAACTCTATTCGTCTACAATAATTTCAATAATGCATTTGATCCATAAATAACTTACATTCTCCCATTCCAATGAATTCAAAAAACACTTGAAATTATATACTTTTGTAGGAGGGACATCTCAATTATTTGTCTTATCATATATATTACATAGATGGTATAAATTGTGATTGTCGCATATCGTCATATTCTTGTATGATACGGCAGCGCTGTAGATAACTGACTATAACGAAGTTTATAAAAACCGCCTTACTTATGGTCCCTTTTTCGGTAGTTCTGCTTAATTGCTTTTTCATCACAACCCAGATGTTTTATTATGAAAAAGTTTTAAATAACATAAGCAACATTCAAAATTCTAAATAATTTTGACGTTTTCAAGAAATGCTATCAGTTTTTTTCTAGTCACGAGCAAACTAATGAATTTACTCTGTCTGGTGCAATCGATAAGAAAAAATTCGATGGCAGGAATTTCCTTCATAATCTTGATATTAACATATGGGACAATGGACAAAGAAACCATGCCCGATTAATTAATTTCAAACGTATATATAACACACCACTCGAAATGTTCGTAGGACGCTATACATATGTAGGATGACTATTGACGAATCCATCACATTTTTAAATAATACTAACCTTCAAACGAAATATATCAGTGTCCCAAAGACCGGGTCGTTTTAGTGACACTACAGATGAAATTTCGATTTTCCATTGCTGTACAAACTAACTTTATAATTACAAGTGCAAGTAGCGTCGCTAAAACGTATGAATTCGTCAATAGTGGCGGCACTTACATGTTATCCTACGACTTATTGAGTGGCATTTGACTTTATGCCATCTCTAGTGCATAGCCTTCAAACAATTGACAAATCTCTTGCATCCACATTGGAATAAAATACATGGGACAAGCAAGTAGATGGACAAAGCCCATATGCTCTAAGCTCTAAAATAGTTTCTTGTTCTTATACGCCTTCGTATACTCGTGCAAATAGCAATAATTAATTGTTGTACATACCAATGCATGTAACCTGTGAAAGACGAAAAAATCACGAATCACAAAAATTAATGTATATAGAGAAAAGTTACATCAATTAATCTAATTTTGTGGACAATCTTTCATTTTTTGTATTGTCAGAATTGGCATCAGTCAAACTGCTGAGAATATATTGCATAACATTTTTTTTAAATCAAAAATAATTTAAATTTATTTGGTTTGGTTTAGTTTCTCTTCCTTGTAAATTAGGATAAGGCTCTGGTAATTTTTTGCTGCTTACTTTCGAATAACTAATCTTTCGTCTCAATACTTAAAATTTAAAGCTAAATCGAGATTTCAAAAGGTGCTTTGAGGGTAAAAGACATCATTTTTCGAAGTGACATTATTTCGGTATAACAATCCTAAGCATCTTCTTTCCACACTCTCTCGCATCGCAGTGCATGTCACACCGAGCCAAACCAAAGTTGAGCCCATTTGCCTTGGGTATCGTGAGATTGATTTTAGGTAATACACAAACTTCACAGTTAACCCGATTTTCTTTTTTAACATTTTGACACTTCCATCTTTTTCTATCAAAGAAGTCAAATCCTTTTTTAAATTTCACCTACAAATTACTTTGAATTCCTTACCTGCCGTAGAAACGAAAAGGGTTGATTGCGTTCATTCCCGCAAAATGTTCCGAACTGATTAATTGATTAAATTGCTAAATGCTCAAATTGAAAGATCACTATACAATACATGGGTAATAAATAATTTGAAGAACGATTGGTAAGAGACAACTGCTAAATTGCGGTAGATTTAAAGGTTTTTGGATTGTTGGTAGTACTGGTGTTTAGTTGACAATTTTTTGTTTAAAAAACATGTCTTCGCAAAGCAAAAGTTAGCATAGAATTAAAAATTAATTTTTTTTTTAACGAACTCACCAAACTTGTATAAAATGGTGTAGCACTTTCTACAGTTATGCTGGGATAGGGATTTTGATCATTTGAAGGATAAGTAGAACCGAACACACTCATACCGACGCCTGCTGTTATCGGTGTTGCCGACGTTAGGCGTGAGTAGCTACCCAAAGCGGCTAAACGTGATGACGGATTCGGTTCATATTGACAAGAGCACACTGATTGACCGGTAACGGGATCAGTGATCATGGGTCGACCATTATTACAGCAAGGCGGAGCCGGAAACGCAGACGTAGACGAAGTGGCAGATGAGGTTAAATTAGCTGCGGTCAATGTATATGGATTTGCAGTCAAATCCGTTGAGCTGCAGGCAACCGTTGACGCTGATGTGCTACCCAAAGCGGATGTTTGTGAGGCAGCATCGGGTGTTAATGTACCAGCTGAGCTTTCACTATTGCTACTTGTCGCACTAACATCAGCAACGGCCGCCGGCGACGGACTTATGGATGAAGAATTTGAGGTTAAGGTAGTGGCCGCCAGAGGTGATTGCACATTCGGATGAGTGCTGGCGGTAGGTAAATGTGCTGAGCTCAGAAACTGTAAAAAGAAAAAATAATTTACTATTATTATTGTTTTTTTTAAATTTCTTCCTTATTTTGAAATTTTCACTATTATTAATTTTTTTTTTGTAAACGATAAGAGATTCATGGGTGGCGTTAATAAATCCTTATAAAAAATTAAATACATATGAACTTTTGATAGCGTACAAAGTGTAGTTTATTATGCAGTCGTTCGGCAAACACGTCAGTCAGTCAGTCAAGCATACACAAATCCAAGCATGAAGCGGTTAAAAGCAGCGGTAAATGCAACACTAGCATTATGTCTGCATTCGTGAAATGCATTCTAAGTATAATACATACATGTATGTACAAAATAGCATATGCTAACTGTTGTGAATGTGAGTGTTCGTGTGTTTGTGTTGACGCTTTAAATGTAATGAAAAGAGTTGAATGTCGACGGACAACAACGGTAGTAGTGGTGAGCCTGGTGGTACTGTAAATTCGTAATAGTAGACTATCAGCAGTGGTACTAGTTGTCTGTTGCTCTAGTCGCTGCTATTGTTATTGTTTGCTTATGATGCTTTTTTATATTGTTTTTTATTGTTATTATATTAATTTTAATTTTTTTTTCTTTACTTATTTATGTATTAATTTTTAACGTTTTTTTTTATTTTTGTGTAACGTTTTATGCATAAATTAATTTTTAATTAATTTTATTGCGGTGCAAATTGCAAACTGCAGCGTTTGCAACTCCATGAGGCCATCGCATCGTATAGCATAGAAAAAACCAAGAAAAAAAATTTGTATGTACATATATCGCATATTAATATTACAAAATTTATTCTAAACCAGTCATCTATCACTTGTTTCATTTTTTCTCTACATTTTGTGCTTAAATCTCGTTTTTATTATTATTATTTGATTTATTAATTTTTTTTTTTACTATTCGTTAACTGCTAGAAAGTGGAATATTCTGCCTGAAAGAAATTTCACGTTTTCCTATATATTTATTTTTTTATATTTTTATTACATAAATATATTTACATATATATATAGATATATATAGATATATAAATAAATGCATATATATATTTATATATATATATATATATATATATGTATATACACACATAATAGATATACGATATAATATAAAAATACGTAATAATAAATATAATATAATATAAAATAATATAAAAATATACGTAATATGTAATATGTATAATATATATTAATGCTCGTTGTGATGTGTTCGGATCGTATTTCATTCAGAGGATATTTACTTTTGTAAACAATTTGTTGAACTTTCTGTTTTCTTTTGCAACAAAAAAAATAATAATAATAACAATAATTGTTACGTAGATTTAAATTACATTTAATCACACAAACTCTTAAACACACACGCACCGAAGCACAAACACAAACAGCCATCCAGACGTTCTAAACTGACATGTCTTGACACAGTATTACAGTACTTTGGCCAATGGATACACAGCGTGTATATGTGCTTATGTGCACTTTTGTTTATAATACTTTTTCTTTATTTTTTTTGTTTCGTTTTTCAATCCTTGTTTTCTTTTCTTGTTATTCATAAAGTTGACTTTGAATATTTCTTGCGTTAATGGTATAATTTGGCATTTCGCACATAATTTTAATACAAAATACTTACAATTTATGGGGTGCCATTAAAATTTTACAACGGTATCTATCATGTGAACCATAACACACTATTGCCCAATACATATATCTTTTTGGTTTTTCTTTTATGTTGTTTTATTTGTACTTTTGTTCTTAATAAAACGTTACACTGAGAAAAAAATTTGCAATCGATCAGTAAAAAGCCGCATAGGGTCTTCAACTCAATATAAATTAACCTCAAGTCTCCTCGGACGTTTATAATCATTTTCAAACAATGAATTCACGATTTCGAGATTTGTTTTCATTTACTACTTGAAAAATGATTTAAAAGGAGGTAATCAACCGACATGTCCGTGCGCGCGCTTATTAACTAACGCGCAACTTATTAATTAATCTTAAAAAGTTAACATCCCAAGCAGATTCCTTTTTTGGAACTTAGCAACTAAGATTTTATAAAGACCTATTAAAACCTTGAGGTGCATAAGATGGATGTCAATTATGGAACTACGTTTTCTGTGCTTGTAAATAGATTAAACGTGAAAAATAGAATCTATGGAAAGCGTTAAGTTGGCCTGGAGTGAAAACGCCGTAAGCTGCGAGACCGTTAGAAAATGGTTTGCGAGATTTCAGGCAAATAATTGTAGTCGTAAAAACGATGAAATTCGCATAGGTCCGGCCGTCTTCCATAAAAACAACCAATGAAATAATTTTCACCTTAGAGTGAGAAGTTTTCCGCTCGAACCATATTCTACAGACGAAAGGGGCTAGCTTCCGATTATTACATATTCAAATCGATGCAGTCATATTTAGAAGGCAGCAGCCTTCTAAAAGGTATTTTTGAAAATTATTTTCAACCCGACTTCGGTTGTTAAAAAGCCCTTTTGTAAAAAGAGATCGAGGTGTATAAGAAAGTTGGCAAGATGAATAAGATGTTATCGGATTTACAATTTCATGGCTTAGTTCGTTCAGCTTCTTTCAAATTTTCGAAATCGTAAATTCAACTATGCTTATAAAGAATCTACAAGATATTTCCAAATCCTCATTACCCATTCCCATTATCTAAATAGTTCTAACAAGCAAAAAAACTCTGTTCGTTTTGCTACAGCCACATTTAGGCCTATGTGGCCTAAATTCATTTAAATATTGCAATTGTTTGTACATCGTATTCTCAAAACTTTTTATCAACAATATGCAGTCAACTGCTTGCACGATTATGCGGTTTAATTCAGCTACTTACACAGGCGTCATATTCGATTCACACTTTTTAGCTTCGTGCCGTGTTTACACGATGTCATTAGAAGATATACTCCGTTCTATATCCTTGATAATTGAAAATTCATTCAATTGGGGCAAATATCATATAATGCGACGTTAGCTCACCTAAAGTTGATGCGGGTGAGGATGTAAATCCTAAGAAAATACCCCTGAAACGCGCCGTCATTCCTCATAAAATAGCAGTTAGGAGGAAATTGAAGAAAATTTGCAACGGACATCAAAACATAGGACCAAAGATAAGATCTAAATTGCGTTAGTATAATTCTACAAAGCGATGCTTATATATATATTTTTATACCCTTCACCAAACGATGAGGAATTTATTCATTTTGTCAGAACGTTTGCAACGCCCAGAAGGAAGCATCAGAGACCTCACAATGTATATACATTCTTCATCAGCACCAAATTCTAAATTGGTTGAAGCACGTCCGTCTGTTCGTACATGTAATGTCTATTGTTAACATTTTCCTGCCCGCAAAAATCAAGCTATCGATTTCAAATTTGACAGAAACATTGGAAGTTTATGTACGCAGATTAGTAGCGAAAATGAGCCTAATCGGTTGAAGAACACCCCCACAGTACCACGTAAACTCAAAACATCTTTGTTGTTCAAAGGGAATGAAAAATTGGTTTTTTGCGCATTATTCATAAACTATAGCAAATAAAATGTACAAAAATTTGAACGCATGTTCTATGGGCGATACTGTAGCATTTGTGTATAAAAATGGATGGAATTGGCCACGCCTACTCAATATTATAGTGTATGAAAATTTAATTATTTTTTCACTACCTTTATAACACACAGAAACAAGGTTCAAAAACTCCGTAAAGCACATAAATTCTCGGCCATTTTCAAATTTGGAATACACCTAAACATGTCCGCCTGTTCATCTGCCCATCTGTCTGTTTGTGTGACTTTGTAGTATTTGCCGTGAAAATTCTCCCGTTAGCGAAAATGAAGATATCGCCTAAAAATTTGTAAAAGAATTTGAAAATGACCTAAACTTTTCAAAGAACAGGCCTATAATGCCCACATGCCTCTACGACAAAAACATTTATTTCGAAAATAGAATAAACCAACTGCGCCCGCTCCATGTTATAGAGCATGAGAATTTTGTTCGTTTTTTTTTGAAGTAAACGGTGATGGGTACAAAAGATTCATTCAGGACTGTATTTAATTTTCTTATTTGTTTTTAATGATTAGTAACTCACCAAGCATCCCTATGCATGTATCAACATGATGATGTTCAGGGTGGAGGGGGAAAGAGAGATGGATAGGTTGCGGCCGCAGCTTGGGAGATGCATGTTAATAGTCACGCTTCTTACCCACTAACCTATGTGTTAGCCTACAAGATGTTATATTATAATATCATCTTCCACACTGAAAGTAATGTCTTTATCAAAAGGCATCTTCCGAACTGATCGGTTGCATTTTAGACTAAACTAGAATTCGCACCGATATGCTTTAGCCGAAGGACGAATATTATCGACAATAGTTCGGAACGGGTCATTTTTTTGACCATTTCCCACATAACATCTTTTTCGCATTTCTGATGTAAGTCGGTGTATATAAAAGGTACAACAATGGATAAGTCCGAACTCCACCTAGCCTCCACAATCTGACTAACTTGTAATCAAAAAAAAAAAACCAAATATGAATTTTCAACATTAATATTTTGGTCAATTAAAGCCACGCCCACAACTGTCTTTGTATGTCATTCTTCGTTATTTAAAGGATTGTTGAAGCCATTAAATAGACTCTTTCCCTGCAAAATTTAGAGTGGTGTTACCTCTTAATAGACGTGACGCCTAAAACAGAGAGGAAAAATCCGACTATTAAATTTTTATACCCTGCATAACTTGTGTTACAAGAGCACACCAAATTTGTGCAAATACAAGGCGCAAAAGGGATTGAGATCGATTTGGAATCACTTTCTAAATCGATCTAAGCTTGTCAGTGCGTTTGTACGTCTTGCATTCTTCTGTTCAACCTACAAGTCGCAATATTTGAATGTCTTGGTCCAAGGACGAACCTGGGAAGTGGTTCGCATCGGACTTTTTTTTCGACCACTTCCTATATAATGCCGTTACGCGGATAACTGTATTAAACTAAATAATGCAAGATATTTAAATGTGGGCCATGCCCCTGTAATGGTTTTCCTTGTTTTAAATAAGATCTTCTAAGCTTTAAAGGGCAAAGTCCTGACATCACTCCTTGCCAATCGCTCATTTATCCAAGAAATCAATCCATACCTTTAATTCCTCACCGTTTCACTGAGGAAACCGCCTTCATTGCCTGCACTGATTACTGAGTTTGTATTTGAAATTCGTTGTACGATGAAAATGCTATAAACATATACATATGTAGCTTCAGATTTTTTAAATTCGCAAGTATGTACTTGTTAGGTGTTTAAATGTGTCAAATATTATTTGCACCACAAAAGATTTATTTTCTTACTTTTCATGACAGCGGACTTTTCTTCTAAGCAAATAATTATGGTCTTGTTGGTCCTTAACATCAAGTGTAATTTTTTTTCTAATTTTGAACTGTTTTTGAACTATCAGAAGGTCATTAATATTGCCGTGAGATTTGATAAGTAAATACTAAGCGGTTGTCAAATACATTCGATCTGTACTTTCGCTTATTAAGTGCTGGAATTTTCTACGAAAACCATCAGGATTATGCACGCAGTTCGCAGACAAACAAAATTCTCATATTTGGAGCTCCGGCAAATCAAGAGAAATAGTAATAAAACAATACTTTCGGGCATAACAAGTGACACTTCGTTGCGGTTTTTGGATATGCCTGTGTAATGGAGATTTAGTTCTTCGACATCGCTTCTGGCTGACCGTTACCATGAATAGATATGCTACTAAACGATATGGATGGACTTTTTTTTGGATAGAAATTGATACTATGGACGTAAATGGCGTGTATTTGCAGCTGTATGGCGCCAACTGTCACAAAGCTTGCGGAGCAATCCCTGCGTTGCGAGATGACTTTAAAATGACGCCCCTTGATGAAAGGCCCATTATTTAATAGGTGTCTTTAATTTCTTCCAGTTATAAGGTATCAAAAGCGATTCTTTTTTTCTCTCTGTGCATTGTAACTATCGACTCCATTTACTTAACACTTTAACAAGCGCACAGTGTATTAAACCTTTTCACACAGAGTGTTAAACCTTCTCTTTTTTTTTTTTTGTTTTACATTCATTTCATTCACCTTGAGACTAGACATACTTTACTTTATATTTGCACCAACTATGAGTGAATGCTTTTTACACAAGTACATAATATTTTTCAACTTCTCTCCTTTTCTTTTTATTTTTAATTTTTTTTTTTATTTATGTGGCATACACTAACTCCCCTTTTGAATAAACACGTAATCGTATTTTATTGCTATCGTAAATTCATCAACGAGCGAAATTGTGACAGGCTTTGACAAATTTTTAAGGTCCTCAAAGGAAATTTGCCGCCACCAACAACAGTGATAGCAACAACAACTTCGCAACGGTCACTATTTTGTAGTAAGTAGATTGGAGCCGCTTACACGTACTTGCATATGTGTAATTTTTATATAGTTTTTGCTACTTGTATATACATATTTATAGATGAGAAAGAAAGAAGAAGAAAAAATGTAGTTTATAAACGAAATAATATTTTGTATACATGCAGGACAACGAAGCGCGTCATCGAAAAATACGGTAAGTAAATGATCGCAAGGCCGCCTGCATAAGTGTGCTCAAGAGAGTGTTATGTTTATGGTCTGTAATGTACACGATTGTACTTATGCAAGTAAGTATGTAGGTGTATGCGTCTTTGAGGAAGTCATAAATTTTATTAGAATTTTAAAATGCTGCCTTAGACTTGTATTTTTTCTTTTATTTTTTATTGTAATATTCACCGAAAAACTAAGGTATAGCAATTTCTTCAAGCCGTTGGTAGCATCTAGTGACGTGTCATATACTAGAAGGATTGCAAGGCTTTATGGTGAATTGAATCAACGACAAGCTTCGTGTTTCTCGCCCTACTATGCTTTTAAAATTCAGGAAAGTTTTTAATTAAGTTTTATGGTTTATACAAAGTAAATTAGAAAAAAGACTGGACCCACCCTTATACAGATGCACATTTGAAGACGAACTAAATTAGAAAACTAATTAGAATTAATTAAAGCAAAGACAAGGCAAAATTTCACACAAAGAATTCTTTTTTTTTTGTCGCAGATTTGTGAACATTCAATTAAAACATGTACGAAAAGTACGTTCGAATTGGGTCGAGATTTTGATAATTGCTACGCAAATATAAATTCGTTTGAGAGTCCATAAAATTCGATCTCAAATTTCTTTCGCGGACTTAAAGCAAGAACTTATGAGGCTACTGTTGGCCCATAGGCGCTCCAAGGATGCACTTGCTATCATGCGAGCAAGCTCTGTTGGATTCACTTGAAATCTTCAAATAAAAAAGGAAAGCTTTTTTCTTCTTCTTTGGATGTGGGCATATTAATTGAACCGAAACTATTTTCGTTCTTAATTGCGTTAAAAATGTTAAATGTCTCCCCCTATGTTGATGTGACAGTAAGGTGATCGTTACCAATCTTTCGAACCCAATCGCCTTCGTCTTTTCATTTTATTAATAAGGATCATAAGCATTCCAATAATAGATGATGTACAAGTGACAACAGTTTCAACAATTGAGTTAAGCGTTTAAATAAAATGAAGGATATTCGGATATTCGGGATTGGGTCTTAGAGGAAAGTATTTCTATCACTTCTTTTTTTTGTGTAATTAGAAATACTATAAGGAAATACAAAGAACTAGGAGGGGAGAAGGAGATTTTTATTATACCTATAGTTATTTTATCTATATTTTTATAATCAATTCGAGAATTTTTTTTTCTTCTCTAGAGTTTAAAACAAATAAAATCGAGAGGAGAATAAAATTATCGATAAACTTGTTCTGATTAGAAGATTGGGGGTTAAAAGTATAAAAGTTACTAATTCTTTTTTACTTTATATAACAGGGAAATTTTTTAATTAGTATTTATTATTGCTATTGCTAACTAGCAACGTCTTACATAGTTAGTGCTAAAGTCTTTTGGTAAAAAAACAAAACAAAACATTTTCTTACGGAGTCCCATAAATTTTCCGTAAATTAAAAAATAAAATTAAAGTTTTTAACTTAAAATGTAGATCGTAAGTTTTACTGCGGTAAAACAACCGCATCAAGTTGAAACAATAAAGCTTTTTACATAATTAGAGCGAAGCAGGTAATTGTGGTTTTTTAATGAATACATTTGGGACTTTTACTAAGGACTTCATTCGTTCCTATATTAATTTCGGTACTTATATAATCTTCTTTCTTCTTTCTTTTATAATCACTTTGTACATTTGTTACGCTGCCTTCCCAGAAACACATGTCCAATACCCGATATAACCAGTTTTTTCAAACTTGTCTTAAAAATTATTATTATTATTATTATAAATTTAGCCAGAGTATAAATTCTAAGACTAAAGTCTTAAAGCACTAGCATCTGAGGCTTTCGGCTTTTATTTTTATTAATATGATTATTATTATTATTATAATTATTATTATTATTAAAAAACTCTACCGCACTTGGGATTTGAACCCACGACCATTGAATTGCTAATCGAGACTCTTGCCTACTCGGCCACTCAGGCGGATGTGTCTTAAAAATACTTTAAAAAAGTATGTGCAAATATATTTAGAATGGTACGCATCCAATGCGTTTGGCTAAAAACGCGAAAGTGTCTACGTTTAGCGCCTAATTTCCTTAGAATCCTGCAAGTTACGATAGTATTAAGGGAATATGAAAATATTGTATATATTCTGGCTTATAAGGTTGTAAATAAAACTACAACTCTCCCATCTGAGTACAGTGCTGTTAACCTTTACACAAACGTATAAGTTACGTCGGAAAGTGTGCAGAACACAATTTTTAGAATCTTTGGGTGGATCGAGCTCAGCACTTAGGCGGCTAATGAACAGTGGATGTGTCTTATACCCAAAGCTCAAAGACCTATCATTAACATCGGCGATACAAGTGTGTATCTACGGCAGCTACGAACAACAGCAACTGACACATGTGAACCGAAAAACGGGCCCAATGTAGCAAAAGTAATCATACCGTAAATTTTCAGCATAACGAAATTCAACCCCAGACAACAAAACTCGGAAAACGTCAGCGACACCACCCTGAAATGTACTAGGCTCCCCTCTGTTATCAGCTGACATTATTACTTTTGCTTAACATATCCACTTGGCTGCGATTTACTTCCTCTCTTTTTCTCTTTCTTTCTGACCATCGCTGTACTACATATTAGTTTCAACCGGTGACTTATCGTTCGAGCCTGGTCGAACTGGCCTTTCGCTTTTATGATGATAATTCTTGTGTAGAAAATCGCAAAAGACCACTTGTGCTTTCTGCACGAAAATCTCATTCTGTCAAAAAAATACAAATCCCTATCTCATGTCACCTTTTGTATAATACACGTTTAATTCCATTAAAAAGTCAGCAGAAACTCATTCACACTTTCAAGTCTTTTACGTTGATTCTGATTTTGTAACGTAAGTTTTAATTTTTGGCTTGATCAGTGAGGGCAATCGTAAATTGATTATATCAGAGAAGAATTTCAGAAAAATTCATGAAATATGTAAATATTTCAACCGAAGTGGAGATAGCCCATCAGGACAATCCACATATTTTAAGGTTTGTGTTTTAGCTAGAAATGTCTTCGCTAAGTCACACGTTCATCGCGAACCGAAAAAAAAAACAAATAAAATAAATATCAAAATTAAAAAATATTAGGAAGCAAGCACATGTAAAAGGAACTAAGCCAGTAATTAAGATCACAAAACCAAAAAAAAAAAACTAAATTATTACTACTAATTATCGTATGCATCGTCACAGTACGAATACTGAGAGAATGCCGTGTACAAATCGAGTTTTAACAATTTTAAAGGTAAACATAAACATTCTTAACGAAGACACAACCCTCAACAAAATATGGGCTGTTTTGGTGAGCTACCTTCACTTCGATAATATTATTTATGGTTAATGTAGTGCCTTAAATATATATGGGCAGGGGCGATTTAAACCATAACTCAATTTGATCTTCTTCAACATTTGAGCTTCAAGAGAATGCTTATTAGACTTTTAAAGGCCCAACATTTTTCGATTACTTTTATCTAGAAAAGACCTTTAAATACCTTTATTCAATCGTTATCTATTTCATCTAGTTTTTGAGATAAAAAGAAGCTGAAATTTGGTAATAACATTCTCTGATCGATTAAGAATCCGAGAATGAAAAGTGGGTGTAATACGCTGACGTGCACCCCTATAGTACAAAACAGACTGAGAAAATCTCGGTAATATTTTGATATTGTGGACCTAGTGAATTTATTTCCGAAAAACTTCGACTCAAGTATTTACGCAATTAGGGTTCAAATACTTGAGTTTCCGTATACATCTTGTTTTTTGTATATTGAGCTAATTTTGACACATACAACTCATCTACAGTGATGTATGTTTTCTCTTCACAAGTAATTGCTACACTAGACAGAAGTGAACCGTAGCTTTTTTTTTATTACATTTAGCGCCAATAAAATGTTCTCCTCTTCGTTTGCATAAAAAAGTTAGACAATTTTTGCACCCATAAGCATTTCTTCTAAGACTTTCCCGAGGAGCGGTGGCTTGATTTCTGCTGCTTGGCTTAGCTTAGTTGAAATGTTCTTTATATCCGATTAGAATGAATTGTAAATAAATTAGAACTACAATTTCTATCGTTAATTGTAGGCACGCCACGTCAGTAACCCGTCGGAATTATTTTTGGGTAGAACATGCAGGTAATACCGACGAATACTTACCTAGCAGTTTTTCAGAAGTATGTTCATCGGATCGAAAGTTATAAACTAAAATGTGAAAAAATTGTCGATGGTTTTGCTAAGCATACTTAGTTTTCTCTACATTGTGGGCGTGCATGTAAACAACCCGTACCCCTTTTTCTCACTTTCAAGTCTTAGCCGATCATGGCACGTACTTGCGCCAAACTTCAGTGGCCTATCTTTATTTTTGTGATGGTGGCAGAAATAGGTAAACGCAAACTGTAAATAATTCTAGTGTTAAACTCTTAGTATACCATTCCAAGCACCCGAAGTAACTTAAAAACAAATTAAAATGTTGTAGGCGTACAAGGCCGTCTAGTTAATAACCCATATCGCTACGCCTAATACAATTCTTAATCTATTGTTATTATAAAATATCAAAAAACATACCTCTTGCTTCCATATGATGGTTTACTTTTATTGAGAAATATTATTGAAACTTGTTACAGTAAATATCTATATGTCATCACTTTCAACCAATTGTTAGCATGAAATACTAATAATTAAACTGGTTGTTGAATAAGGGTTTTTTGGTTTCTAAGAAAGGATTTCAAAAACTGTCCCTACCCGTCCGAGCTTTCCACATTCCTTTTGTATATCAAATTACTTTTACGTTAATTTTCGTCACGAAATGTTAACAGTAGACTGAATGAAATTTTAGAAATCGTAGGAAATACCTATAATGAGTGGTCGTAAAAGTGACCCTTAGTGCTCGACCGTGCGTGTCCTTGAGTCGAAATATCTTGAAGTACCAAGTTCCAAAATATGTCGAAAATTGCGAGTAGGTTGAACAGAATAATTCATGGATAGATATCAGGAAAACCGACAAGATGAAATTAATTCAGAAAATGGTTGCCAATCGAGTGGTACAATGAAGTCCTTTTGGCTGTTATATACATGAACGTACAAGCTACCACAAGTAATGTAGTTCGTAATAGCACACTTAATGTGACGTAACGTATTCAAAACGTATATTAAAGAACATAATAACGAATTTACCTAAAAAAGAATGCTTAAAAATATACAAATTTTGGATTTTTTTTCCTTTTTTCTTTCTATACATGATCGACCAGTTAGTGGAGCAACTGCTTACGTATAACAGCAGTAAGGTTTGCTCGTAGAGGTAAGTGGGAAAGAGAGAGTTACCATAGATTTAGTAGACTTCCTTTATTATCAAGTCTACCACAAGTATAATGAAGAGGTTACGCTTGCTTTTCTTGCTTTTTTTTATGTTTATCGGGCAAATGTCTTAACCTAGACAATTAGCTTATTGTTGTCTTTATATAATCAGTCAACTTTAATTTATCCATTGTCGATAGCAGATGTGTAGATTCAAACTGCGTGAAGGATTTAATATTTATATCACTCACTCGAGAACAAAAGTAAATTAATTTTCCATCTTTTTTGAAACATTCCAAATAAATCTTTACTTAGATTCGTATAAAATGTGAATCTTGATGCACAGCGGATGACGCATTTCCCGGAGATTTTGTTTCGCTTGATTGCGCTTATATGTGTGTGTGTTTACGGGAATAAGATACAAAAACTTTACCCATCCGTCAAAAAAAAAGAAGAAACGCACATAGGAGCTAAAAAATTATATCTCGAAGAATGCAGAATTTGTTAATATTTCATACATTTTCAGGTTGATAAGTCGTCTAACTAATATTGAACCGATCGACAAATCTCGCATTAAAGGCCGTTTCAACCCCTAAGCTGTAGTTGAGTATGAATTCAATAAAAAAGAAAAGAAAAAAAAAAAATATATATATATATATATATATTTATAATTTATAATTTCCTCAGGGTTCATTTTATTTTTATCTGAGTATTTTTACAATGAATATTTCACATATGGAAATGACTTCATATTGCCATCCGAATTTTTTGTGGTGGCTGTAGGGATGGGTGTAAAAATAGTAGCTGAAATGCGTTGGTAATAGTTAGCGAGCTCCTGTCAATCCTCTCGGAATGAAAAATGTAATTTATTTAAAATTTCTTACTATTTAACTGCTTCGATATATATATGTGTTACAAATCAGATAATAAAATTAATAAAATTGTACTCTTCATTGTCTTCTTCATTTCTTTACACACCTAAGACCAGCATATCTTATGTCTTAGGTGTCCTGCTCTGTAGTGACATACTAACTTATATTTTGCTTTTTTCCTTTTTCTTTCTCTATCTTCCCTTATCTTTCTTATATAATGTACAATATACTTTACATAGCAATGAATACATTAAGACAACATTTTTCATACATATGACGTGTTCGAAAAAGTGAGGTAAAAACGTGTGCGCAATAGTTTTTTTTTTAAATTTTCGCCACAAATTCAAAATCACGCAAACATTAGTCGCAACACAGCTTTATATGTATACGGTAACCACCCCCTGCTGAGTTGGCTTTGGTCAATATTTGTAAGTATCCAAAAGAACATTGGTTAAAAGAAGGAAAAAAAAAAGAGACAAAGCTCTTTATAGTTTAGTGTTTTTTTTGTTGCTTAGACATGCGTGCGTGCATATATATGTGTGAAACTCATATGCGAACATTCACCTTCATTCGTGCAAGAGTGCAAGTACTCGCTTAAAGTATCGATATCGAGTTTTTGTTTTTCTTCATTATGGATTTTGTTATTTCCTAAAAACTTCCTAAAGTTAAACTTAAAATGTATATATTTTCGACTAAATAGTTACCGGCACATACAAATTATGTTAAATATGTATACAATATTATTGATAATAACGGTAAGTTAGGAAATAATTTCTGATAACTATCTACCCAGCCAAATTCGCACTCGCAAGCATTACTAACGCTCGACGATGTGTTTAATGAAAAAAATATCTTTTTTTCCACAGACACTATAAGTAATTTTTTATCTCTATATGGTCAAAAAAAAAATAAAGTAAGGAATGGTTTCATCCTTGCGGCGTGCTACCTACACGCACGCATAAAGTTTGTCCCTTCCTGTGTGGAGTGCAGCACTTTAGACCCTGAAATCAGATGCTTTTGAGTTTTGCGTAGAGACTTCTGCAAAAGTTACTATTCAGACTCTTAGCATGCAGAATGTAGAGACCAGCATGGGCCCTAAAAAAGATGAGTATCTGAGGATTTAATGAAATCAAAAAAGACTTAGCGATACAAACTCCATCGTGTAGTTTGTATCGAATTGTTCGTTGCCTATCAAAATTAACTTGAAGGTTATCAATGACTTTGATAAAATCAAAAGTTCTTCCTAGCGAAAATAGCCTACACATAATAACTTTTATGACGGAGAGTAAATGTCCTTCTTTGTGCTAGTAGTAGCGCAACAGTACTATTTCGAACTAAAGGCAGGTCCTCCTTGAGGGTTTGATTGCAATTGGTTATTCTCCTTTGAAATCTTTGTTCATGATCTTAACCGCTCGTAATTATATTTATAAGAAGAGAGAACTTTAAAGATTACAGCACCTATTGTGGAATGTTACGAGAGACTTTAATAACCAAATGTTCAGGGGAAAAATCAATCACGTGCAGAATCTTTTAGCAACAGATCAAGATTTTTAATCAAGAGACAAAACGCAGTATTTTCATGGAAGGTAACGATAATTTTATCCGAAGATCCAGGCCCAAGGCATGGAATACAATATCGGCAAAATGTTCAATTCAATTCCTTTTGTAAATAGTTCCGCTTTTGTTGAACCCTTTCGCCACATTTTTACATAATAGCAGCTCTAATGCGTGTAGTTTGTGTTATGTTTGAATCGAGTTGCTGAAGCACTCGCGTACACTTTATCCTTAGCGTATTCTTAAAGAAAAAAAGTCCTATAGTGTCTTAAACCTCGGTCCTTCAAGATCATGCACGAAAAGTCAGGTTTAAAAGATCGGCGTTTTGCTTCAACGAGTATAGCGCAGCACTGCTTGCAACGCACTGCAGCTCAGCTAATTTCGAAGAGATTAATTTTTTATTTTTTTTTTTAACACAAAAAATTGGTCAATGTCTAGTGTCTAGTCTTCAATGGTACAGTGAAACAACTAGTACCGAACACTATCTGCGAAGAACTACTTATGTTCTCCGCCTAATTATAAAAACACGGTACCTTATTATTAAAAATTGCTTGGAACCATTTCTCATAACATTTTTTCTATTCGTCCCGAGGTACCTCCAAAACATAATGTTTGAATGCAGCAACAGTTTCTATTGGCGGTCAGAATCGTTGTCCGCGTAATTTATCTTCAGGCTTCAAGAACAAAAGGAATCCATTAGTTGCCAAATCAGGGTTGTGCGGCGGATGATTCATTGTGCTTATCTTTGAATTTTTAAGTACGTTCTTACAAGATATATGGGAGAGTTCGCATTGACATGATGAAGAATGATTCGACGGCGTTTGCTTTTATGCTCTTTATATTCTTAGTTCACCATAGACGTTCAACAAACAAGTGGGTGTATATCATTCAGGATTGGTCGTTGTGCTCTCCTCTAAAGGTAATGTTGGTACATGCCGCGAACAACTTTTGTTATGTTTGTTTCATTTTGAAGTACCCACAGAATCGAGCGTTGGTTACTTTCCGGCTCATGCGCATATATTCATGATTCTTCACTAATTACGGTCTTGTATACGTCGTTTTAAGCATCGCCATTGCATTTCTTAACCATTTGTTTACATCAATCGAACATCTCTTTGCGATCTTGTGGAGTCCAAAGGAAAAAACCTTTTTATGCTGGTGGAACCTAATGTCTATGTTTGCCTCCGCTTTCTAGTGTGTCATATGTTGGCCTTGCACAAGCAGTTTTTGCAGAGCCTCAATGCTTTCTGGCACAACAATTAACGCATAATAAAAATAAGTAACGAACGGCGTCGACAAATAAAACTCGGTATAGCGGTGTGTCATCATCGCCAAAAGTGGCACTATATCCATCGATTCATTTTTATCTTGAAAACTTAAGTCGAAAGTTTCAATAAATCAGTGCATTAAAATTTTCTTTCGCTGAAGCACAATTTTCAATTCACTGTAAACAACTCAAAATTCGCCCAAATGACAAAATGTTTTCGTGAAGATTATGGGCAGCAAGGTTACACTTTCCATCACAAACTTAAAACGGCATCTAAGAACACTTAATATTAAACTGAAAATATGAATAATAACCTACTCAAAGAAAAAGTTCACTAAAGCAACTTAAGCTGAACTCGGAAAAGTTGTCCGTGCGCGCTTTTAAAGCAAAAAAAAAACTTTGCATTACAAGTACTTTTAACAGAATCTTTACGACTTTTTAGAAATTAGAACCAATTTTTTCTCATTCCTGATACTTATTTGACAACTAATTGCTATTAAAACAATTTGTGCACATGCGTATGCTCTTGCATGCGAATATTTTCGATTGGTTTGCCGATAGATTTCTTTGTGATATTTGTTATCGAAACTTTAGAATATTCGTTGCAATTGAACGGCAGAGAGGCAGAGATGATCAAATTGATTTTATACCATTTGTTCGATCACAAATACAAGTATATATATGTATGGTCTTAATATAATATATAATAATATAAGTCTTGTAAAAGAAAAGTTTCGTAAATGTTTCGTGAATCAATTAATAAAACTGATAAAGATCTAAAATTCTGGAAGGGAAAATTTGAAATTTTTCTAAAATGCTTTTGCATCGTATATACGAAATTCATTGCAATTCTTGTTCAATCAGTAGTGCATCGCGAGCAATTATTGACGCTCCTTACAGACGACATTTTATAATATTTTCATTTCTGTAACTTTAACTCACTTAAATGAATGGTTATAATATAATTTTGCTATCGGACTATCAATGGGTGATAAAGTGTTACACCGTAAAAGCCACAACCACACCAATAATAATAGTAACAAGAACTACAAACTGTTACCGAGAATTCCTAACAAAAAAATACCTACTGCTCTCTACACAACGAGAAGACGAAGAACCCAAGAACAGAAGTATTCATAAATGCCGAAGTAATGAAACACGCAATGTAACAACAATGCCAACTAGAAAGGGGTGCAATATACATCTAACAGACACAACGAACACAAACGTTGTTTATAGGTAGGTAGGTATAAATACAAAGTAGAAGAATTTTACAGCTTGATGTAGAAACTAATTAAAAATTCCTGGTTTTCTCTCCTGTTTATGTTTGTGCATGTATATATATATATATATATATAATATTGTAACTGAAGAACGTAGAGAAGAAGAAAAATTACTTTACTTTCTTATCAAATTTTATCATAAGCAAAACGAACGACCAGCAAAGAGCGATGGTCACTGTGTCCATTTACATGCCCACGAACGCTGTGTAAAACTGTTGACGTATTGATGGATAGTTCAGTCGAGTGATAATGGAGTCGGTGCAAGAGGCTATAACAAGTAAAGAGGAACAGCAGGTTCATTCTGTAGTTGCTTGGTTCGGCAATTATGAATTTTTTTTTTGCATTGCAGTCATTGTTTTTTATATATCTGGTTTATATGATAATTTTGTCGTTGTGTTGTGTTGACTGGCGATTGTGTAGACGATAGCGGTAAATTGTAAATTGTTTTCAGGGCAAATTATTCTTTATATGTGTGTAATAATAAGCCGAAAGAAGAAAAATAGCTTTCTTTTTCTGCTACGAATGCGTACATCGGTACTTAAGCAGCGCTTGCATGCATAATAAGGTTGATGTAGCTGCTGCTGTATTTATGACTTAAGTCACGCGATGTATTTGACAAAGCATTAAAATAAAAAAATAAAAATGAAAAAACAAAAAGCAAAAAATAAAGAACGAGAAAATGTTACATTGAACTTATAATTAATTATTTAATGTAATGAATTTAAACTCAAAACAGATCAGTTAATAAGGTGCTTAAATATCCTTATTTAAAATTTCACATGAATGAGCCAAGACTGCAGACTCTTTCGTCCAGTTACACTTTATTTGCTTGACTCACATAAAACACTTAGATCAGTACAAATTGAAGAAAAAAGAAAATTCGTTACATTTTTTTCGGGCCACCTTAGGGCAAAATTACTAGCACGAGTGATGCCAGCAAAAAAATCTCGTCTTTTTATTTACATTTTTTTTTTCTTCTTCTATTTTTTTATATGCTGTTATCTCCTTTAGACATGATTTGAATCGAAGGGAAAATTGTCTGCTGGCTGCTAGTTTTTTTTTTTTTCTAGGGATTTGTTTCCATGTTTACTTTCAAGCACGACTTTCTTGTTTTCTGTCTGCCAGCATAAAAACAAAAACCAAAATTTTTACATGCTATCAATGCATTTACCGGCTGATGCTTTCACATTTGCCTTTTTTTTGTTGAAGGTGGGTTCCGACTAGGCAATCATACGATACGAAAATTAGAAAAATTTATCAAAAAATCTGTTGTACTTACTTTATATGAAATAAAAGGTAGATTATAAAATATCTCCACACATACTCATATAGATCTGTATGTGTTGAAACTTTCTTTTCCAACTTGAGCCGCTAAATATCTGACAGTTCAGGCAATCAAGTCTACTTGACGTATAACAACTTTTGATGAACTTATTAGGTAAGTGTGAAGATGTATGTGCTTTAAATATTTTTTTTAAATGGAATTGAAAATTTACTACAAAGAAATTGAAATGGAAAAATGTTATGTTAAGTCTATCACTAGCTATTACATTTTTCTCCCTTTGCTTGCATTATCCCTAGGGTACTGGTTTATAATTGGAAGCATGCATCATAAACTGCTCCAATCTGTAATGACGATCGATGCCACTTTCTACTATCAATAATTAATGCGATTAAAGCGCGTAATCGTCAGTTGTTTAGTAAGAAAAGCACATTTTGGGTTACGGCAATACCGGACAGCGCACGTCTTCAATGACTCAGAAAACATTAAAAGCGTTTCACAATGAGGCATAGTGTGGCCCATACATTGTTTAAACACTTCAAAAAAGGCTTTTGAAAATCGTTTGATTCAGTTCAGTAGAGGTGTACTGAGTAAATTTTACAGTTCTACAGTACAGACGACGTAATAGCAAAAACTTATCGATCAAAGTTATACATATTTGGCTTAATAATTTTTACATTTAAAATGTAAAAAATAATATAATATAATATTTGAATTAATGAGAGAACACCGGTGACCCTTTCCTCTACCGATTGTTTTAAAAAATGTTTAAAGCAAACACATAAATCTATTATAACCTTTACTAAAATAAGTCATCTGTTAATAGTCAATTCTTTGGAAAGATTAACATTTTTTTTTTTTTCCTTAACTCTAAAATGATTTTATTCTTATATAGAAAATAAATGTGAAGAAGCAACTGGAGAAACTATATTTAGAAAGAAACCGTCTAGTAAATGATCGTAGGACGCAGGCGTCTTAGATATTCAATTTATAATATATCTAAGTATAGGCAGATCACGGGAGAAATTTTTTCCCAAACTTTTCGATGCTCTTCGCAAATTGTTTCTATCGTATTATAGAACAGCATCTACGTATAAATTATTAATTATAATTTTTGGGTTATTGTAGATGTTGTTACGGAAGAATAATTTTTCAACGTAACCTGTGTGATCATCAAGCCAACCTGTACATGGCTTCATTTAGTTTCTTGTACATCAGCTTCTGTGGCCATGAATGTTTCAACAAATGCTGCCGAACAGACAAATTGGTGGAGATAAACTTTACGGCGCTTTTAAATATTTTTACCGGAGTGTCTTAAGCGTAAGGGTGTAAAAATATATTTTTGCCGGTTAAAAAATATAACTGAAAGTGAGCCTATATTGAAAAGAACTTTCATTTAAAAAGAGTTAGAATGAATAAGCAAACTAACTACAGAAACATTTTCATTCAAAAGTGCCGTCATTACTTGACTAAAAGGTTTAGCTTGAGATTTATTCTTATTACTATTAGATTTTCGGGAAAATCATTTGATTTTTTTTTGCAATAGAGGACTTAATTGTATTTTTTCACAGTCAAGTTCACGTTTAATATGCATCGTCTTTATATGCTTTTGTTTAATTCTGTGCAACAGGTTTCGTTTGATTCCTTACCAAATATCAAAAGTCGAAACCAGTATTGTCGGCGTATTTTACTTTTATAACTATCGAAAGGATATCAAAGGCATTATAGTTGATCAATACCGACTTTTAGATACCCTACCCCATTTCGCCTACAACAATTATTTTCTCGTTTTGGTGATAATACACCAAAAGTTGCACATTATTTTCATGCAAAGGCTTATTATCATGACAGCCCGTATATTGGAGGATGCCTAACACATCACATGGCATAATGCAAACATTGCAACCTTAATTTACTTCTTAATAATGCTATTATTATCTGTTTTTATCATAAAAATAACTAGCAATAAGAGTTTCTCTCCATACGATGATGACCCTCATTAAAATGTTAGAATCTAAAAAATAGACTTTTGTGGTCCACATTCCCAGCGGCTAATTTTTGTGCTAAATTTTCTACTATGGATCAATTTTCATCATAAAATAATAAAAATTAAGCCATTTTCTGAAGAACTTACTATATTCAGGAGAAATAGTATATGAGGTGGGGTCTAAGAAATAGACCCACAAACAATCCAGTCTTCTTGGCATATGAGGGTTTCATTTCATGAGAATCGTTATATACGGTGGTATCCAAAAACTAGACTTACTCGGTCCAAATTTGTTAAGGTAAGGTTGATTTCTTTGTCAATTTGGTGATATGTACCAATTTTCACCATAAAATATTGAAAATTAGACCTTTTGTACCGTATTCAATAGTCGTAGAAATGATTGTATATGAACGGGTTCAAAAAATTACCCCAGTGGAACCAAACTTTTTATACCGATTCAGAGTATCTAAACGGTATTACTAAGTGACTTTTGTCGAAAAATTTTAATAACTACAACTATTGTCCATATTTTGAAAAGCCGTTATATGGGGAGTGTTGGAACGGTTTACGCTAGTATTCGTCCTTGGCACAAAGTACGTCAGTGTACTAAACTTCATCAATTTACTTCAAAAATCGCGGCGTGTAGATTGAACAAAAAAATACATGGATAGATATCCAACGGATCGACAAGTTTAAACTGATTCAGAATGTGATCCTAACTCAATCGGTATAATAAAATACCTGTCTATCTTAAGCGTTCCTGAGTGTTACGTACGTTCGCACAAACTTAATATACCTTGTACCACAAGTGACGTAGGGTATAAAAATGTTGTTCAAATGTGTGGACATAACGCGAACGTTGAAATTGGTTATCAAAATTCTGCCTTGTCAACCTTGATGCTAGAGGCTACTTGAAGCTAATGTATTCCAAATAAAAGCATAAGATTGATGTAAATCACCGAATAACTACTCAGCAGTTCGCTGAGAGATAAAATTTATCGAATTCGGCCGTTCGTGATTACGGGAAAGAAAATCGTCTTTCATTTTGACCAAAAGAGACAAGATGTTCGAAACAACCCCACATAACTCTTTATGTTGCGCGAGCCTATTTTCACTAACTAAAATCTACAGAACTTCTTAAGCGTTTTTGTAAGTAAAAAAAATTATAAACAATTTTCGCAATAAGAGAACTTCGTTAAAACATTTTAGAAGAATTCTCTTTATCAAGAAGCGTTTAAAAAGAAAATCTTCGTAAAAAGAATTCAAGCTTCGCGCCGAGAAAGTGAAATGTTTACTACAAAAGAAGGCAAAGAAAGAATGAATTTAATCGCCATTTACCTTAACCCAGTAGAAATTGTTGTGACTTTTTAAATTTCGTGATTCGATTTCTGAATTTTTTTTTTTTTTTTAATGTTGGCACACATGTCCTCAGTACATGTTGTTAGTATCAGCCATTTTTCGTCTTCAATTTGCTTTTGACAAATATGAAGCCTAGACGTGTTTTGGTGTGCTTGGCTATTTTTTTGCTATTCGAGCAGAATCTCGGTTAAACTTTGTGTAAAAAATAAAACTAAATGCTCCAACTCACTTAAAATGTCGACTGTCGCATTTAGCGAATCTGCTTTGAGCAAGAAAAAATGTTGATATGGTACAAACCCTTCACAGAAAGCTGAGAAGATGATATTGACGCAGCAGCACGTCAACAACCGATCAGAGAGTTGTAGTAGGGAAGAAAATTGTTAAGGAGAATCGTGGAATCACTGTTACAGAAGCTCATGAGAATATCCGCATATCGATTGGTTCACGCCATGCGTGAAGCGTGTGGCAGCAAAGTTTCCGATAACGCGCCAGCTCACACGTTATTGTCTCTTCGTCATTTTTTGAACGAAAAAAACAGCGTATCATGCGTTAGAAAAATTTTCCATCATTTTTAAAATAAACATACTTCGTGACCAAAACAGTATATCGTAAAGATCGATGGAAAAGAAATAACGTGACACTCAACTATCAATAACTAAAAAATTTTAAAGAAACGCTTTCACAAAGGTTCTATCCACAAAAATTAAAAGAATTCTTCCGAATGTAATGTAAACTCGTTTTATTTCTTCGCAGTTTTTTAAAATACCTAAAGGAAAAATATATATAATTCCGTGCCTTTGAACATAACTCGGCTAAAAGAAACTAAAATAGATTTCGATTAGTCGAAAAATGCATTACAAAGGAGAAAATGAAAAGAGAACCTTTTCTCTTTTCAAATGCAAACAGTACCAAGAGATCGAAAAAACGAATTACGACATTTAAATCCTAAAGTCATCTTATGCGCTGTACAGTGGACCAGAAGTAAAAAAAATTTTTTTTTTAACTACCGCTGCTGGGGAATTTGCTGTAAACAAGAAGCTTTCACCAACTTCTGTACTAGAAAAGACGAAAAATGCGAAAATAGTTTGTTTGTTTCTTGTACAAAAAAGAACACAGTCGTAAATAGAGGAAATACTAAAAATAGCCTTTGGAAACAAGATTTTCCCACAGCGTGCGGCAAAGTGAAATGAATAATTAAGCTATTCAAGGCTTTTCTAGTTTTCTTTATGAACAGATTAGAATTTAGGTGGAAAGAAATGAGAATGACTTAAATTGTAAAGACTTTCAGCTTAAACTCTTCAGAAAGATATAGATCCATCATAGTGCAGTATTAATTAGGACTATTATTTTCATATAAGATTCGTTTCTTCGACAACCAAACGAAATTTTTGTTTCAATAATTGTTGCCTGGAAAAAGATACGAACAGATTAACTTTTATAAGTCTACCGCCCACCGGTTAACTACAACGATAAGTGTAAGTAGTTACCATCCAACGAAAGAAGTAATTTTACCGTCCACTAAAGGTAGTGAGAAATGAGCTACAAAAAAATAAAAAAAAAAAAAAAATCGATCATGACGATACTTGTTTTTGTCTTCAATTGAAATTGAATTAATTGGAAAACTAATTACTTTAGTGTTATTGCTGTTATACGTAAATCAAACAAAACATTTACACCACATGGCACCAACACATCACTGCAAACGTTTATAGTTTATCAACGACATCAACGACAATCGCTATAACAACAATACTATACAACAGCATTAAAATCAACACCATAACACATCCACCGTCACCAACCGTACCATCAGTCGACACTATGCATTATTCCGTATAAGCAGCAACACTAGCAACATTAGCAACAACCTCATCGTTCACATTGACCGCTATCAAAACAGCATATTATTGGTCTTAAGAGACCAATATATACATATTTATACATATATATTTATATATATATATTTATATATATATATTTGTATATATATATATATAAATATATATATTATAGACCAATATATATATATATATATAAATAAAAATTATATGTACCCGTATTGTATACAAATATAAAATATATATACGCATCGATACATATTAGCGCAGAAAAAAAAATTTATATAACATGATATGGACTGACTAATGGTTAAATACCAATAGTTTGCGACACATTGATCAACTTCAGAAAAATGTCGTCGAGTGCATCATGTCCGATGCCGAGATTACGACAATAAATAATCTTTTACGTTTTGCTCATTTCGATGAATGAATGTATGAATGATTTACGATGTTCCAAAGAAAAAATTTGCTTCACATAATTTATTGATGGCAAGAAGCAAAGGCAACAACAAGTAAAGAAAGAAAAAACAAATATATAAAAACAAAATATACAAAAAAAAGAAAAAAATGAAAAAGAGAAAACAATGCAACAACAGAAGCATGAGATATGAAAGCAATAAATAAGAAATAAATAATTCTGAGAGCGCACAATACAGCAACAATGTGGACAACAAGTGATAAAGAACATTTCATCAGCAAAAATAAATATTGGCACGGAACGCACAAGTATGAGAACTCTGCATACGTGCACTCGTACGTGCATATGCGTCCATAGCAGCCAGCTAGCTAGCTAGCTAGCCAGCCCGTAGCCAGCCGCAGTATTGGCGCTTGGAAGCTCCAGAGCTCAATCACAATCATAATATAATCGCTAAGAAACGAATAAATTCACAAAGTTGACTTCACAAATGCAATGATTTAAGCATTTGTAGCATAACACCAACAATAACAACAACAATAAAAGCAGCAACAATTGCAAGTTACCTAAATTGGTAGGCAAGTAAACGCCAAACAAACATTGCTTCAGAATTATTAAAAGAAAACAAGCAGCAACTATAACCAGAAAAAAAAGCATTAACTACGGCGCAAAGTAGGGGCTGGCAAACAGGCCAAGACTTATGGGTTGACTGTATGGTATGCATTTGAGAAATGTCAATGCGAATTTCCATCACATGCTACAAAGCGTTCAGACGTGATTCCCTTCCATCCGCATGTGAACACATGCCTATAGACACAAACATATATATATGTATATATATACACGGACGACCGTGTGCATTCATAAGCATAACAAAAATAATTTTCCATATTCGTGTGATATAAATCGATCGTATTCTCACTCTCATGCTGGCATATGGCATGCCGTACACATACACAAACGCGCTTATATAAGTAACTACAAAAAGAAAGAAAAAAAAAACAAGAGCCACTAATGTCATTGTTCATTGTTATTATCATTGTTATTCTTGTTCTTATTTTTGTTGTTGCTGCTGCTGTTGTCTATGCTTTTGTTTTTGCTATTGTTGTTATTTTTAATGAAGTAGACAGCAAACACAGATTTTATGTTTTGCACCATATTCTAAGTATACTATTCAGTTACATATATTTTAAAGTGCATCATCTCGCATTGGATTTCATCATTGCCGTCATCATTTCATTTAAACTCCTTAAATCTCAGTATCTCTCTACATTTGCTTGTTCATGTTCATATATTGGGATCCTACTTAATATTCCGTTCAGGTGCTTGTCAAAATATGCATGATGGAATTATGACAGATCATCATTATATGCAATGATATATGATGAGCAATACCATTGCAAACAGTAGTAGTCGTAGCAATAATGCCGTGCCAATGCCAGCAACCGTAACAGTAATAGAATAAAAGGTTCTTTGCTTCGTTTCCTTCTTCCTCTTTTTTTTCTCTTTATCTTTTTGTTTTTTTATTATTATTATTATTATTATTATTATTATTATTATTATTTTTATTTATTTCACTCTTGACACAAGTTACGACAATGGCGTTGATGTCGTCGCTGAACTTGACGACATTGATGATGTGCTTGACAAACAAGTCACAAATATTTAATGAATTAATGTTTTAAGTGTGTTCGTAAAGATTGTGGCATTTGTAGTTAAAGGGTATTTTTTATATTTTTATATTTATTTCTTTCTTTTTCCTCGTCCTTTGGGTGATAAATTAGCGATAAATATGGTTTGGGTGCTGGTATTTTTCATTTGCTGTTATTCTTATTATTATTATTGTTAATATATTTTTCGTCTTCTTGTGTCTAGAGCGAATTTTTCCAATTTGTTTTTTGTACAGTTAAAATTCGTCCGTCAGTTGAGCTAAAGAAATGCAATAAGCTATCGAGTTTTCGAAAATAACTTATGAGCACCACACAAGAAAATAACTTATGAGCAAGGACAAGCAATGTAGCAGAAGTATTATCTTTTAATTGTTTCAGAGACAAACAATTAATTCCTCAGTGTAGGGTTTCGTTGTTCAATAACAAATTCGCAAATCATCCTCAACGCTATTTAAATAATTATGATAAATGTTTCGATAATTATTAGAAAAATTGCGAACATCGAAAAGTGAATCTATTTAATGAAATCTTACAAGACGAATAGCTAAAGTAACGATGCATGTAATGACTTCTTTTTTAATAACTATAACTTTGCGACTGAGGCCAATTTACTCTCCATCACAGTCATAGGGAAATGTTGTAGTAGTTTAGATGTCTTTCCGCGACGTAAATTAATTCCTCATGCAATTCTTAAAATCTAGAAATACGTTTCAAAGTCCCAAAAATTCTAAAGCACATCTAGGGAACATATAGCTGAGTAGGCGAAGGATCACGACTAACAACTCAATGGTTGCGGGCTCAAATTTCAAGTGCGGTGGAATTTTCACGGCCGAGCCTATGATCTGAGTTATCCGACAGCCTTTAAATCCAAAATATAAATAAATAAATTATAAAAATTAAGTCTATTCCAACCGTAAAGGATTGGATGAAATCCTTCAATATGCGTTTTATACAGGTCATTAGAATTTGTGGAATTTCGCGAAAATATCTGATTGATTTCTAAGTACGAAGTGTGTGATTATGTAGTCTATTAAAAAAAAAACAACAAAAAATTTGTAATTATAATTTTGTTCGTTCATATGTATGTATATATTTAGGAATTAAGATAAATGTGTGTGCGTGTATGTATGTATGTATTTATATGCATTAATACATTGTATGCGTTAATTGTCAATAAAGTATACGTAACATGAAACTAACATCCTTTGGGTTATTATTACAAACTCTTTTAATGGATTTTGTGCAATTTTCCTATTTATCGTGAGACGAATATAGTCTTCATAACATATAAAAAATTCATATCCATTTTAATATGTCTTAATATATAGTTTTAAATGTTCAGACTTTTTGAAAAAAATAAAATAAATAAGTAAAATCAGAATCATTGCATATCTGGTAGCATTTGCAAATAAATCCTTTCAAATTTAAAGTAAAACTTGATGTGTGGACGGAAGGCTCTAAACTTCGTTGGGAGACCCCCAAGCGCACTCACGAGTAAATGCCATGAAATATCGTTATTTTCATAACTATGAGCAGTGCCTAGTACAGTAGTAGTTGTAGTCAATAAGTTATAATTTTTATTAAAGTTTACAATGTCTTAGGTATCTAGGCTTAAGTTAATTAATGAATTTGTAGTTGGTACTCCATTTTGTGTTAACTCAATATAATTTTTATTATTAATAATATGCAAAGACTTCGCAGCCGATAGAAGCCGCTATTAAATTAAATTTACGAATCACATAATGACGTTGGCGGGGCGTGCTTATTATATAGAAAGAGTCCGATAATAAGAGTGAATTATAGTTATCATTAGATCTGAACGACTTGAAAAGCTCCAGCTTATATTTAAATTGGCTGAGTTTTATGTAACTCAATATTCCATTATTGATCTCACTTTCAGTCTTTTCGTATAGCGACCATACGATCAAGCTCTCTGGACCACGGTTTTATAAAGTCTAGAAAAAACTTAACTTTATTTATGATGAGCTTTAAGAGAAGGAATCTACATTTCCCGATTTCTGCGAATTAATAAAATGCTCTGTAGAATTCGACCTTGAGAATGCAAGCCATTGATGCCGTAAGCATGTGTGAGCACAAGGTAATCAAATTATCTAATTGCCACTTTTTGGGTTATGACCATTCTCTAGACATAAGAGATAACCGTGTTTCTTGTTGTTGTAGTTTTTCTCTTTTTTCTTTACTTTGTATGAATTTTATTATTCCGAAGGAATAGAACTCGCTAATATCATCTTAGTTATAAAAGCGAATTGTTAAGTTGCAAAAGTCACAAATGAAAACATACTTTGAGAGTCATGACATCTCATTTCAAAATACGGATGTAAATTAGATTGATGCAGATAGGAGCGTGATTTTAAGTTAAGCGAAGAGAATAATTTAACATTGTCAGCGTACATTAATGTAATATATTGCTCGACTTAATCGCTGGTGAGGAATCATTGATGTGCAGAACATATATAGAAATGAGCTTCAGTGACTGCCTTAAGGATTTTAAAATGGGAGATGGGAGAGATATGTACGACCGACTCGCTAAAGCCTAATTGAGTCGTACTCAAATTATTGCTGTTATTACATGGGCTACAACCGCCATAGAATTGATGTAGCTTGACGTATTTGCACCGTCTACAATTTATTTTTCTTTATATGTTTTCGAAGTTAGATTTTATTTCTCTGCGATGTTCGAAAGAATTTATTTACGTGTAAAAATAGAGAAATAAACGAGTCCATCGTATAACTTGAACGATTTGCACGATCATTGACGTGTATAAAAAATTGAATTTCACTTTTACACTATTTGCTATATTTATACTATCACGCTATGATCGGCTTTTGTTTAGAGTTAACTATTAACTATTAATTATTAATGTAAAAAAATAATTACTTAATTATTGTAAAGTGCGAACTTTCATTAATTAATTTATTTATTAAGTAATCAATTAGTTGCAACTTGCATTGATAAATTGATCAATTAATTAATTAATTAATACAATAAATATTTTAAAATAAATATAATACTTTTTCTTTAATTAAAACATCGATTTAATTACCCCGATCTAATTTATTAAAATGTGGCTGGTTTTTAAATGAAAGTTTCAATACATAAGTATTGAGCAATAGATTCGGGCGCCTATGATCAATGATCAAAATATTTGAAACTCCGCATTACTTTGACAAGGTGCTATTTTTCAAATGACTTTACCTAAAGTCGTAACTATCAGGAGTTTCTTGACTTCTTTGTTCGTTTTTCTTTCCTTTCTTTTTCTTTTGTTTTTATTAATTTTAAAAGGAAATCGCTTGCAATAATTAGAAATTGATGCACATTTCGTAAATGATTCAAACCAGAAAACAGCAGAATTCTTGTATACTGTTTGTGCTGAATAATATTAGTAATTAATAATTCGATTAATATAATCTAAGAAACGATGTTGGATTAAATATAAAAATCACAAATTATATCTTTATATAATTTAATGACACTTCATAGCTGATTGTATCTCGCACGCACAAGATTTTTATATAACTATGAGGAAAACGCCGCACTTGATATTTAATTCTGACATGAAAATTTTTTATTAAAAAGCATTTAAAATTAAGTTTCTGAACTCTGAATTTCAATCTCTGTAAAATAGTCCGCAAGAGCGTAGCTGAGTAAGCAGGATGTGCGCCTAGCAAGTGAGTGTTCGCGAGTTCAAAGCTCACTGTAGTAGAGTTTACTTTGGTCGTCGTAACTATAATGACTGAAGGCATAATAGTTATCCACCTGGCTGCGCCAACTACTCTACATCATTCCCTTTCTTCACTTCTTCTTTCTGGCTGTCACCGTTTACACGAATAGTGAACATCTCCTGAGTGATTGGGTCATTAAAAAAAAACATATATATAGTATTAAAGCCTTAGTTTAAGAAAAACAAACAAAAATGATTCGTTTTTTTTTCTTTTCGATAAAAGTCGGTCAACATGCATGCGATTTTTAATCTTTGACTAATGTGAGTGATAAGAAAACATGCAGACATATTTGTTTTTTTCAATAAGGTTTTGAAGCGTCACACGTAGTTGAACGTTATTTCACCAAACGGACGACCAGATATATATCTTTAGGTCTTTTCTCTAGTAGGCACACTTTACGGTGCTTCCCACGGTCTTTTTTTATGTATTGCAATTACACAATATCTCTAGCACATGTGCCATAAGTGAGTAATCAAGGTTCGACATAAGATAAATCTGAGATATTCTTAAACTCGTGAGAATTGGTAAGAATAAGTAAGAGTTACATCAATCCTTGAATGTATTTTGGACACAATAAAACTCTAGCAAAGTGTGTAAAAACTCTAACATAACATATGTTAGAGATGTTCAGTATTTGTAGTGAACGTTTAAATATTTACGACAAATATGTGCACCACATTATAAATCACTATCACCTATAGTAATAGCTTTCGAGCGCCATATTTCGTAACCTGCTTTCCTATCACATATTTTACAGTGTTTTAACAATCTTTCGCCTTAACATCATTTTGCAGTCGATTTTGACGATTTTGTATCTCACTAGTTGTGCTTGACGGGGAAGAGAACGTTGTTCACACTATGAGAGCGCGAATCTGGAATATTCACCGTGCTTGTCATTGTCTAAATTTTTAATACGCATCGGTTATGGGTATAATCTTACCAAGTACATCAAATTTCATTCTTAAAGCTGACTAGTAAAATGAACTAAGAAAGATTAATATCCGCAAAGATCAGAGTTGTTTTGTAATTCCGTTTATCGAATTCGAAAAATGCTTATTGAAAATTGGACTAAAATTTATCAACTTACCGAAGTGAACATAGCCCACCAAAATAACACTGGCGAAAACTTCGCCCACCGTACGTAGCACATATTTTTGCTTTTGCTAAAAGATGGGCTATCTTCACATTTGGGCCGCGCCTCTGCTAAGGTAATTGATATACAGTATACAAAGTGTGTTATAAGAAATTTCAATGAAGTTGTTCAAGTGCAGTTTTTTGATGTCTTTTCAACGAAGCTAAAACCATGTGTGTCCCAAGATACCATACCTCCCCATATAGATAACACACAAAATTAATTGTATGGCTAGAGATACGCCCGTCTTCAATTTTTTTTGGGGCCTACTAGGGCCATAGTGATCAAATTAGGTGTTTCTTATAGGTTTAGCGTATTATATTTATTTTAAAATATTTAAAGCATGTCAAAAATCTGCACCTGAGCAACTTCGTTCGAATTTTTTATAATTAATGTAGCGTCTTATATATATTGGGGAGGGCATATTTGGAGCAATTTCGATAGCGATTGGACCTAGACATGGTGATAAAATTAAGAATTTCTAATATGTTTAATCGTCATTTAAAACACATCACAGATCGGAACTTGTACAATTTTAGTCACATTTTTTATATCGCATTTTGTTTATCGCAAATTTTTATCCATGATGTTTTTTAAAATTTTTTAAAACATCAAGAATCATTTCTTTTTTTATTTATGCTGCTAGTTTTTACGTTCAGTTCTTATTTTAGTTTTTCTGATCATTTTGCTATTCTTTCAATATCGTCCAATTATCAATTGCCTTAGCAGGGACGCGAACCAAGTGGGAACATAGCCCACCTTTTAGCAAAGACAAAAATGTGGGCTACGTGTACAGTACAAACTTCATATATTATATCTGCTAAAAAGTCTTTTAAATGTAATGAAAGAAAAGGAAAAACTTAACTACTAAGGAGAGTTATACTTGTCTTAAAATGGGTCGTCGTCAATTCTCCTCAAGTAAATATATATAGTGTATACAAGTTGCAAGGAGTTTTCGATATTAGAAGACGTGAGCGATAACCGTTTTGGATTACTTCGATCTCTAAAGCCATGGGCTTAGTAAATCTCAGTTAATCAAATATACCATCAAACTTGGTGTAAATATGCGAACATAGTAAATGGCTACATCGATCCAGCGTCTTACGCTGAACAAGCCTATATAAATCTATATGTCTCTGAGAAATAGTTTTACATGAGATGACCGGAACAAGTAAATCTAAAATTATATGCTTTATAATTATTACGTATAAACTTAACATATTATCAACAATATATTAATCTGTCAGATCACCAAAGATATACAAATTTGACCGTATCCGACAGAACCGACTACAATTTTGCAATTTTGATATATTTGTTTGTTTTTTTTCTTTATCTACCTGATTTGCCGACGGATATCCACAATCAATTTGATAGCTGGCCATACTTATACATATATATATATATATATATAAGTATATATATATACATACTTATATGCGCACATATATATATGTATTTTTTTAAAATAAATTTAATTTAATTAAATTTCTTAAGCAAATATTAAAACACAACAACTTGCATATTGCACAATTTTGAATTTTTTTATGTATTTTTTATTTATTTCATTTTATTTATTTAATTTTAATTAATTAATTTAATTTTCGATATGAAATTTTGAACAAATAACAAAATACTTTGTCAGTTTTAACCAAAGTCTTTCTAGGTTTATTTCTCTTAAAGTTTTTGGCATTTTAAGCGAAGTGTCAACACACGTGACATCAGCTCAAACAAAACAACTTTAGCACAACCGTTGATATTGCGTGAATTTAAATGACACCACCACTTTACGGTAACAACAAACTGGTCATTCTCTCTACGTGCATGTTACGGATACTAACAAAAAAACAAAAAAAAAAAACAAATAAATAATTATTGAACAAATAAATACATGGAAAAAAACAAAGAAGAATATTTAAAGCACCAGGTAGTTAAGCGTGATGTAACAATAATTTTCTTTTTTTAATTTATTTATTTAATTTATATTTCCGAACTTTCTTGCATTTACCGACGGTTAAGTTGAATTTTTTATACAATTTTTTTGATATGCAATGTTCGTTCTTTTTACGCAGAGGCAGCCGATGCACATTTTGTTATGTTGAGGATCATCAGGTTTTGTCTTCGTTCGTGTACAACTTCCGGTATTCTTTTTTTGTTGCTTATTTTCCTTTATTGTAATACTTTCGTAATACTTATAAGAGCCAAAAATAAAAAGAAAAATACACAACGATGATGACGATGCTTTTACGTAAAACTAGCAAAGTTGATGTGTATATAATTCGTATTGGAGGTTTTCCTTCTTTTACTTCTGGTTAACACGACGACAGACAACAAATACAAACTTGTTTTTTGCGTGCTTACCCTTCGCTTTAACATTCGAGCACAAACTAGTTGTGAGCTGTCTGTCGCTGCAGTACTGTTACGAGGAAGACTTTACTGCCAACCCCTGAAACATGCAATAGAAGAGTATCACCCGATGCACAAACAAGCTAAACTGCTTCGGTCAACACTTAACATGCTCAAATGATATAGGGTGAGACGAGTACAAGCATATGTCTTTTTTATTTTGTTTTTTTTTCTCGAATATTGACTTGCACTTGCGTGTTAAGCACAACAGTAACAACGTAAAGTTAATCAATATAAAATACTCAGTTATTCTAGACAATTTATTATAAGCTAAAAAGAGATAGCTATATAATATTAATTGTAAAAATAACTCGTTTTCAAAACGTATTTAACGTACTGATAGTTGAAGAGTTCCAACTAAGAATAGCTAACTAAAGCAACGCCTTTGAGTTAGTCACTGAAATGTATAACAGCGCCGCCACAAGTTAATAACGTGAAATTATTGCATTAACCATTCGTTACTCGCTGCAATGTTATATGATAAGGAATGCAATCAAAGCAAATGCTCTGTTTACAAATCTCTAAATATTTTGAGTATATTCGTCACTTTTGCGCTCACACTCTTATAGTTAGATTTTCATTTGTTTGCTTGCCTACTACTACTCTAGCTGTATAGAATTTTGGTTGTATAAAATCTTGGTTGGATAAAATCTTGTTTGTAGCTGCTATTGGAATGATTTTCTGTTTTATCGTTTAAAGGGGAAATTTTTCTTTACTTAATTTTCTTGAATTCTTCTTCAATTTATTAGGTTCTGTTTCAACGTTTACAACAAAACGTTAATGTATTTTATTTTGGGGGATTTTTCCTTTCACGCTTGTGTGTACCTCGATATTGCTGAAATCACCTTTAATGGCCTGGTGTGGCTAGAAATTCGTTTTGCACCAATGTTGTGGTTTGAAGTTTTTCTCTATCGGTTTTTTTCTTCTTTTTTTACTTTTTTCATTTTTTATTTATTTACTTTTTTTTTGTTTTTGATAATATTTTCTACGTTATTTCATCAAAAAGGCGTGGTTTATTAGCAAATGTACGAAGTTTTGTGATTGTGTAAGTTTATGTTTGCATTAACTTACAATTAATAAAACTTTGATATTAATTTAAAAAAAAAAAAAGAAAAAAGAAGACTATATAATAAAAATATATTACAATAAAATTTCGAAAACTTAATGTTAATGATGTCGAAAATTTATATACATATTTTATGAGCGGATATTGATTTTATTGCAAATACTTCTAAAATCATTTTCTTTTCATATGAATTCATGATTTCCAATTTATTTTTTAGAATTTATAATAATTTACGCATGTTTTTTCTTTCTTTATTTGTAGGACGAAAAGCTTCTTAAATATATTAATATTTTAGTTTTCCGGGTATGAAACTAACGCACACATTACTTATCAATTTCATTAAAATTTAATTTTTCGATTTTTGTTGTTATAATTTATATCATAAAAAATGAAAAAAAAATCAAAAAAGGCAGCTACAGGTGATTTTTTATATAGGCTTACATATATGTGACCGTACAGTTAACTAAGAATCAAAGCTGAGGGACAAGACAATTATAAAAGCGAAAAAAAGTGTTTTTACCAATTTTGCTTTGAGGGATAGAGTAATAGTTTTCGAGAAAGTTATTTTCTATATATTTTTGCATATTCAAAAAAAAAAAAAATTATAATTGAGAAATATTGAAATATAACAACACCTGAGCTTGAAGTTATTTGTTTCCTAAGGTGGTTTGTAACAAACAGTGTAACTAGCGCAAAGTTTAATTAAAAAACGATAGAATAGCGTTCAATTTAGATGTCTAAAGCTAGAGATGAATAGGATTCTTTAGAAATATTTATCGTTGTCTGATTAGTGAGTATTTCAATGAAAAAGTTCAATTTTGCGGTCGAATAAAAATCAGTCTTTAGTCAATAACTAGTGTGTAATTGAACTAATCAAAAATATTGTAATCACTTCTGTTTAAAATGCTATTTTAGGAGTATTGTAGTAGACTTGGTGGACAAGAATGAAAATGGTTAAAGTAAAATTATGTATTTCTAGGTTTTAAATTTTAAAAGATGTTAAAGACGTGTTTTTTATACGTCTCACTGCTTGCGGTACACATTTGTGCTGGGTATGTATGCAGCACTCAGAAGGACTTACGAGAGACCAACCTTTCACTATCACTGTTTGAATCGATTGAACCTGGTCCGACCGTTTGTCCATCTTGTTTTGGTACAGCAGTATGGTTTGGCCCAAGAAGAAACGCTGTTGAAAATGATTCGAATCGAACAACTTATTCGGCTTCTTCCCATATAACACCTCATTTTGCAAAGTCGTTTTATGAATACCTGCAAGGTAGTGTACTTCATTATAATGCATTTTTTATTATTATCTTCCTCATGTTTTATTATATAATTCCCCCACTCACAACTCCAAAAAAATACTCTTCCATGTTCAAACATTCCTCCTCATTCTCTTCGCTTGAAAATTATTTTACTCCAACATGTCTCTTATTTTACACTTTACGTAATGAGAAACGACAAAGAAAACATCACAAAATATATATAATTCTATTTACGATTCATAATTAATATTAAAATTTTCATTCTAAACTTTCAAGCTTTTGTCAAAAGTATTTAGAGACGTTATAATCGCCCTCAGCCTCATGTTTACTCAGGAGTCGTTTTGTTGAAGCTACAGTACAATACTAGGGTTTAAAAGAGCTTTGAAATGATCTTGGTAGTATATTAGAGAAGTTAAAAATCGACAGTTGAAAGACATTAGGCTGTAACTTCCCGTTAGTGATTCATTCGACGCATGCTGTCTTTTCAGAGCGTTTGAAAAAAACGCCAGAAATTTCAAGGAGAAATTTGTCTCAGCTAATGATTTTTCTCTCCATATTTTTGAAAATCCTTATACTTATAAACTTACTTAGGCCCAGAAAGACATGATTTGTGAAGAATGCTTTCCTTAACCTCAAGTACCAGCCCTTTAGTTTTCCTTCGTCTCAGCTTAAGTAAGAGATAAATTGGCTTATAGCATTTATGTAAAGTGTATTAACCTCAGTTTTGCATAAGCAATTGTTGTGCTTGACTCTCTTAAATGTGTTCTGTCTTATTAAGTCTAATGCTCCGAAATTTATTTAAATATGGTTTTTCAAAAATTCTTTTGGGATCGTTAATAATTTCATCAATGTTACGGATCGTAACATTTAAGTGCATTAAACCTAATACATTCAATAGCATTCATCTGATTTAGCGTTTATCGTTAATTGAATTGTAAATTAATGCACCCAATAAAAATAGCATTAATGCATTAATTTAATTTAATTTGGAATTAATCGAACCAATTAAATTAGCATTAATGCATTTAGTTAGTTTGTTAAGGCACCTAATTAATTGCATTAATTGAAAATGAATGCTATGAATTAAATTAGCATTAACGCATTTAATTGAGTTGGCAAGTAAAGCACTCAGTTAAATTGGCATTGATGTATTTCATTGATTAAGCATTAAGGCATTCAAGTGAATTGAGAATCAATATATTCAATTAAATTAACGTTTTAATGCATTTAATTGTATTGGGAACTAATACATATAATTGACTTGACATTAATTCATTTACTTTGAATGCAAACAACGGGTTGGTTTTGTACGGTAGAATGATATTTTTCGAGGCTTTCCTAGTTATGAGGATCTTTTGGCGGCAGAATATTGTACTTGCCGCGACCTTAGGGTTTAACACATTTCATGCTACAGTATAGCTTCGTACATACCGCGATCGATTTTGGCGATGAACTAATTCGTTACGTTTAGATTTACTCGTTTGTAATATTACAGAGCAAATTGCATTTTACTGTATATAAATCGAGTATATTCGGTTCCCTATATAATTTTATAATATTTATGTATCACATTAAAGATCAAGTGAGTAGTTTTCGTTATCTTCCGTTTCAAATGTACCGAACAGATTTCTTAGAGAAAATTACGAAAAACACTTTGTGCCTGCCGTTTAACTTACATAAGGCTTGAAATCTTCCAAATTTCTAACAATGCAATTACTTTGATCCGATAAACTCAAGTACCAAAAAAAATGTTACTAACATTTTCGTTCACAATTTTGGCTAAGAATACTTTATTACCTAAAATCTTGTGTAATTTTACTACTAATGTATAATATATTATTTAATGTATTCGAATTTCTTACCTGTTAAGCTCTGCGCCCAATCCCCTGTGATTTAGTTGAGCACTTGGTTATATTTTTCCGAAAGTTTTGTCATATAGCTATATATATGTATGTTTTTTATTTTGTTGTGGGCTTTTTTAGACGTGGCCGATTTTATCTATTTTTGTACAGTAGCTGCAGGACCACCCGTAGAATATAAAAGCAAATTTTTGTCGTCGTATGTGCTGTAGTTTATAAGTAACGAGTAAAAATCGAAATTGTTTTTGTTTTTGAAAACATAGCTAGTCCCAGGTTGTTGTACTGCGATCGTGCCCTTCGACAGATTCGGCTCAATTTCAAAACCAACTTGCACGAAAGAACTTCCACTTTTGGCGCCGATGAGGGGAATGTTTATGATAGACGTTGCGAAGACCGATACGCAAATGAGCACACAAATGGGACAAAATGAGCTTAAGTCGCTTTAGAATTTGATGCTGATCAAGAATATTAATACTTCCCTTCATAAAAGGAAGCCTCAGGCACCCAAAAAGTAAATATGTTCTTCATCACAATCAAATTGTGAATCGGTTTAAGCATGTCCGTCAATCCTTCTGTTCATTTGTATAATGCCCGCTGTAAACATTCTCCTGGCCGCAAAAACGAAGCTTTCGCCTTCAAATTTCACAGAAATATTGGAAATTCTTGCCTGCATTGAAAATTGGCCAAATCGGTGGAAGTACACACCTACCACGCATCATGTAAATTGAAAACGCTTCTGCGTTTCAAAATAAATAAATAATTTTTTTTCTGTCCATTACTCATAAGGTACAGTAAAAAAACATAAACGTGCATTCCATGGATGAAGCTGTAGTACTCGTATGTAAATGGGAAAAATTGACCGCGCCCACCCAATATTATAGTGAACCAAAATTTCATTTTTTCCAACTTTATAACGCGTAGAAGCAAGCTTCAATAACCCTATAAGGCATACATGTTTTTGGTCAGTTTCAAATTCAGAATGCACTTAAGCGTATGCGTCTGTTCATCCATCCATCAGTCCGTTTCGCCAAATGTGTAGTACCTGTACTGAACATTCTCTCGTTCGCAAAAATCAAGATATCGCCTACAAATTTTCGAAAGAATTTTAGAATGACCCAAACTTTTCAAAGAACACGCCTACAACATCCACACGTCTGTGCAAAAAAAACCGAAAACTCTTTTGCTAAACTATAACACCTACTCTGTGCAATTTCTCCTTTTACTTAAAAACAGAAAAAATCGACTGCGTCCCCTCAATACTGCAGAAGGTGAAAATTAGGTTTTTTTTGCTTTTCTTAAACTTCTTTAGGATAACGGAGATGAGTATAAAAGTTCGATCACGACTAAATATAATTTTTTTACTTGTGTTCTTTTATTGCGAATTTAATTTCCAAACTATCCAAAGAGATGCATAATTTTTATTGTAAAATGAGGAAAATACCACAGGTTATGGCCACCCAAAAAGAACAGACTAACAATAGAATCTTCTTATCTCATCGGTATCATCTAAAAAAGAAATTGCCGTAGGACTTATCTAATTACTCCATTCGAGAGGAGATTTTGCAGAAAGGCCTTGAATTTTAATTTTAACTTGTACAATATTCGAGCCATAATGGATAGTTTAATTGCATACGAACCTCGGAGCATTAACAAAAAGGCGAACAATTTTAGATTGATATTTTTGAAGTATTTCATTACTGTTCACCGCAATTGTATACCATAGGTCCAGATAGTTTGCAGGATACTTGTAACAGCGGTTTTATATTTTTGTAATAAATGCTAGTAATACAACCCTGCAGAAGGCTGGAATGTTAATCTTGCGCGTGGAGAGCTGATTCATGACGTTTGTGAAAGAAAAGAAAAAAGAAGAATAGAAAAGAAGAGAGAAGAAAGAAAAAATTTTAGTTTTTTGGTCGGGACAAGCACGTGCGGGAGAAACATTAAGAAAAATGTCTTGAGAAATTAAGTAAAATTGCGACAAATGTCAATATTTTTTCAAAAGTGTATAAATTGTTGGAATTTGTGTTTAACTTTTCTGATATCTTATTACGTGCTGGCGTAAACACTTCTCACGGATTTATCATTGAATTCAGTGGATTATGTAGCAGTAAATATAAAGAAAACGGGTTATATATAGAATAAAAAAATGCTTCTTATTTTCACTAAAAAAAAATCTTATTATTATTATTAATTTATTCAGAGAAATAATTTCTAAATAAACAAAATTTGATTCATATAAAAGTCACGACTGGATATTGGAAGGATTCTTAGTGTTATGTGCAGTTAACCATAACAAGCTGTCCTAAATGAAACAATTTTTAACAAATCTACCTATTACATACATTTGTACGGGAAAATGTATAGGAATCGGTCGTGACAATAATAAAAAATATTTTGCTTTCCACAAATTTGTTAATTGCTGAGAATTTGCGACATCAACTTCATAATTAACTTCATCATATATAATATCAGTTTCATCAGCAGCAGCAGCAACCGATCGGCATATAAAGTTCTTCATCGTATTTGTTTTATGTATATAACATATACATATATATGTATATATATATTATTATTATATAATTTGTTTAGTACGTAACATAATTTAAGCATGGTTACAACCTATTTAATCCATTCCTTTTCAATTAATGTAGAGATATTGATACTGGTTTTCTTGAAAGGAAAAGAAAAAAAGTGTATATATAAAAATCTTTTTTTTGTAGTGTGAGAGAAAAGCAGGTTAGAGGGTCATTGGACCCAACTTCAAGGTCTCCCATTGCAAATCATGGGCCAAAGGAGACCATAGGTAGTGTAGGATGTAGAATATGTAAATAAGTCCCTTCCGTTGGAAACCTTTATATCATATTGTTTTCCTAAACAAGGTCTTCCATATTAACGAGCCGTCTAATTTAGAATCTGAAGCTGAGCCTTACATCATTCTTTTAAAAAAGTAATTTTTCAAAATTCGGAAAAAAAAAATTCGGAAATTTTGTAGACTAATGTGTTTTGGCCCAAGGACGAATGCCATTGGATCGAAGAAGTTTTGCGACCACTTTGCAGAGGGCACATCATTGAAAAAAGTTTACATATAAAAAAGGAAAATTGCAATTTTGTAGAAAACAGTATTTTGGCATATGAAAAAAATATGAAAAAATTTAGATCGGATGGGAGAAGTTTTCGAACCATTTCACATATAAGCGGTTTATATGCAAAAAAGTACAATTTTTTGATATTGTTTGATAAAAATTATTATTATTATTATTATTATTATTATTATATAAATTTAGCCAGAAAATAAATTCTAAGATTAAAGTCTGAAAGCACTGGCATGTAAGGCTTTCAGATTTTTTTTTTTTTATTTTTTTTTTATTAATATTATTATTATTATTATTATTATTATTATTATTATTATTGTTAAAAACTCTACCGCACTTGAGATTTGAAGTCACGATCATTGAATTGCTAGGCGAGACTCTTGCCTACTCGGTCACTCAGGCGGATTGATAAAAATTAGTCCATAATAGTAAAATTAATATCGAAATTAACTTTATCAAGTTTGAAACACGTAGAAATTTTCTATTTGTTCGTTTTTAGCAACAAACAAAGAATTCTAATGTTTAGTACATTTTGACAAAACGAAGTTCAGAATTGGCAAAACGGTAAATCTGGGCTAAGTCATCTCACGCTTTGGAAATGAGTTCTCTTCCATATAAGCACTTCCGTGAAAGGAATGCCTTTACATCGGCACGAGGTATCTTTTTGATATATTACCACGAAAATACCAAAAAATGAAGAAGAGATAAGTGAACTACTGTAGGGTATTTATTAGTCGGCTTAAATTTTATTTCTTGTTTTCATTCAAAAACTTTTCAGAGAAAAACTACGGGGTAACCTTAAATACACAATTTACTAATCCTTTCTATAGGAGTCGATTGATGCTGATAAGGAAAATAAAGAAAGACAGTTGATGAAAAAGAGGAAAGATCGCGTTTTGAGTGCCCAATAACTCAAACGTACAAATAAGAGCTGTACCAACTTTGAATATTTCTCTGATCAAATCCATGCATAATATATCGAATCTATGATGAGAGCACTTCTGGGTGCTATCTACAAATTAACAAAATTATGTCATTTAGTCTTGGATGTAATAGAAACTTTATGTCAAAATATTTACAATGACCGACAATAAACATTACAAATACTGATTTTCTAAAGTAAAACATTTCCTATATTTTTTCAAAAAATGCCTGGTTTTGCGAAAATTAAAATAGTTTTATTAACTTAACTGAACTGGAGTCTCCACAAACTTGATTACCTAACCTAAACGAAGACGTCGCTTACACTTTATATTAATGTTGGTTTTTATAGCTATTTGTACTAAGTTAACTAATTAATTAAAGGCCTAGGCCATTCACTATTGTCCCAGTTTCATTCGGTTTACAACAGATAGGTTGAAAACTTTCTTTCTGTCTAACAATATATATTTTTTGCACCCTTTACGTTTTACAGATTAAGTTAAGTAACTATACTTAGTAACTGTCAAAATAAATTTGAATTAATGCCCATGAGTTTTTCTCTTTGCTGTATATAAATATCCGCTAACAGCTTGAAATGGACACGGGAGCATAGAGAAATATTTGGAGCCAATAGCCGGTTACATGATAAATTTCTTGAATTACCAATTATATATTAACGGAGACCGTAGCAGTATATACTTCACAATAATTCTATAGCTTTACGTTACAAAATTCTGCCGACACATTTACTTTAATCAATTGAATCGTCATAATTTTTATTTAATTAAGGAAAATTAAAAATTCTGATATTTGTCGTAAAATCTTGATATAGAAAATACTCTATCATTTGCACCGTTGTTAAGAGCACCTAATGTTTTCTCATTAAGTTTCAGTTTTTGTAAAATCTTCATACTTCACAAATTTCGTATGTCAAAGCAGCCAGCTTGGCGGCAAGTGGATCTTCATGAGATTTTTGTATTTTTTTTGTTTTTTGTTGATTTGTTTACTTTTTGATACCTTTCTGAGTAAACTGATATGCATGTCGCGCGGTACTTTGATTTCGAAAACCAGCAGAACCGAAACTACAACTAAGGCAACAGCACAGATATTGAAAATGTGACGTCTTCAAAGAAAGGATTTTAAAACAAGCCAAAGAATTTCAACGCAGACGATATTCAAAAAACTTTTCGGGATCGTCAAAATATACCCAAAAAGATACATGCACATGCATTCCGTAAGTGAAATCCACAGCCTACACAAATGTGTCAATAAAAAGGAGAGACCCCATCAATATTATAAATTCTTTCTTTTTTTTTCCTTTTCGTGAAGAGAAACCCCTTTTATTCTTATACAAAACCATACAATAATAAATACTCATACATTCCCGAGAAGAGCAGCCGGAGAAAAAAAATTCTAAGACTAAATAATTTAAAAACTGAAAAACGAAAACTCTTTGTAGTGGAGAGGTAAGAAGAAGAAAAGAACTCTAAAAGAAAAAAGTTTGTAATTAAAAGGTCCCACAAACGCGGTACAAACACATTTCCACTTAAAGAAAGAGTACCGCGATAAGGCCATATGTGTTGTTAAGAGCGAATAACAAAAGCCTCAACTCCTATAAGAACATACCGATAAAAAGTAAAACGAGAGAAACAAGCACCACACAAATAAAAAAATAACAAAAACCAAAAACAAAGACATAAATAAATAAATAAACTAAAGAACAACAACAACGCTAACACCAAAGATAAACGTGAAATCTTCAATATATTATCATTAAATTCTCAAACAATCAATTTTTGAAACAAGAAATTCTTCACTTAATTTCTGATAAATTATCTACCAACCAACCACATGACTAATGATAACTTTACAAAGTGTGCCGGAAGGCTGGATTGATATAAGCTGTAGCAGCCGTTCATTCGTTCTTTCGCTTGTTTCTTCATTTTCATTCTTGTTTAATATTAATTGTTTTCATTACCATACTATCCTTATAAAATCACTAGAACTTTAGAAAATATCAAAGATTTAAATACGGTGTGCAATCAATTTCTAATAATTCTTGTCGAATCCTATTCCTGACGATGAGTGTACCAAAGATTCCTTCACGCGTAGCCGAACCATTGCAAAGATCTGGAAATATAGAATATATAATACATTCTCCCATCATTTTTCGCAAAGTAGTCGGCCATCCCGTAATAAAGAGGAAGTATTATCAACATAGTTGAACGCGAAGGATATATTGGCTTGTCGTTCCTCTGATAATATCCCAAAAAGATGAAGAGAGAGAGATTGATTAGAGGTAGCGACTGATATGGGCTATATGTGTATGCCACATCATCGTAAGCACGAGGCTTAAAAATGTGTTTTATCTTGGCTATCTTCACTTTAGTAAATTTTTGGGCAGCGTGCCTATCTGTTTGTGACACCTTTTTGAAACTCTTCCGATAGCAAAAATTTTGATAAAAACCCAAAATTATGCTCTTAGTTGATGACTTCTGGTCAAGCTTAGAAATGGAAACTGATCAATGGCGCATATCCATCTAAAAATTAGTTTACATATGTAATCGACATTAAGTCGTATTGCATAGCTGTGGAATCTATACGACAAAGTGCTACGATTGGGTTTTACATGAAAGGATGTGCGATCTCGCAGAATTATGTGCCAAAAAATAACAAGAACAAGCAGTTAAGACGTGCGTTTGCTAAGTCAAGTGATGGTCGTAGCAGCAGCGAATATTCAGTCGGTAAAGACATAACATTGACCGATCGGATACGCAAATCCCAGGCTGAAGCGACGCTTTGTCTCTTTCTGTTTCTTCATTACTTTCTGTGCGTCACCGTATTACACGTTTATGAATATCACCTGAGTGATTGATCATATAAAAGGAGAAAGTACTTAATGATAGCCCGATACTAAATTGTTTTTATTTAAAAAAAAACTTCGCATCGACCGAATCAAACGACTATCAAACAACAACCGCACGTCCTAAATGGTTGAAATTTTGGTAAATTATTACTACGAACGCTTGCTCAAAAGTATTGCCCAGCTTTTGTGAACGAAAACTCGGGTCGTGTATTCAGGTTAGTAATTTTTAATTAATTTATACAATTACGAAATTATTCGTCATATATTGTCCGTCGTTCGTCCAGTTGCAGATTTTGCTGTTTGTATTCCATAAATTATACCAGAAAATACATAGCGTCGTCTTGAAGGCATTGACAGTCATTTTATTGTTTGCTGTTGATATGAATAGTAAGCCAAAATTGTTGTTCTCGCTTGCTACAATGAAAATAATATGATGCACATATTTACCCTAAACTCTAAAGCCTTCTCAGTTCTTTTGCCTTCAAGAAATATGCAATAACAATTTTTACCTGTTGTCACAATTATTATTATTTCGCAAATTAGACTACAGCTATTTTACATAAGTAATTCGAACGTTTAAACAAAAAAATAGAAACAAATCATTTCAAATACTTTTAATATAAATCGGGAAAAAAGAATAGTTAATTAAAGATCGGCAATAATTTGAAAGCACTTACTTAGCCCATGTCATAGTGCACCCGGTGTATTTCTATCCCGGCTCCCTCAACCCCTCACTTCTCAACGCGTTCGCCATATCTCTCATTCTATTCTCCAAGTTTATTACATCTTAGCCAGTTTAATGCAACAATATCAATGTAATGTTATGTCTTTATAGGATTTTCTAATTTTTCATCAACTTTTCTGGATATCATACTTTTAACATACAAATACGCGCGCATATACACATGCAAGCATACGCAAACATGCTATAGATACGTAGAGCAATCTGTTTCACAAAAATGCTAACCTAAGCCTTATTTATCTACGACAAACTGTATCTGAAAGGCTAAAATATGCTTTGATATATGAGTGCGAATGCTAGTTGGTGAATATGTTGGAGATTGCCTACAATAAGGACTCTGTATAAAATCTGTAGGGATTTGTACAACTACTAAACGTAACGGATGGAGAGATGTACAAATTAAAATCCTATCTTCACTTCGATCTTTTGCAAACACAATGTCCTCCTTTTTTCACGTTAGACAAACAAAGTACACACTGTGCACGTAGACAAAAACAAACGTAAACACGCACACACATGCGCACGCACGCACACAGACACTCATTGAAGAAGAAAGGAAACATAAGTGATAGAAATGAATGCAGAAAAAAAAAAAAAATAGAAAATGAAGAAAGAAAAAAAAACTTTTACACCAAAATATCGAGCAGATGAAAGTTAAAACCAAAAGCCATTTGTTAGCTAGTTCAACAAGATGTTTGCTCGTTCAGTAAAATGAACTTATTGTTGTTGTTGTTGTTGTTATGTTTACATCAAAGCTTCTACTACTATCACTACCACGACTATTATTGTTTCTACTTCTACTACTACCTCTACTACTGTTACTACTATTACTACTACTACTACTACTACTACTACTACTAGCACTAGTACTAGTACTACTACCACTAACTCTATGACTGTTCTTCACATCAGCACTGATGTTTTTGTTTTCGCTTTTGCTATTATTATTAGAGTTGTGTTGTTGTCACACAGGATCTAAATGAACGTACGTACACGCATACATATACATTCTTTCACTATACTACACTAATGTTGTTTATACACCATGTACTACTTGATGTACTTATTCCAACAAAAAAGAAATGACTCAATAGACAGAATAACAAACGGCAACGTTTCAATGAATTGGTGGAAAACACTAAAACTACAACGACATATATGTTGACATTTTCCCAAGTCCTTTTCGCAGTCCGGCACATGTATTGTCCGCTTGTTTTCAATATAATATTGTCTACAGCCTATGTATGGATGCACTTTACGATATCTTTTCTATAGGTTTTTTGAAATTGGTGTAAATTTATGCCTAACACACCTTTCCTTCCATTGTTACAAAAAGGTGCAGGCATGTTTTAGGAAAGATATGAGATTAAGAAAAAGTTATTAAGGAATGTATTTAAAAATTTTTACATTCATCACGAGAGGATAATTGCGGTTCACAAGATTTCCCCTATAAATATGCTTAACATTCTTGATCGTTTAGCCTATCTACATGTCTACCTGTCGATGAGTTGTTGAAATTCTTGTGATTAACTCTATCGAGCATCTATAAAGAAAAAGGAAAATTAAGAAAAGCAGCTAAAACCAAGCATTTGTTTTATATGCTTTATATTAGGTATGAAATATTTATCAAATCCATCTAAAAGAAAATTGTTTATTAATTATATATGTATATATAAATTCTGGGGCAAATCGCAAATTAATTAATCAGCAGTTATTTCGGTCGATTAATAGTCAAGAGTCACCATAATATAAGCCCCTTTTTTTCGTACTTATTTTATTCCCATGCTGAATTCTTCACAACCAAATGCATAAAAAGGCTTAAGATGAATTTTTTATATTCATTGATTATTTATTAATTAAGTCAAAATCCAATCGCACAGCAAAGACTCCATATGGAAATCATAAACCGTCTATGTTGATAAACGTGCAAAGCCATTTTCAAATAAAAGAAAATTTCTTTTTATCATAGGAAATAAATACTACTCCTTTCATATCTCTCGCTCGGCCTACAGTTCTCTCTGACCAAACAAAAATAACGTTCCCTTCCTATCCAAAGTTTTCACACTCACTTGGTGAGTCAAAAAACACCAAATCCCACTTTCAATCAATTTCTCTCGAAAAGTATTGAAAATGGAACAGACGTATGATATAATATAACGACTTTTCAAAAGTATGGCTTTGTATCAAAAGTGATCACCAAAATTTTGTTTACCAATCCACTCCAATAACAATTCCATCTCGAAAATTGCGGTCTAAATGTTTAAAAAAACGGATGCAGGGAAAAATATCCTTAAATTAATTTACAAAAGTATCAGAATACTTTCGGTTGCGATGATGAAAAAAATCCGTAGGCGAGACGTAGGCTCTCCGGCAACCTGAAAATTCCAACCAAAGCCATTTGTATTTCTTCGGTCACCGCTTAAATTAGGGCTCGATTGCATTGTCCTTTCGAATTTTGTCGTAAAGTTCCGGCTTTCCTTGTTTTAACTAAATCTTGATGGAAAATTAATGCATTATTCACATAAGAACAGAGTATATTGGTTGCACAAGCAATCTAAAGCGGATAGAAATACGAAAAGCTATCAATTCAAAGAGATTACGATATAGGTAACAGGCGGCCAAATTCTAGCAGTGAGAGACCTCTTTTAATATTACGCACAAATTTAGATAAGGAAATTAACTAATAGACATAATAATAATAAGATTTAGAAGGTTTATTATATATAATACGATAAAATGATTATAAAGTTTCCAAATAAGTTTTATTGATTGAAAATTTCTTGATATTAGAGCACTAAAGTTAATTTCGTTTTAGTTAATGAATTTTATGAGCCAATTATACCATTCATTAATCCTACTTTGCACAAACTATTATAGATAAGCCTAGATTCTTCCAGGAAAACTCACCTAATAACTTGGAAGCTATTGTCGTAAGGCGGCAAGTGACCACGAGAAGTTATTAATGCAAACAATAGGACAACACTTTTGAAGCGCGTTGAAGTATAAATCTTTCCAAGTTGATGCTTAGTTTGCGCCAGATATTTCAATATGTAAACTAAATTGGAATTCAGAAAGAAAATTCATCTTAAGAAATATAATTCAAGCAAAAAATCAAAAATGATTTAATGTTTTCAGCATACAGTAATAATCTTAGATAGTTTTTTATCGGATGATAATTCATTAATGTACAAGACAAATAAAACACGTTGATGGAGGATTAAATGAAATACGAATAATATCAGGTTTAATAAAAATCACCTTAAGGCATTAACTAAATGCAATATTTTATTGTAGAAACCTCTAAATGATTTTATCGAGTTTTCCTCTAAAAATATGAAAAAATTCATATCTACAGTGTTTTCTTGATATTGATTTGAGGTATGATTTGATGATGAATACCGTAAAATCTCGTGAATGAGAGATGCACTCGCTTTATACGTATAAGTGCTTGATTTTAGAAGGTCGTAAAAGTAGATTATGCAGAAAACTGTATGTCCAATAGTTAGTCACTGCTAGCAGTTCAGACTTAAGAGAATCGCGCCTAACTCCGAAACGGTTATTCACTTTACTTTTCTAACCAATCAACCAAAAAAGAATTTTTAGTTAATTACCCGTTTGAAGTACAAGTGTGTAGCAGGACTTGCGAGTTCAAATTTGAAATAAACTGCTTTACAAGTTTCTCCCGAAGTCAAAAGGTTCAGGAACAGAGGCAGTACATTCAGTTGGTATCGAAAAAAGAAACGTTTAAATGAGTTTCTTCTAAGAGTTTTCCGATGTGAAACTGGATTTATAAATATACGTTTGCGAGACTGCACTGTGATCACCGCTACTGACCACCAGAGGCATACGTATACATAGAAATATTTGAACATTTATGTAATCGACGCATTCTTACACTTTAACTAATTTACTTTATAGAAAGTCATCTTCAATATGCACGGATATATAAGCGTATAACCAGGCCGCAAACGATATAAACATTTATATTTAATTAGAAGTCAGCAATTTTGTGCATGTATTTAAATATTTCGCAATCTCACGAATCCTAAAGAATTAGAATAAGAATTTAATATTCATTAGTTTCTCATCACAATCTCCACAAAAATTTTTTTTAACATTTTTTTTACATAACTTAAATAATCACAATCTTAATATTGCTGATCAATTCCCAATGTTAAAGTATATGAATATTAATGAAGTGAAAAATAATATATGAATTTTGCCGTTCTGAAGCCTTAACATTTTTGTTAGTTTTACAAATCGGAAAGTATCTCCACTCCGAGTTTCAAGTTTTGTGAAGGGAATGCGGGGATTTTCAGTGTTAAACATTTTTAAATTAAATCAGGAAAATCACAAAATTTGAACAAAATTTTCAACATTTTTTGAAGAGTTCTTTTAGAATTCTTGACTTTGCATCGCGCCATTAACCGCGATTCTATAATAATTAGTATCATCTGCGACGCAGACAATTTGTTTAAGAAATTGATCATTTATTAGGACTTTCATCAACTTGGGTCGTTTTTTCGTTTGAAAAAAGCATTTGTTGAGAAAATTTGGTTCAATATATCAAAATATTTCCCATCATTTTCTGCAACTTTTTCCTACTTTTCTGGCAACATGGCGACACCGTGTCGAAAGAACGATATTGGTTTGGCAGCGATTCAATGATCAATCAATTCTTCAGCAATTTCGAATCCGTGTGCCAGCTGTTGTCCGAAAGATAGGGAAAAGTTGTTGAAAATTATGAAAAATACTTTAATTACTGCACCAATTTTTCTTGAAAAAATGCTCAAAATACATACAAGCACCTAATAATTCAAATTCAATATTGTAAAATAAAATTTGTCTCATTCGCAATGTTGGACGATGTAGAACAATATTGGGAGATATAACAATACATCATGTGATGTAGGACAATGTCGAATGATATAGTACGTGATCAGCTGATTATAATTCGTGTTCATCCTCAGAGCCTCAGTAGAGCCTCAAACTTCATGTGCATGTATAGTAAACAGAGTTGCTTATAAGGCTTAAGTGTTTATGAAGTTCCTGAAAAGCATACGTGTATACGACAATTTTTTAACAAATGCTCACGCAAGATTTTTTGTGTACTTTTTAAGAGCAGTAGCAGTAATCATTTAACTGAAGATTATTATGAAGTAGTGTACTGACAACAATTTTTTATAGCCACTGTCTTATCGGGACATTAATAACTATTGTTTGCCATATGACGATACATAATTAGCCTTTTTGTATGAGTTTCAATGGATAAGCGATGAAAGTTCGCGTACACCGTAATCACGTCACCGTCACTTTGGAAATAATCAGCAAATGATTTGGTTATAAAATAAGTCTGAAAATTGAGTTACTCATCGCTTTGTCAATACCTAAAACAAAAGAAACAAGAGAGCAAATAAATGTCTTACTTGAAATCAAATATTTATCTATGGTATATTATTTGTGACGACATTATCTCAAAACTACCTATTCCCAGATGCTGAATATAAGCAACTTTTTCAACCATTTCTCATGCGTTTTATTGGTCAATAGATTAAATGGCAAACTGTTATTATATATTTGAGACATTTAAGAGATTAAGGAAAAAACTGTATAATAAAAAACAAAAGAGATCGCGTCTTTCTTCCCACATAAAGATAAACAAACGAAACGAAAGAAAATTCAATTGTAACGGTATAGATATAGATAGCACACTGTACACAGGTATGTAAACCGTAATTAAAACTAATGATAACAATGTCTATAAAGTTAAAAGTAAACCATCAGGCACCATTATTACAATAACTATTATGACTATAATGATGACAATAATGAGAATGAACCAACAGCCGGAGAATCAATTTTAGAAAGAGACACATTAACAACATACAAAAAAGGCTAAAATAGAAGGCGTCGTCACACGTGCGTGCGGTCGACAAAATAAATAGTTAAAAAGTAACGAAAAAAAAAATAAAAAAATTAAAACCTTAACAAACATTGTGCAAAGACCATATACTTACATAGGTTTTCTATGGACGCACAATCAAAGCAACAGACATCATTGACTTTAATCTAAACAAAACTGTTTGCCTCTAATTTTTTATTTTGCTTTTATACTTTTTTTATTGGCGGCTTCACTTTTTTGGTTTCAAAACAAGAGCAAATGTTGACTTTGCGTTTGTATGTATCCCGTAGAGTTTTTATTTTTCGTCTTATTTTTATTTTTTATTGTTTTTTCTTTTAGTTTATGAGATTTCTTATTATCTTAAGGACTTAGGGATAGTTGTGAAAAACAAGTTTGTGTGTGTTTGAAACAATCAGGTGTCTTTCATAACAGCAAGGATAGATCTGTATGTACGCTTGAGTGGGATGTTACTTGGTATAGCATTATAAGTTGCAATACTTAGCTTTAATGCCATCCGTACTTAATGCTTATCGATGAAGTTTATAAATGCCAGATATTCAATTTTAAAGATAAACAAGTCACAAAATAATATCCATTTGAAATATAAAAAATTGCAAAAATTTTGTTAAGCAAAGGCGTGTGATTGATAGTTGCTTAAGGATATTAATTACAGATTTTGGATGTAGTGAACAGCTTGTGAGAGGTTTATATTAGTTTGCATAGTAAATCTGTGACATTCTCTTAAGGTATTCTTCTTTTAATTATTTTCGCTATCACCAATTCGCGCATGGCCTTAGGGCAACTATATGAGTTTTAATGCCAATTTAAAGTCGTTTTAATCGCCCACATAACTAAAGAATTCAAAATCTCTTAAGTAAATTGGACTTCTGATACATGGTTAATAACGACTCTGCACCAATATGACAGAGAAATACAACGAAGGAATATAACATTGCGCCTAAGTAGCACATCGTGAGTGATACCCTAAGTTTAGAAAATGGTAGATATTTGACATAAATGTAAACATACATGAGATGACATTGAAGCATGAAGTAACTTTAATACGCTGGATTTAAAGCCATTAAGAGCTTGCATCTTTAGTGTTAAAAACTAAATAATGGAGCCATTTAATAGCAAAATTAAAAAAATTCATTTTCGATAAACTGCTTCTTACCTACTCTGCCAGCGACAAAAGGGGCCACAGACTTAAAGATTGGCGTTTGCTATTAAGAAAATTGAAAGTTTCCGAAATGTGATTGCAATGATATGAGACAGGGTAACGTATTCTGTAATCGACATGGAGATCGAATTGTTAAAAAAATTGAAATTGAATAAAAGCAATCCTAATGACGAAACCTGTAACAACTATTTACTTTGCCCGCTGAAAGGATGGAAAATTATATCAAAATTCATTCCTAACTACTTTTTGACTTTTTAAAGCTTTTCAAATTAATGCACTACATCCGCATAAAAGTAATAAAAAAAGTTAATTAAAGTTATTATAAAAAAGCAGATTATCATATAATTAAATATATATGTATATATTAGGTGCTTGCAAAAATTTCAGCCAGCGATTTCTACAAGTAAAACTAAAAAAAAAATGGTAAATACCAGTGTACACAACAATTAAATTCAATTATTTTGGTCCTTCTCCACATGAGATATATGTTTTCCATTGAATATTATTTATCTATTCAGCGTATGCCGATACTAATCACGGAGCGCTCAAAATTGAATTTTTAACAGTCATTACTTTTTTTCGTTAATTCGAAGAAATCTGCTGCCCAAGTCCACCAAACACGTTCAGAAGCGTATGGTGATGCTGCTCCATCATACCCCAATTGCCAATTTGGTTTTCAGCGATGTAAAAGTGATCATTTTGATGTCCATAGCAATGAACGGGCTAGGGGGCCAAACAACTTCGAAAACAATGAATTGCAAGACTTATTGGACGAAAATCTAGCTCAAATTCTCAAGGAACTTTCGAAAAGCTTAACAATTGACGAATCCACTATTTCTAGACGTTTACAAGGGAAAGATTCATAAGGAGGAAAAATGGCTACCTCGTGAATGGGTACCTGAAAATGCCATTTTCGCCGCTTGATGCAAGAGTTGGGCAGGGATACACTGTTGCAGTTCGAATAGCAAGTACTCCCACACTCAGTGTACTTCCCAAACATGAAGTCTTCTGAATAGCCCTTCAATCAGATCGATGCGACATGGCTTGGTTGGCACGTTGTTTCGAAATTGCTGAAAAAGTGTGAAAATGGGTCGATGATTGGATCGCTACCAGACCAGCGATATGGTAACATGTTTTAGAATATCATGGAAAATATTTTTATTAACACACATTGTACCAATTTTTATATATAAATGGAAAAATAGCCAAAATTTTCACAAGCGCCTAATATATACTTACTTGTATCATAAAAAATTGCATTCTATTTGAAATTAATGTCGAACAGTATATGACTGAAGACATACACAAGCCTGTGCATGAACAATTGCCATTTCAATAACAGCAAGAAGAACGCACCAACAAAAAAAAAACAAAATACGCGAACAATTTCTCCATATATATGCAGCACATGTGCATAAAAATATGTAAGTATGCATGTATATATATATATATACATATATGAACATGTGGTAACTATATACATTATACATGTGTTTGTAGGCGTATAGACTTACGTACATGTCCATTTATAAAAATTTCATTAATTTGTGTAATTAACAACTCATTTATTGCATGTGACAGCGATTACATATGTGCATTATATCGAAAAAAAAACAACACACAAATAAGTTTTCATTTTATTTATTCCAAACGAAACCGTTATATTGATTTAAGTTTCAGAGCTGTTCGTATATTGTAAAATACTTTAAAGGGACCTAATTTTATATATATATTGTACTTTTACTAATTTCTTCTCTCATGTATTCTATTAAACAAGCATTGTAAACATTTTAATATGTTCAAGAACGAAGGAGACGTTCCCCATATACAGGGATATAAACAGCGCATTTGCATTTAACGTTCACATGCTGCTGATAGGAGCAGAAAGAAAAATCTCTCGATATTATTGCGTTTTATTTATTGTTTTCAAATTAGCACTAAGCAGGCACTAAACCATATCTGTTCATATCCATATCCATGCACGAGAATAGGAGCAAATTAATTCTGATATTTTCGTTGCAACTCATCAAAGAGTCTCTGTAAAGTTAATGTTTCATCATTTATTTATTTATTTATTTTATTTGTTTACAATTATTTCTATTTGATTACAAGCATTTCAACTATAAGAGCAAATATAGAATTTTCAAGAGAGCAAAGCTTATAATACCTTCTGTAAGTTATTAAATTTTACTGCTTTATGTAAAAATTATTTTTAAGTAGCCTTAGGTTTATTTTAATGGAAATTTTTAATTTTGTCAAAGTTGCTTTGTTTAAAAAAATGTTTCTGTACTTAATTATAAAAGAATAATTCAATAAAAACCGAGTTAGCCTTTTTATTTTAAGACCTGCTACACCGTCGTAGTGCATAAGGAGTTGTGCAAAATACTAATTCATTTGCGGTAATAAATGTAGCTGATGTTATGTGTTCAGCCAACTTATATAAACATAAAATTATAATTCAAATCATAACAATGTTATAAAAATCGTGTGCTTAACTGTTAGGGCAGAGCTTTCAAGTAGCCACTTGGCAATCGATACTACACATAGCTGGTTCAGCTTGCGGAACGAAAAGTACTCTAAATTTATTAATTAATTTCATCCAAATACGACATCGGCAGATTGCGCCTATTAAGGAGCACTAATGTGATGTTGTTTAACGATTCCGCTATTGAAATTTAATTATAGATGCCATTTAATTTTTTACAAAGAACCCTAAATATATTAAAAAGCTTGGAATTATATCTACATTGGTCAAGCTCTGTGAATATGAAATTTTTTGAAGAACGATTAGTGGAAAAGCAGGTTAACGGATTACAAATGAAGTCATGAACTTAGGTAACAGAAACATGCTTGTAAAACTGTATATAAATAGAGTAGTTGCAGAAGGCAGGGTCAGTCGGACAAACACATTCGAGTCGAAATAGAATATTAGAGTTGAGAAGTCGAGCGTGTTTCCAACGTGAAATGTAATTAATGCTACCCTTAAAGAAATCGATTCTAAATAAAAGAGTCTTGAAGTGAAAACGTGGAAGTGTGCTTCTGTTAAAAAGAATATCCATGATCTAGTGATACGAACCGTATCCGAGAAAAGATAATTTCGTAACAATATGTTGATATGATCCATAAGAATTCTTAAAAAGTTCCAAAAATATCGCAGACGAACGATAAGAATATTACGGAAAAAAGTTTTCAATTTTAAAATAAAAACAGTGCGTTGTTCTAATATTCGATAAAATATAAAATTTTTGTTATGACTCCGCAAAATGGATTTGCCGCCTTTCGTAGATTCAGAAAATTCTTTTTGACATGCCATACTTCCTCAGTTTCAAGCCATATTTATAAAAGTAATATTCGATCTGAATGCAATCCATTTGCATTCGTCCTCAGTATGTGCAATTTATTTTTTCACAAGATAAAGCGAAGAGGTGTTCATTCAGTGGGATATATTGACACCATATGATACGGGGTATACAGGAGACTAAAAAAAAATCCTTGGACTTTTTTCCCCAAAATGCAACCATATTTTCAAACATTTTACAAATGCCAAATGAGGATCATTTCGACTGCAAGGAATCTATCATACCACCACTAGAGAATTTTTAGGATTTCAGGGCAAACGATTGAAAATCTAGTGGTTTTCATAAGCAAAGTCCAGGCCACACGTTGTGTGCATAGCAGCTTGTCAGTGCTCTGCCATTGTTGGGATGGAAGACAATATTTTTCGGTTTTTTTCTTCTTTTTTACATAATTAATCACCAGGGAGTGTCACCTACACGTGAAACGCGGTGATCATCAGAAAGAAATGGAAAGGGTTTAGGTAGTGTGGCCGTAGCCTAGTGGATATGCGCTCTCTCGGTAAGTGTTATGCTTTCACCGACTAGGAACTCACCTTAGCTACGACCAAGTATGGTCTAACTGCACTCAAATTCGAACTCGCCAATGTCAGCATGGTAGTCGTAACGTCTATCTACTCAGCTAAGCGGGGTTGATCAAATCTAGCCGCATTTTCTCAATTGAGTGCTATAATCGGCGTAGTTGGCAACAGTAAGAAATGGAAATCGCTCGTCTTATAGCTCAGTGGAGCATCCATTAAATTTTTCATCATCAATTCATGTGGCACCCAAATATCGAGTTTCTTTTTGTATACGAGCTTACGCTAATGGCTCAAAATTGTCTCTTTTTCGTTCGGGCAAGGTTTCGTTCCGTTGCAATGGGATGAAAATTAAATATTCTGATGTTTCTCAATTTTTTAAAAATTTTCATCAACTTTGTCAACGATTGGTCGACCATTTTTATTCACTAAACATGGACACAGAAGTAGCACGCATTTAAAGTAAAATTTTGAGATAAATATTCGAATCTTTTAATTAATTAAGGTTTTGAAAGGATGGTTGAACATATTGTTTAGCATTGTTGGCAAGAAAGCACTTTGCCTTAATACATAACTTGTCTTTGTTGTTTTTTCTCATTTTACTAATCTGTGTTTATTGACTATATTCTGAAATTAACCATACAAAAGCAAAAAAAATGAAAAATAAAAATATGTGTCTGTAGATACTGCAGACATTCTGGAATATTGATCCAGTTGTGTGCTGAATCAACTAGTTGCAATGCTCTCAGATTCCTCGAGGATTCCTTCCTAACAAAAGGAACATTACATGCGTGAAAAAGAGGCGGATGCAGAATAGCTATATCATTGACTCATTGTTATTGAATTAATCAGAAAGAATACTATTTACTTAAATAAATAAAAAAATAACGCTAGACGAAGTCAAGAGCAGAGAAATTGTTTTCACTGCCACAGCCGACGTAAAAACAAATGGAAAAAATCAGTCGCGCCCACTACATATTGTAGAGGATGAAAATTTAGTGATTTTTTGTCCTTTTTAGGATAACAGTGATGGGTACGAAAGATTCTAGTAGAAAGTATGTTATGTTCGTGAGGATGTATATGTAACACTCAGAAGGAAGATTTACCTTTTAATTTACAGAGCAATTAAGAATCATTTTCTAATTGCTTGTCTTTCCGTCCATCTGCATGGCTATATTATGTTTTGTTTATATACTTTTGTGTTTGCAAGTTAAAGTCGCAATTTTTGAGATGTTTTGAGCAAATCTAGTATATTAGCTTGTTCTGGATTCGATTGAAACATTTTTGGGACCATTCCGCATATAAAGTCCCATTCAAATAAATCCATAAAAAGATGAAACACTTATAAAATAGAAAAAAGAACATAAATTGCAATTTTTATTATATATATATATCTCTACACAAATCGGTAAAAAATTGTGTTTTGACGTAAAAAGCGAGTATGGAAAATTTGCACCGAACGGGTCCAAATATTGAACCCCCTCTCATATAAATCATCCTGCTAAATATAAAACTTTACATAACAACAAGATCGAACTTGACATATATTTAAATTTTTGGAGCCATGTTTAGAAGACAAAAGTCGTTGCCATACTATAATGTTTTTGTTTAATTTATCTAATATACATATTAGATCATATTGAAAATACTCCGTGGCTTTTTCCCCGGGAAGACGTTGATGCCTCTATATCGGTTAACATTCGACTCATTGTCTCAAACAAACATGTACTTAAATACGAATATGTCAGCTAACTTTTTTTGTAAAGATAGTTTCTTAATTCTCTGCTCGTGTAAAAAGTTATATTGATTTGAAAATGTGTGAAGTACAACGTGAGAATGCTGTGATTGAACGAAGGACCCAGGAAGGGTTTGCACTATCCCGTTCCGAAAACTTCGATGTCAAAAATGTACCGTGTAGGTACTGAAAGGTCGATGAAATTTTTCAACTGATGGACGAAGACCGGGACGCAAGCTGTCAGAAAATTGAGGAGGCACTAAACATTAACCACATCGCAGTTTGAAATCATTTGAAAAGTGCAGACCTATTATAATATTTATATCTATATGTATATATATGCATATATATAAAAAAATAAAACTTAAGATCCAGCCTAAAGACTCCAAAATATTTAAGGCCATGATTTAGGAAAAGATTACAGGCGACTTCGTGGATAGGTTGCACTCACATATTCTAATCTAATTTTAAGGAGAGTTTGATACGAAAAAATTTGAGGTGAAACTTCTTCGTGTAGACAAAAAAGGAAACCTTTAACAGCAGACTCAGTAATAAATGCACAGTATTTTGTTTTAACGTTGAATTCTTATTTCTTTCTCTTGGGACATACATTGTAAAAATATTTCTCTATTTTTCTTCTTAATTTTACAAAAAGTTTATAGCTAGTGATTTATGAACAAATATATCAGCTGAAAAATTCTTAATTACTTGTAAAACAAAAGTAGGCTCATTAATACGTAAAGGGTGTTGAAAAATTGTGCCCTTTTTTTAAACGAAGGAGGTAAAAGCAGTTTCATATGCCATAAAAATTCTTTGCATTTTTGGTAAATCTTTGTAATCATGAACAAGGTTAGAGAGATAAACATTTCTAAAACGTACAAACTATGCACATATGCGTACTTTATAAAATCATATATCTCTCATCCATACACATGTAGGTGAGGAGGAATTTACTCGTTTACGTAAAGGGTAATAGAAGTAATTAGCAATTTTCTGCCATTAAAATTAACGGTTATGAACGACATTATACATATGTATGCAATGCAAAGGCACATGAACACAAACACATTCAAACTCTCACATACACAAGTATCTGAACAAGAATAGAGGGTGTTAAGCAGCGGACTTTTTTAACTAAGATTCGTTTTTTTGTCTTTCTGTACTTTTTAATAACCATTGCCAAGTACGGAAAAGTAAAAACAAAATAATGGAACAAGTGTTTCAAATCGTGTTAAATACTTATCGCTTGAGAATGAAAATATGAATTTCTTTTTATATCATTTGTAACGTTCGGAATTATACTTGAAAGATCGGGATAGAAAATTGAAATTTTACACTTACGATACGATGTGATTTTAATCCAAGAAGTGCCAGCACAGTCAAAAAGTTCTCAACAATAGGTCATCGCTACACTCTTAATAGTTAAGTTTTAACAGATTGTTGGTTTCCAACGATTTATAAAGAAGCCTCTTTACTTAAAAAAAAAAAGAATTTGAAAAACTTGAAAAATCATAATTTAATTGTGTGTTCTTTATATGAACAAAAATTTTTTATTTTATGGTAAAGAAGGGGGTGGAGACTGTGTTTTATTGAATTATTTAGGATCAATGCTTAGAATGTGCAAAATCGAGAGCAATTTAAATAATGATCGACTACGATCATAGCTTGATTTGAAATAGCAGCAAGTTGATTTTTAGTTTAGTTGGGGGCAGAAACGTCTCAATTTGGCTGAATATATCCGAGTTTAAGTGATGATTCATTCAAATCATCCAATCGAAAAAAGTGAGAAGCAAAATTATTGGTCGAGAATTATTGACTTCTAGTATTCATATGGATAACTGAGACGCATTTGATAACAACTTTATTGAAAAACATTATATAACGAAGCGTGGAAGCATGTACCTAACTTTTGTATATTGAAAAAAAAAACACAAAACTATGGCTGCTTAGCAAGGTTAATCAATTACAATAGCAGTAACCGGATATTATTAAGGGATTTGCCGAAAATTGCTTTAGATATGATCGAAGATCCACCGGGGGAAATGTATTAAGTTTAAGTAAAACAATACCAAACAATAAAGGTGCGAACCTTTGTTCACGTAGTTTCATTGTTAAAAAGCGTAGTTTTTTGAATAAAGATCTGATCGCGATCACATCTAAAATCGGTGTTAATCTAACGATACTATCTAGCGAAGTGAAATCTTGTCTTCATAAACTAACCAGTTATAGTAAATATCAATTTAAAATTTCCAAAAATACTTTGTTAGATGCTCTAAGATTTTTTGTTAAATCTTTGGTTGTAATTCGGAGATGGGTATCTAGGATCAACCCAACTTGCATTTATTTCATTTATTGTTGTTGTTTTCCTCTTTCATTCGTTTTATGGCATTCATTCAAATCTCTTCTCGGGCGCACTTACATACCAATACCCTTTCTGATCATAAAAGCCATGCAAATGCTTAACATGATGTTCATATGTGTCTATATAAAAATACACACGTATATAAACATAATCGCATTGTTTTTACGATTTCTGTTTTTTCTCTTGTCATATAAAGAAAAATTGTACTCTGCGCAAATATAAAATGGAGCAAATGTTAATTATCACAGGATGTTATAACTTTTTCAAAAGCCAAGCAAATCATGTTAACATGAAATTTTAATTAATTCAACCCAAACTAATTCGGTTGAAAAAAAATTAATGTAGAAAACGCTAAAAGATTTAAAAAAAAAAAAAAAAAACAAAGAAAAAAGAAAACAGAAAACAATTCTAGCAGAAAGTTATGAAATAATAGGTGCATGCACGTATTGTAATCAGTGATATCTATTGGTGGAAATTATAAGGTAATGGGAAGTATTAATGTACACAACGGTTAGATTCGATGATTTTGACTTTTTTCTACATAAAATAATTGTTCTCCATTTAATATAATTGAGTTATTTCAGTGCATACAGATGCTAATCGTGAAACCCGCAAAATTGAAGTTTCGTCATTCAGTGCTTGTTTTCTTTAATTTGAAGAAATCTGCTGCCCAAGTCCACCAAACACGTTCAGAAGCGTATGGTGATGCTGCTCCATTATACCCCAATTGCCAATTTTGGTTTCAGCGATTTAAAAGTGATCATTTTGATGTCAATAGCAAAGAACGGCCTAGGGGGCCAAACAACTTCGAAGACAATGAATTGCAAGACTTATTGGACGAAAATCTAGCCCAAACTCTCAAGGAACTTTTGAAAAGCTTAACAATTGACAAATCCACTACTTCTAGTCGTTTTCATGCGATGGGAAAGATCCAAAAGGAGGGAAAATGGTTTTCATACGAAAGACTGAAATTATGAGTGGCACTGAAAAGTAGATTCCGAGTATTCATGGCCAAAAAGTTTTTCTGTGCATATGGTTGGATCAGCAAGGTGTAGCGTATTACGAGCTGGTAAACCGAAATAAAACTGCTTCTGTAGATGTCTACAGACGTCAATTGAACATATTTAACGATGTATTGTTGCAAAGAAGACATGAAATAGCGGTTAGCTGACGTAAAGCCATCGTATTGCATGACAAGGCTGTGGCGCACTTTGCAAGGGTTGTCAAGGATACACTATTTCAGTTCAAATGAAAAGCTCCGCCGCATCCAGCGCACTCGTCAGACATAGTGACTTCTGAATACTCTTTGTTTAGAACGATGCACCATGGCTAGGTTGGCACGCGGTTTTGAAATTGCTGCAGACATGTAAAAGTGGATCGATGATTGGATCGCTATCAAACCAATATCGTTCTTTCGACACGATATCGTCATGTTTCCAGAAATATGGGAAGAAGTTGTAGAAAATGATGAAAATATTTTTTTTTTTTTGATAAATATATAGTATAGCAATTTTTCTCAATACATGCCTTTTTAAGTGAAAAAATGATCAAAATACATGAAAGCATCTGATACTACAAGTTTGAGAGGAGTAAGGATTCAATTTAAAGTTTTTTGTCACATCTTTACTGGTTCTCACTCTGGTTATTAGTCAAATTTAACGAACCCTACTATTTAAGCAGAGAATTGCGAGCGCTCGAAAAATGCTTGCAAACCATCGTAAGTTAATTGCCCACATTACGGGTTTTTGGTTCATTACAAGAATAATTAAGAAAGTTTAGTAAATAGTAGGTGAATAAGAAGAAAATGCTGGCAGAGTTCCTCGTGCTTTCTCTCATTTCCCTATTAAAGAAAAATTCAAATGTATCAAAGTCATCACGAAGAAGATGTAGAATAAACGCAAGTGTTTCGTCTTTTAAAACAAATACTTTTTAGAAAATTTTTATAAAGAAAAAAAAAAACAAAAAACAATACAACGTTACACCCAGCACCTTTTCTAACCCAACAGAGTTCTTCAGCTATTTTCGTCATAAAACATCAAAAATTATGCTTTTTGGCCATATACTACGGAGTAGTACGATGATTAGTCTCCAGCAAGCCAAACTTGTTGCAATAAATTTATATGTCAACCAATTATTTCGTTGCAATTTTCAACACGAAATACTAAAAGTTAGCTCTTGTTGCGATATAAACGCCTATTGTTTGGGAGAACATTTCTATTAAGATGGTTTCAAAAAATGATCTCGTTTCAGTTAAATTTTCCACATTTCCACATTGATAATAATATACGAAAATGGTATTTTTCATCAATTTTTTAAAAATAATATTATTCGGCTGCGAACGAATCTTTCGTACCCATCACTATTATTCTAAGAAAGACTCGCAAAAAGGCAGAAATCTAAATTTCTATACTTTATAATGTTAGGTGACTAATTTTTCCTATTTTTGTGGAATAAAAGTGGAAATAAATATCGTGTGTCTGAAGCAGATATCTCCATTCTTGCCCTTTTCGTGAATACGTGTAGCATAGCAATAAACAGATAGACTGATAGATAGACTGACAAACATGTCTAGGACGGTTCACGTTTGACATTAATCAGTAATATGTGGATATCTGAAGACTCCTTCTGGGTGTTACAAACGTTTCAATGAAATGAATAAATCCGTAATATATTTAAAAACACATTACTCTTATAAAACGATTATTTGCATATATAAGCAATTTGCAATAAAAGTGGTTCGATAGTTCAGTGGCGTTCACCCTCGAACCAAAACTGATTTATGTGCGCATTAAGTTGCATCAGAATATCTTCAAAATCGTATGGAGATAAATCAGGCATATAGATGGACAGATGGACAGACATACTTAAATCAATTTAGAAAGTGACCGCGAATCAATTGGTAAAATAAAATGTGAAATCTATCTCAACTCCGTCGAATTGTTATACACATCCACACAAGCGGCGCAAGTTGCAAAAACATTAAGAAACAAAAATTGTATTCAAACAAATGTCTTCGGTAATTGCTGTGTAAGCTTCCTTGTAATATATCCAGAAACCCTTAACTTTGTTATTAGTTATCGACAATTTTAATTCACTTTCGATGTTCATGAACAAGAATTTGGAAATCAAACTTTTAAGCATTAGCCACATATACATAAATGTATATATATATATATATATATATATATATATACATGAACATAAAGCGCATCGGTCAATAATTGCCCGGACTGACATGTAGTAAACGAACCCATATAATTCTTTGAAAGCTCCAAACTTTAAAAGTTTATATCATTCCTATAATTTGCTTAGGAGTTGTAGCGGTTCCGAATATCGTGCGTTGATTATACATTCCCGATCAAAAAAATCTCATTTGAAGTCACCATTGACGTTGAAAATAATTTGCCGCTCGGACACAGAACATAATGAACGCATTCGACGTCCAGAAGAGGCTTTTATAACAGAAAACATCAAAAAAATCCTGAAAGTTAATTTAAATGAACAAAAAGTAAAATTGCAAAAGATATCTGACATAGTAAAGATATGAAGAAGCAGTGTATTCACTATGAAAACAATTAAAAGTTGAGAATGACAAGGCTGTTTCCTAAACAATCTGGAACAAAATTCTCTAAGTATTAGCAACTCAGAATGATGTCTGGAACTGATTAACCACAACAAAAAGGAGTTTTTTATTCGATATAGGACAATGGACGAAACGTAATCGCGCCGTTGCAGGCATAAATCGAATTGGAAATCACGCGAACAAAAAGCGTTTGGTGAAAGCTGTGCAAATCAATTACAAGCGCAGCAAACGATTGGGAAGGTAACGGCCTCCATATTTCGAGGCACATTGGGTATTCTCTCTCTCTCTATTTATCAACTAACTTGGAAAAGGAAAAACGATGAATAGCAAATATTGTACAGAAATTTTTTTCGAGTAACGAAAGAAACAGCCAAAAAGAAGTGGTCTTCTATCAAGCTAATGTACCCTGTGCCATAAATGGATGACTATTATGGGAAAATTGCATGAATTTAATTTCGAATTGGTGCCTCAGCCGCCGTATTCTCCCGATCTAACCTCTAGTATTTATTATCCGTTTGTAAATCTCAAAAGGATGTTCCAACGAACAAATTTCAGGTCATTGAGGAAGCTGGAGCGTGTCTTCAGAGTCTTGAAAGATTGTTCCATAAAAAGAGCATTGCCACGTTAGAGGAACGTTCAAGCGTATGTGTCACGCTTGAAAAAGGATGACTAGAGTTGAATTTAAAACAAAAGAACACATTTTTTTCTTACTTAATTCCGGTATTTGTTGATAGAACTTTTAATACAAAATTTGTTGAATCATAAAAATAAAATCCTTTTTAAACACATTTTTGATAGATTACTGCTTATTTACGGCTATAATAACAAATACATGTACAAGCAGTGACAGCGAGATTTGTCAAAGAATAATTTTCGGGTTAAGCTAAGATTTGAAAATTCACTTTGTTAACGGTTTGAAGACAGCTAGATTTATAGATATATATATATAGGTACGCGTACATATATACCTATATATGTGGACATGAACAAATATATATACATGCACATGCACTAATTTATGTATGCGGGTATTTTCAAGTTAGTAAGTGTAGCCTGCAGTTATAAATAAGACCGACAAGATACAAACAAAACACAAAAATTATGGCTTTGACAACAAAATAAATTGATTTGTGGTTAATGTTTGTATAAACATATGTCTAAGCGTCTAAGCATAAGAATGTGAACATAGCAACGGCCAGAACATTTTAAATAAAAATTGAAAGACACACCTAGTGTTAGATGACGATTTAAACCATTACGCTTTTTTCACTATAAACTGTCAACTTGCGATCGTTTAACAATCAGTCAAACATAAAACGAAATTTATTTATTTATTTTCTTTTTCTTGAATTTATGTTTAAATTTATTTTATGGTTTTTATTTTATTTGTTTGTTTACTAGTATTTTTCCTGAAAGACCACCAAAAAAATCTTTTCCACTAATAAGAACTTTTGTTAACCTCGAATACTTAATCTTGTTCTTAAATGTTTTTTTTTCTGTGTCTTTTTGTTTTGGTTTGTTGTTTTGGTTTGTTGAGTCACGTTTCCATTCACGCACTTTTTTTCATTGACAGTCATCTGCATTAACATGCGCATGATCATCGTCATGAATAACATTATTTCCATAATGGCGTCAGTTTGTTTAATTCATTACATTTTATGCGATTCAAGAAATGGTTTCCACATCACCAGCAACACATTTCTGTTTGCTTAATCACACGCTAAAAGGAGCTTCGTAAAATAAAAAACTAAAAATTAAAAAATATCGAGTAACAGTCAAAAAGGAAACCAAAAAAGACTCTTTTGCGAACAAATTTAGCCTGAATTGCTTGAAATGAGCATCATTCACAGAGTATTACTGCTTGATATTACATTCTACAATAAATGCATATATAATACAATAAGTAAGCGTTCACAGGGCTAATAAGCATACGCTTGAAAAAAAGGTGAAAAATATTTCTTTTCTGAATCCGAAAAGGATTCGCTTAATGGAGCAAACATAGTGAAATGCAGATAAAAAAATTTCGGTTTTCGCACTTTGACAGCATCAGCTTATTGCATCTTGATCCTAGACTATCACAATCGTTTGTAATTTTACTGTTTCTAAATTCGTTGCTCATATCCAGAAATCCAGCGTGCACTTGGAAAAGAGTAGTAAAGAAATTGAGGAGTATAACGAGAACTATTTAAATTAGGAAGGGAGTAATGTTAGCAACAACATTTCTAATTGGCTGTTTTCGATTTTTAGCGACACCCTTCATTCACAGCATCGATATTTTTGACTGTACGTTTACGTTTTTGATTCGTTTTGGTTGAATTCTTAATACCGCAAATACACCGAAGATTTCGATTGCATTACGAGTAGTGAGCTCTGTCTGCCGTATTATGACCATGCCCATAGTCTTGCAGGCACGATGGTAGTCGCGGGAGGTTATATGTGGAGAGGGATGATCACAAATTTTCGGTAAAACGCGAAACGGAGCCTGAACGAATTTATAATTTTTGTAGTAAATTTTTGTAGATCTTTCCACTTGGATTTTCCCAAGCAATACTGAACACAAGTACAAGAATTTAAAAAAAAAGAAAATACATATATATATGGAGCTAATTCGATCACCTGTACACTGCATGAGCTAAAGAAAAGCTTCGGTGTTCACTTTGTTCTACTTCTCCAACAAAATTAAATAAAAATATGCATTTTCAAGAAAAAAAAATTTTCCCCATAAGCTACCTATTCTGTTTCAAAAAGTGGTTAATATTCACTTTATAGACGCATGATGCTTCGTGTTGCAATTTATTTTGAAATCGTTTTGCATTCAACGCTACGTGAAAATGTAAGCATATGAGATTTCAGTTTGGATAACATTGGAAGACACCGTTAAACGTATATATTTTTTTTGACCCAGGGATTTGGAGACAACTTTTCCAAGTCCGTCCATCAGTCTTTATACTCTAACGTCATTACACAACTTAATAACCATTGCAGCGTTCTAATGTTATTGTATATATATAATTGGAAGAATTCGAATACAGATTTAGCACAAGAACAAAATCAAATTGGACAGTGGATTTAATCCGTTCCCAAGAGGCGGTTGAAAATGCTAAAATACTGTAAATAGCTTTTTAAATATTTGAAATTAATTTTAATTATCCGTAACGTAGAATCAATAATAAACAATAATCTTCAAGTCAGTAGATGAAAATGTTTATACAAATATTGTTATGATTGATTAATTGACACGTCTACCATCTAAAGAGGATCATGATATTGATTCATCTGTATGAGAGGGTTAAATTTATGTCAAGAAGCAAATCAAGTCTTATCGTCCGATGTCCGATGTCGGACGAAATTTGTTCGTTCGACTCAACGAATAACAATCAATTTTTGTGATAACAGCCAGCAGTTGACACACCTTATACCCGCTTAGCATTATATTAGTAATTGATATTCACTATGTTATGTGATATTAAATGATATACAAACGTATGACGATATCACAACCTGGATAACAAACTATGTTTGCATAAAAACGTTATATTTAGTAAAATGAAAAAAAAATACATAAAATGTTCCTAGAAAAAGATTTGAAAAACATTTAGTTCCATATGGAGCATCATATTATTATTATAATTAATTAAATAAGAGAAATAAATTATAAGACTAAAGTCTCAAGGCACTAGCATCTAAAACTATCCGCTTTTTTGAAAACTCTAACGCAGTTCAGATTTGAACCGACGACCATTGGGCTCTTGGTGGAAATCCTTTGCCCACTCCGGCGGATACCATATGGAGTAGGGTATCAAAATTTAAAAATAAAACCATCGATAAATTGCTTACATTAACAGTGAACGTAACTAAAGTCCATTTAAAAAAAATTGCTTAGGCAGTAAATGAAAATAATTATTAGCTGTAAGATTCCCCTCTTTCTGTGGCAAGATTTTTCTTTGCTATGTTAGTCTTGATACTACTCCATATGAAATAGTTTTACTTTTGAATGTGATACAATTATCTCTATAAGTTTGTAACTTAATTGCAATTAGTGCGTAAATATTTTATCAAATGATATCACTTTTATGGCGCTAACAAGTAGAACCAAATTGACTCACTGCGATGCTCATCACGAAGCATCAGACTTTATCGTGCATTGAAAATTTGTTTATGTTACTCAGAAATTCGTACTTTTATTCACATTAACGATATTCTTGGACATCGACCAATGACAGTTCGTAGAAGCCGCTATTGCAGGCTTAAGTTTCCACGCGTATATTATATTTTCATTTATTTATATATTAGTCAGAGTTGCTACAGCTCTTGAGAAGGAAAATGCTTAAAAAGATTCCTTAAGAAAAGAAGCTGCATTTAATGTCAGTAATTACGCGCACTTTCGCAAGGTTGGTCGTAGTTTTTACAAATATAAGAAATGGTGTTATTTAATTATGAATTAATTCTTTGATGGGCTTCAATAACCACTTATGTAGTTGCCAATTAGTTACTATTAGTTGTGATGTTGTCAAGCTTACTCTCTCTATAGGGAAGTGCTTGTAATTTAATGTATTGGAAGTTTTATCACTCCAATCTCTAATGACTGCACCTAGTTTTATAATGTATACGAAGAAGTTTTTTGAATCCTCGATATCCTCCGCACAATAATAACTTTCCCATTAGCTAAAAAACAGTTGAAATATCTTATCGGGTGTGTTGTAGGAATATGTTGAACCCCGCCTGCTTTACTCCATTTTACCCTTACCAACTTACTTGTTTCAACACCTTAACTATCGCAGTTAAATACTGTGTTCTGGTTTTTTAATGATTTCGTATTTATAGACAGGAATGGAAAAATTCAAGTGCATTGAAGATTTGCTTTATGGGTAAGTGATTTCTAGAAACCCCTTCTCGAAACCTTTGCTTTAATATCAGCTATCTTCAGATTATTGAAATATTTGCGTTTTTCGACGGAATTTCTTAGTCGTACTAAAGTCAAAGCTTCGGATGATGGGGTTTTATTTATTTTTTCTCGTTTACTGTTTCATTCGACTAAAATGATCTTAAGTTTGTCTTCAGAATACGAAGTTGTATCAAATTACTTAAAGGTGTTTTTTTTCCAGCCAACTCTCTCAGTGTACGAAGATACATATGGCTATTGGCTATTACAGAAGCTATTTTATTCCGGATGCAGATAAATCTCTTTAAAAGTTGAATTTTAAATAGCAAGTGCGGTCAGACATCATCTCCGAGTTTATTTTCGTTGGTTGTTGTTGCTTTTTCTTTTTTTTTTCTCCATTTTATTTCAGACAAACAACATTTTCACAAGTTGACAACAGCGATGCTCGATCAGAAACTACAGATAACCATAAAGGGAGTCAAGTATTAATGCAAAAAAGCTACAACAATAACAACAACAATAATAAAAAGAAAACAAGAACAACACCAAAAATTCAGAAGAAATAATAACAACATCAAGAGCAAGAACAACCGAAAGGAAAAACTTGAGCTTAATTGAGCTCATTTTTTATTGTTGTTGTTGTTCTTATCGTTGTCGCTGTTTTAGCATAAATTGTGCACACGCGCAAAACATTTGCCACAAGCACAGCACGTACAGCAATAACAGCAAAACAGAATTTTAACTCGATTTAATTCATATGCAGTATTTTGAATGTTGCAAATTATATATATATACCTGTGTGTGTTCTATGTACGTATGTACGTGTATGTGGATATTACTACCGTTGCGGTCATGATGTGATGGTTTGAAAAACCAAAAAAAATTTGTGGTTTGATTTTGAAGCCGAGTTCGTTATTTGCGTGAGGACAGTCGTCTGTGATCTAGGAATGCAAAAGAGCCAGGAAACATTGATGATAAACCACCAAACAGAAGTCATCATCACTTTACACAAGCGCCAAATGCTTGCCCACACGACGCGAAGAGAGCGAGTTGATTGTGTTTATTTCTTCTTTTTGTGTCTAGACCGTTTTGCGGTTAATGAAACACGCCGTTAGTCTTGCTACAGTTATACGCGCATATTCTGGCCTTCGCCACCCACTATTCTCTGGAGGATCGCAGAACGCAAAGAATGGTCCGCTTAAAAAAAAGCTTTAATGAGTAACACAAACAACGGAACACAAATAAATAAAATAGAAATGGCGCCTATCCCTATTCAATATGATTTGAGCCGGACGAGTTTAAAAGTACATCAGCGCCATCATCAATACCACATTAACCACCGTCGCTACCGCCACAAATGGATTTAAGTTTTTTTTTCGCGCTAGACACATAAACATAAATGTCCTGCAATGCAATAATTTTCATTGTTTGTTACATTCATCTCTTTCCAAATTCAAGCCATCACACACGAGCAAACACGTTGTGGTTACATTTGAATAAATAAATTAATTAGTTTTATACGCGCATTTCACTCCACTCAAAACGAATCCAAATGCCATGACAACTCAAAAGACACAGCCAGCAAAAATTTTGCTGCGATGAATTTTTACATGAATTACTTCGCTCTATAGAGAGAATCAACGTACGCATGGTGTTTACCAACAAGAACAAGAAGATTCAGCTCGAGCGAGAAATCCAATAAAAATTGTAGCATGAAAGAAAACCAAACAGAAACCGTTAAAATGTTACTGCTTTGGTGTCCGCAATACTTAATTAAAAAAGAAAAATTAAATTTCGTTAATATTTTTCAGAACATTTTGTGTATATATGTATATACATGTGAAAAAAAAAGTAAGTTAATTCAAAACAACAAAAGATTAAGGCGCATCCCTTCATTCCATGCGTACTGCAACTATTAGTAATATGCGACTAAATATTTTGTGGACTATGCGCCATAATATTTACCAAATTGAAACACTTTAACGCCGCCACAGCAACACACCAGTAACATGTTTTAAAACCAACAATGAATGATTAGATAAATGATACCGGGAGAGCATTGTGCAACCGCAGCGTCATGAATATTGCGTATTTTAGAGAGAGACTAACGTTCAATTACAAATTATTCTCGCTAAATCATGATGTGTATGCGTATTTAACGCATTTTACATTTTTAATATTTATTTCTTTAGAAACGCACAAGCCTAGTCACGTGAATACATATACACAGACACTTCACCATGTGTATACGTATAAATAGTAAAGTGTACGTACATACGTAGAGAATTGTACGTACCATCAAGAGCAATTGCTCTGCAGCAACACATCCCGGAACAGTTATATACGAGTGTGTATTGTACATCCATCCATTCATATGAGTGTTGGTATGTAAAGCGTTTTAAAATGTTAGTGCTGCTCGCTTGAATAGTGCCAAATGAATTATGGCTGTTGTTGGCGATTTTATTGCCACAGCGCGGTCATAAAATATGGTAAATTATAGAGGTTTGTTGTTTTGGCCATTTTGTTGTCATGTTACGCATCCACTATACTTTCATTTGTTTTTTCCATTTTTTTTTCCTTTTTTTGTATGCATTTGTATTGTATTTATTTTTTTTCTTTTCAAAGGGTTGAGGGAGGTAGCATTATATGTAACCCGTTAATAGCAACAGCAATAGCAACGGCAATAGCAATAGCAATAGCAACAGAAATCCAACCAACCATTTGCCTCAACTTATACAGACATACAAACGAATGGCATATCTGGAGACTGCAGGGTAACATGAACGTGTTCGATATTTATATCTTTTTACAACAACTGCAATTGCAGGCAATTGCAAATTCTGCTGCATTGTACCACAAACGGTACGGTACGGTAGCAGCAGCAACCATAACTGCCACCGCATACTGCCAGCTATATAGAAATACATTAAAAATTGAAGGCTTTTTTTTTATTTTTTTGGACAACATTTGCATGCGAATGTTTAACAACAGCAGCACCCCACCATATTTATAGGCAATTCATGCGGTTTGTTTTATGTGCCAAATATTGCCAATTCAACCTCCAAAGCATATTCAATACAATTGCAATTCTACTAGAAATTGGCAATGCATCGTTCAATACGGTGGCGGCTGTTCACTCCCAATTGGCCCTTTTCGCTTTTAATTTATTTATTTTTTATTTAATTTTTCTTTTTTTGCTGTCTTTTTTATCACTAAGCAATTAAATTTTATTGCCACAATTTATTATAATATTTATTTAGCCACGGTTAGCGAGAAAACTTTATTGGAAATGCATTCATATTACGGGGCAAAAAGGAAGCGACGGTTAATTGCAAAAAACAAAGCAATCTGCAGAAAAACAAGTTTGTTTGTTTGTTTGTCGTTTACTTACAGGTGGACATGTACGAGCCTATTAAGCATGTTATTAAAAGTTTCGAATTGTTTTCCATGTTCCTTGCTCGTTTCAGCCAGAACTAGTATATTTCCAGACGGGTCTCACTCCTTTCGACACTACTTTTGTGAAAATGAGGTGACTGCACATTGGTGATGATAGCGTAACAAACTCGCCTTAAAGTCTTGGCAAGGTAGGGAACTTCATGCGTAATAGCTTGTCATGTTTTTCACTCAATCTTTCTCGAACGCTGTTTTCCGCGGAGCCAAATAAATCGTAAAAGGTTTCGAACTTACTTCCGATAAGAAGGAGCGCGAAAACTTACTTCAAGTAAGAAGGAAGAAAACTGTCGATTTGACGAGCGTCTTTTAAATTATGATTGACTTTATATGATTTGTTATATATTCTTTTACAGCGAATTATTCTTTTCTTGTAAGCCTATCACGCCGATATTGGGACCCACGATGTACATTTATATTATGCTTTGCGTCGATTTTCGGTACCGTAATTGTACGTACATTTCCTAAAAACAACTCAGTTAATTAGCTTAGTGTTTTTGCAGGTTTTATTAATTCATAGGTTTCTCTACTATATTGTGAATATCAAATTTTCTCTTCGGTTTATATGCCTATCGTTTTTGAGAGAATGCAGCAATGTAGCTCTATATTCCCAATAACAATGCTTTTTGGTTCGAGAGTTAAAAGTAATTGTTAGTCGTATGAATCTTTAATGAATGAAATCTATTAGCGAAGAGCTCTTCGTTCAACCTTTGAATCTTTATTCGTTTAAAGCTTTTCTTGTTTTGAATGACCAAACCCTCAGAGAATCTCCTTTTATGTGGAGGCATGTAGATGGTCAATAAGGATTACAGGTGGAGGAACGAGGAAATACTCTTTGTTTACATTGCCCATAAAGGAAAGAGTCAACCTGAAAACAATTAGGAAGGTTTTGCAGATGTAATTTCAACTTATTAAGGCAATCAGATGGCCCTAACGAAAAAATTCATATTTTTTCGATCGTTTGTTTACTACTTACAGCGGTTCTGAATTTTATGTGTTCACTAAAAATTGTTTTTGTAATGCATAACTTTTCAATGATTTGTTAATTTTAAACCAAGTCATAGGGACAACAATTGTACTGAATGTAATGGACGCCCAAAAGAGGTGATTACACTAAAAACGGTAAACAGAAAATCTTAAAAATTGACCGCGAGAATCGCAAAATGACGTTGTAGTAAGTACCTGACATTCATCAGAGGCAAATGTTGACATCAAATGATAAGGTTGAGCCTTTGAATGCCTTGGTAACCTTTTCTGTAAAGAAATACCAAAATGTAAGAGAATTGGTAGCGCTGATTGTATCCAAGTTGAACTTTTCAAAAAGAGTTTTTTTCCTTGCTCAACACCGGGAATCATGTATGTAAATGTATCATAAAGTTTAAGTTTGCAGTTTCAAGACGCTACGTTGTTTCGTATTTGTTTGACAGCTGTCAATAGCGCGCTTTCCTATGTTAATACAATGCTTTCGTATGATATTTCTCAGGGGACTCAATATCGAATTCCAGTTAAATTCTACTTCGGAGAAGTATTGGTTAGAAAAGTTTAAACGAGGTCGTATGAGCTGCGAGCAGCATCATAATAGTCGACCGAATGAAATGATGAAAGTGCTGCACGTCGCCCACTGACTGAAAATGTTCACACGAGAAACCTACGAATAGTGTGGGTGCACAATATCTCACAACTGGCAGGAGAAAACAATCAAGATAATGGACTGAAACTAAAACATCGGCTCCAAAGAAGGTTAACACATTTCTATCTATTGAAACGATTAGTTAGTTTTTTAGAGCTAAAACACTTCTGAACATTCGATTAAGATCAGTAGACATCAACTGATCAAAATAAGTATAATTTTAGAAATCGAAATGTCTCCAGCAGTATTTTTTACATCAGATCGAACACACAGTATCGCTTACGCCAGACTTCAAAAGAAATAAAAAATAATAAGCTGTTAAAGTTTGCAATATTATTAATCTAATGGTATTTACTCGAGGGGACACACCACTGTAGCAGCTTAAAAAAAGCGTATTTTTCGCCACTTACATGGGATAGTAGGAAGGGTGATACAATAATAATGTTTACGGAGAATGTTAAGCATATATTTAAGAACTAAAAAAAAATCATAATTGAAAAATATTAGCGAAAGTTAACGTCGGAGCCATTCTCACAAAGTATCTTGAAGTGAAAGGTCTCTGCGACATGCAGTGTAATTGGTGCAAATGTGTACCTAAAAAAAAGAAATCGTTTTTGGGTGATTGACGAGTATTCGAGGGGAAACGTTCAATTTTAGATCAGACAAGAGATAATCTTTCGTTAATTATCCTATAAGTTATAAATTAACTTATCGAAGATACTGTACACGTTGCAGTGCAGCATATTACATGAAACATATTATGAAAAATTCGAATGAAAACAATGAAGGTTGTTGAGGGTGCGTTACAGGCCGTTTTGAAATCATAGACATATTTATTTTCTTTTCCATTACCCTATGGTTCACTAGGATCGTAAAAATACTGCTCTATATTCAAATATTTCGCGTCAGTTTTCTTCCTCGAAATTTTTTAATTAATAAAGAATTTAATTTTATAATTAATTATAATCATAATTATCATCAAATTTCTCATTATAAAGTTTTAATTTCGCCAGCAAGGCATTGTTGCTCCTCTTAAAAGCTTTAATCCTCATATCATTTGCAATGATTTTCTCGATGAATCTAATCTCACATATTTTCATTAGGGAAGATTTTCGATCAATGTAGACACTTTTCAAATCCATATTAGCTTAGCGTATTAGAGAATTTAGGAAGCGTCAGGTAAAAGACTTTAGGCTGTAACCGTCCAGACGGAGGCAGCTTCTTCAGAGAGTTGGGAGAATAGCTTGAAATTTCTAAGGAATAATTCCTTTCAGATAGTGAAATTTTTCTTCGATGTTCGAGAAAGTTGAAAGAACATGTCAAGCCAACAAAAGAAAAATTGGTTGAGATGCTGCGTGACCTCTCTTTCTTATGCCCACCGTCGAACGATGGGGGTGCAGTCATTTTGTTATAATATGTACGGTACTCAAAACGAAGCTTCCCAGACCCTGAAAAGCATATATATTCTTGGTCAGCGCGAAATTCTGAATCGCTTTAGCCATGTCTGTGTGGTGTACGTTGCTGACACTCTTCTGGACGCAAAAATAAAGATATGGACTTCGGTTTTGGTAGAAATATAGGAAGTTTTTGCACGCAGGTTGGTATTGAAAGTGGGCCAAATTGGTCAAAGGATATTTTCACAGTGAAGCCTAAACGGTATTCGAACCAAAAATTTGTGGGTTTTTGCTCATTACTCATAAGTTATGAAAGTTAGAAGGTTGATATTTTCTAAATTCATTTTATGGAGCATAATTACAATTTTCAAATAATATAGAAATGTGTTAATTTTAAGTTAAGTATGCTGACCGCAACAACATGATGGATGTTTTTTCTCTTGGTAATACAATCGAATGGGTATTAAATAAAAGGACTTTAAAAGTAGAATGTGACAAGCTGAGCGTGGGAATTTTAAATTAAATATTGCGAACGTCACGACGTGGTGGAATAATGTTTTCTTAACAATCTCACCAACGCGAACGTCAAGGAAGAGGGCATGGAGAAAAGAATCCGAAAAGCCAAGTGTGATAATTTTAAATTAAAGGTCACGACGTGGCGAATTAATTTTCTTCTAACAATCTCGCCGATAGGGATGTCAATTAAGGGGGTTTGGATAGCAGAATGTGATATGTAATGAACTAAATAGCATAAAATAAATAATCAAAAAAAGTGTTTTTAAATAAGTTTTTATTTAAGTGGAAAACTAATTTTATTCTAGTCACTTTTATGTAACTAAACCTAAAGATATGAAATGACAAAATGAATGGTGTTGGGTATACAACCTCCGGCTCCAGCCGGGCATGTCTCTTTTATTTGTTTTTTTATACTAATCGCCGAAGGATGGGGATATACTCATTTTCTCATTATGTTTGCAATGCCCAGAGGGAAATTTCAGAAACCCCAAAAAGTATATATATTCTTGATCAGAATCTACTTCTGAATCGAATGTGTCCATCTGTCCATTCGTCTGTCCATGTAATGTCTGTGGTAAAAATTATCCTGACCACAGAAATAAAGCTATCAGCTTCAGATTTGCAGAAACATTGGCAGTTTTTGAAAATGGCCCAAATCGGTTAAAGGACACGCCCACGCTCTGCTTTTCAAAAGGAATAAAAAATTTCCAATATTATAGAGTATCAACGTTGCATTTTTTTAAATACCTTTATAACGCGCAAAAGCAAGCCCGCAAAACCTCATAAAGTGTATAAATTCTTGCACAGTTTCAGTTCCGGAATACGCGCAAGCATGTTCGTCTGTCCATCGATCCCATTGTCTAACTGTATAGCATCTGTCGTAAATATTCTTCCGTTCTCAAAAATGAAGACATCGCCCACAAATTTATAAAACAAATTGAAAATAGCCTAAACTGATCAAAGGACCGGCCTAGAAGGACCACACGCCTATGCAACAATTGTGGATACCTTTGCTTGCCATTGCTTGTGGTTATTACTCATAAAATGCCACGCATACACCATATAAATTTCCACTTTTATTCCGAAATTAGAAAAAATTAGCCGCTCCCATGCAATATTATAGAGAATGAAGAGTTGTTTTCCTTTTGCTTAGTGTTTTTTAGCAATGCGGCCATGGGTGTATAATATTCAGTGACCACCAAATAAAATTTTCTTAGTTGTGTTTTTTCATATTAAACCGGCAATATTGTGTACTTAAAATTTTGCTAAAACCATAAAATATCATTATTTGAAAAATTAATGCATTATTATTATTTGTTTTATTCATTCAGCTGCTGGTTTTAAAGGACAAAGGTATACTAATTGACATTATTATTTTTATTACTTACCTATAAAACTTTCATTTCATTTTCTTAATCCTGTGCCTCCTGGGTATGAAATAAAATGCTTAATAAATAAATAGTTCATAATAGAGAATCTTGTAAATAAGTGTGAATTTGTGTTAAAACACTTGACTCTTGTGTAACGTTTTGGCAATAAATTCTTTTTGTTGCTGCCGTTCTTGTTTTTCGTTTATGCACTTGAAAAATGATTTCTTTAATAAATTATAAATTGTAGATTTTGCGTTACTTAATACTTAATTCACATGAAATACATATAATTACATTTTTATTATTTTTTTATTATTATTATTATTATTATTATTATTATTATTTTATTTTACTTATTTCCCATATAATATACGTAATTACATTAAGTATTACAAAATCGACAATTTATAATGTATTAAAGAAATATTTTTCAATTGCATAAAGAAACAAAAAAAAAAGCAGCAACAAAAAGAATAAAAATAAGTAAATAAGATAATTTTATATCCAAGGACTTTCTACATACATACAGAAATTTGAACCAACGCATACACGTTAAGTGAGCAGGGATAAGAGAATGTAAACCATACATATACACATACATGCATATACATATATAGACGTATTTAGACGCTTTTTCGTATAAAACACAAAGTCTAAGATGGGGTGAATTTATAACAAGAGACCCACTCAATACATGAACTTAGTTCGATAGTGTGTTTGTGTTTATGTTTCAAGTAATAGTTTGTCACACACAAGTCGACAAGCATGTATGCATACGCTTAAATTGTAATAATGTTTAATAGTGTTGTAGCAGCAGTAGTTTTGTTAGTAATCACAATAGCAGTAGTAGTAGTAGTAGTAGTAGTAGTATTAGTAGTAAAGTTACAGTAAAAGCAGTAATAGCAGTGTTAGTATGGCTATGTTATAATAAAAATGTAGAGTGTAGCACTTAGAGAATAATAATGTCCTTCTTTTCTTTTCTGTTTTTCTATTCTTTTTTTTTGTGACTATTCGCTTTCAAAGAAAATATACACTAGAGTGTTGGAAGAGTGAACTAAATTTTTATACTCGAAAACAAGTTGTATAAACTTTACCTTAGACACAATTTGTATGGGTATATATATATATATATATGTGTGTGTGCATGTATGTGTATTTTGTATAAAAACAATCCATTTAATGTGCAAAATAATTTTCACAAATGCAAAACAAGTTTATGTTGCTTGGGTTGGACTTTTTCTTATTTTCTTTTTGCACTTTTATACAACTTGTCTAATGGACAGAGCGAGTATGTGTTTGTAATGTATATACAGCAAACATAGCAAACGCCAACAACTATAGTTACAACTGTGTAGAGCAAATATTCACGGCAGGCCAACAGGATCGCGCTGTAAAACATATGTTAAATCATCATTTAACACAAACGGCTAACATGCATTAAAAATGGGCTGAACATGCTTTCGACATTTATCCAACATGGGCAAAATATATATACAGACATACATATATACATACATATATGTATATATACGCGGATTCAACCATTTATACAGTACGATGTATTTACAATAGCATGAATATTGAAACAGATAACTTGTCTGGTCTTAAAATGCAATTTCTTTGCGGCCACTATAACGATAGGGTGGACCTCGAATGTCAAACGGTGTGGGCTTTTGCTAGATTTTGGTATTTTAATTTCTGAACAACAACCGAATAAATTGAAACGGTTACTTTGCTATAGTAGTTCCTAACTCTCAATAGCAATGTTTTAAGAAAAACAAATTTTTTTACATGCATATGCGCATATGCCAATGCGTATATTCGCACGGTCGAGATCATTTCAGGTTATTTACATTACGTTATAAGTCGAGCATATTTCCTTCACATATCAATCGTTGACACTCGAAAATATTAATGCGCTTGCATCTCAAGCATAAATGTGTCATTTTCAATACTTTCGTTACAACCTATTGACAATCATTGCATTATATATATGTGTGTGTATGCATTTGGAACCATGTACAAGAGCCAACTAATTTACTTTCTTTTTGTTTTAAATGATACCTAACACATGTTGTTTTATTTCAAATCTTCGAACAACATATCCTTATGACGAAAAACCGATATAAACAAATTGATTACTAAGAATCAATCAATCTTGTAGTCTGAGAACGTATAAGGGATGCGCTAGGGGGATATGTGAATTTAAGAGACTCTTCGTTCACGAAGCGCATAGCATCAGATGTTAAACAATGAGTCTTAGGGATTTCTACGTCTATCGTTAAGTAGTTTTCATAAAACAAAATGTAGTTCTAAGAGATATAGAAACTTGATTGATAATTTTCATATACTCACTTTTTTGCTCATGATAAGGAACACATTAGGTTTGCCAAAAGTTTGTAAAGCATAAGTAATCATAGCTCATCTGGTCGAGTATTTATCAGGGTGTAAACGAATCAGATATATGTGCATATCTGTCACTTGTCTATTAAAAATACTATAACGACTCAAAAACAAATTGGGTCTCAAAATTTTTATTATCGGCCCTGGCAAGCTACAATCGTTCCATGAAATTATATATGTTGACTGAATTTTTCTATTTTCAAAATAAAAGTGGAAAAGACATGGAAAGCAAAGGTGTTCTCAGTTTTTGTTGCATAAGCGTGTGAGCGCTGTAGACATGTCCTTCGACCGGTTTAGGTCATTTTCGCGCTTTCTTGCAAGTTTGTAGGCGATATCTTCATTTTTGCAAACAGAAGAATGTGTACAACAGATGCTATACTCTTAGACCGACGAACAGGCGATATGTTTTATGAGGTTTTGGAAGCTTGCTTCTTCGCGTTATAAAGGCATTGAAAAAAATGAAATGTTGATACACTATAATATTGGGACGTCGTCGTTTTTCTGAACAGGTACTACAGCATCCCCCATAGAATATGGGTCCCAATTTTTGTTTGCAGAAACAGGCTTCAAAAATCCTATAAAGTGTATAAGTTCTTAACCAATTTCAAATTCGGAATGCATGTCCGTCCGTTCATCTTTCCATCTGTTCGTTTGCGCAACTTTGTAGTATATGTGGTAAACATTCTCCCATTGGCAACAATCAAGACATCGCCTTGAGAATTAAAAGGCCTTCAAAATTACACAAACTTTTCAAAGAACATGCCTACGTAACAAAAACAGTGAAGACTTCTGCTTTTCCTTTCTCATGCTTATAAGCTACAACAGATATACGACGTAAGTTTCCACAAAATTGTTCTACAAAAATAGGATAATGGTGATGGACACAAAAAATTGGGTCACAACTGAACATTATTTCTTTGTTCTTGTTCAAGGTTAAAAAAGCCGCATACATTTTTACACTCATTACAGAAGGTTGAGGAGTATATTGATTTTGTGAAATCGTTTACAACACCCAGAAGGAAGCTTCAGATAACCCATAAAGTATATGCATTCTTGGTCAGTATCAAATTCTAATCCGATTTGAGCATGTTCGTCTCCCCTCCTCCTACTCCACTGTCTGTATATACAATTCTGTAATGTCTGTGGTAAACGTTCTCCTACTAGCATATGTGAAGCTTATTGCCTCAAATTTGGCAGAAACATTGAAAACGCAGGTTGATATTAGAACTGCCCGAAATCGGTCAAAGGATACTCCCACAGTGCAATATAACCTGAGACCATCTCTCTTTTCAAAAATAAGAAGAATGCGGTTTTTTGTTCGTTGCTTATACACAACAACAGATACAAAGGTAAACATTTGCATTTGTATTGTATGGGTGGAGCAACAAGACAAAAATGGGAAAAGTGGGCCATGCCTTCTCAATATTTTAGAGAATAAACATTTCATTATTTTGTCCAAACGTTTGCAGCATACAGAAAGAAGCTTTAAATGTTCTCAAGAATCTACATATTATTACTTATCCTCATAAGTGAACCCCTGTAGACATGCTTGTCAGTCTGTCTATTCGTCTGTCGGTTAAATGCCGTAGTAAACGTACGTATTGCAAAAGAATTTTATTCTACAAAAATAGAACAAAACAGCCACGCCCACTCAACATAAAAATCTAGTTTTTCCCTTTAACTGAGTCTTTTTTAGAATAACGATGATGGGTATAAAAGAATCGGGTACCTTACCTTGTATTTTTTTTCCACGCAATAAAAGAGTAACTGTGTTTAAAATTTTAAGAGTACAAAAAAGAAATATTTAGGAAAAATGCTTTAAAAATTTCAATTAAAAGTTCTGAAAATTCAATCATTAATACGTGAATGTACCAAATTTTGTCAAAATATATTAAAATTTACGATCTCACTGAATTGAACATAAAAATACAAAGGGAAACACCTGGCGGACAGAGAGATCGCCCCACTGATCAGAATTCCGAATTTCTTTCGGTATCACTAAAAGATCTTAAGTCCTTCTGTGTGTTTATTTATTTATTTATTTATTTATTTATTTATTTATTTATTTACTCTACTTATACATGAAACTCAACTAAAACAAATGACAGTAGAGTTCAATTGACTCTTAAAGTAAATCTTAAATTAATTATTATTAAAACTTAGTATAAGTATAATAAAACAAATAAGAAGGAAAAAAGAAATAAGCATGTACACAACTAGCATAGAGCCACACCCACAACCGTTACAAGACCAAATTGCAAATGAACCCCTAAACCATCGCAAACATGCACAAGCTTGACAACCGATTATAACTAACAACAATTAATTTTCGAACCGTAATGGCTTTTTAGGGTTAAAAGCTAGTTTAAGTACGACATAGGTAAATCACGTGTATTAAGCAATGTGGCTTTAATGGACTTTAAAGAGTGCGATAATGAGAATAAGTGATAGACGTTATTTAGGTTCTTGCAAACAACTCTGAGCGGGTTAAACAGCTCATAATTATATTTACAATGACTAACCTTAACCAAGGTAAAGTGCCTAGAGAAGCGGTTAGGGGCATTAAAACTTATTTCTCCAAGTAATGGCGGCGCGTCAATATCACCATTTATCACTTTGGTTACGAAGGAAACGCCAAGAATAAACCTACGTTTCTCAAGAGACAGTAAGGATAACAGAAGTAACCTAGTTTCGAAGAGGGGAAGAGAGGCCCCATCCCAACCGAAATTCCTAAGAGCAAACAGCAAGAATTGCTTTTGAATGGATTCAATTGAGTCTACATAGCACCTATATGAACGAGACCACACCAGTCTAACCAGACACATGAACAGCCTTTTGGTAATGTAAGGATTATCCAGCTCTTTGGACCACCTCTTTATAAAGCCAACCACGGACCTAGCTTTGCTTAACGAGAACTCAATATGCAAGTTAAACCGCGACCTATGGTCAAAGAGAACGCCTAAATCTGTGAACGACTCGACGTCCTCCAACTTGTGCGAATCTATGAAATACTGAGTAATGAATGACTTCTTTCTTGAGAAAGAAAGCTTCTTACATTTATTTAGGTTTAGTGTCGTATGATTCAACGACCACCACGCAACCAAGTTATTCAGGTCAATTTGAAGCTGATGTGATTGCGATTCTATGGAAAAGAAAGAAAACAGTTTTACATCACCATCATACATTTACATGTGGCTGGATTTAATCACCGAAGGCAAATCATTAATTTATACATTAAATAAAATAAGTCCTAAATGGCTGCCTAGAGGTACGCCTGACGTAACGGGGAATTCATATGAGGTGATAAAGTTAAACAAAACCATGAATGACCTATCGTGCAGATAAGAGATTATCCATTTCACTAAAAGGGAAGGGAAGCCAGAGGCTTGGAGTTTAAAGATAAATAGTTTATGGTTAACCAAATCAAACGCTTTGCTAAACTCAGTGTATATGACATCAGTGCTAGAGCCACTAGAAAAATTCTTGAAAACATGACAAGTAAACTCTAACAGATGGTGACCGTGGAACTTCCTTTCCGAAAGCCATGTTGGAGTGGAGAAATATACGATTTGATGGCAAAGGCCAAATGCTGAGTCACAATTCTCTCGAATAATTTAGGCAAGACACTCAACTTGACGATGCCTCTATAGTTCTCAACAAGCTGTCTGCTTCCACTTTTGTGAATAGGAGTAAGGAAACTACTCTTCCAACACAAAGGGAAAACACCTAAATTGAAGGACTGGTTAAAAATCTTTGGGATAAGACCACATAGCTCGACAGCGCAAGATTTAAGTACACGTGATGGAATTCCATCAGGCCCAGCGCATGGGTGTATTTTAGAGAACTCAACCCTTTAAAAACGTCATTTTCAGAAATAACCAAATTAGGTATTGAAACCAAGTTATTTATAGTATGTCAAAACTAGCAGTCGAAAAGTTCCGTCGGAAGTACTCAGCAAACAGATTTGAGATTTCAAAATCATCCGAGGAATCAGAGCCGTTAAAAGAAATATGCGAGGGATGTGTAGAAATTTTTCTTTTTGAGTCTAAATTTGTTAAACTTTAAAAAAGTATTTAGGATTAGCAGACAGATAGGATTTAATGAATTGAAGGTATCTGCAATAATAATGGTGGTTGAGGGAGTTAAATCTATGCCTTGTCACCGAGTAACCGAAATAGTCGAGAGCAGAGCCACTTTTCGAATATTTTTTGAACAGCGTGTCTTTTCTATTCTTGTAATATTTAATTGTCTTACTAAACCACGGGGGACACCTGCTTCGAGGTCGGCACTGCTTGATCGGACCAGATGCAGCAATAGCTAGATTTAATGTACTGTAGAACGATGACAATAAGCTTTCGATACTTCTAGTTTAGAAATCAAGCCTCATATGTGAAAGATGATATTTTAGCAATACAATATTGATTTTATGAAAATCATAATATTTGCTTGAAAGGGTTGGTTTTGGAACATTAAGGCAGTTCAACTTGCCATCAAACTTGTGGTGAAAGAAAATGCACATTGCTGGATGATAAGGATCCCCAGGTAAACTAAAAGGTGGAAAATGATTTTCACTAATCTCAGCAAAATTGGCAAAGCAGAGATCAAGTAGCCTACCATTACAATTAGGGGTACGGTTATATTGAACTAAATTATTATCAAATAATTCGTTAAAGAACACAACAGCTCTATCAGATGTTGAAGTAGGCATCAAACAGCCAAAATTATCACTGCTACACCAAGTGACTTGAGGCAAGTTGAAGTCTCACAACGCAAGGACCAAATCGGTGGGTCTAGACTGCTTGGCCACTTCATAAACGAGGGCAGCCTGTTTCTCATATATAGATATATCAGATTTTGGGAGAATATAGGAGCAGTTTATAAATACCTGTTTATTAAGCATTTTTGCTCGAATGGCGATAAATTCGAAGCCAGGAGAAATGGGTAATTCTATTGAATTGGACGGGACTGACGCAGATATGGCAGTTAATACACCGCCACCAATGCGATTCAAGCGATCGTTGTTGAAAACCTGGAAAGAATTATGGAAAAGTTCCGACGAATGTAGATCAGGTTTTAACCAAGTTTCAATGAAGGCCAAACAGAAGAACTCCGTGCTTACGGAACTAGTAGTTTAAAAGAAGTGATTGCTCTAGATTGAGAAGGAAACATTTTGAAAATGCTAACGGACCTTAAGTTGACTGATGGGACTTTCGCCGCCAGATAGCTTTTTATGATATTCACCGATGTTTCAGGTGTCACTCTTGACACAAATATTGCTTTCCTGGGAGGAACTGCTGTCAAGCAAATGTCATTACTACTAGGAAGAGTAGGGTACATGGCTGGGGCGTTATAAGACGGGGAAAATATTGAGGGGGTTACCACACTTGCACGAGCAACTTGAGCGACATGCCCAGTTTGGTGACCAGCGTTCACACTCGAACAGCCAGGGGGAGAAGCTGATTTATTTTGCTCTTTATTATTTTTAGACGATGACGCCTGATTAGAATGAGTGATGGCACGGGGAAAAGATACCCTTGCAACTTCAGCATAGCTTAAACCAGAAGGACTTGCCGGCTTTTCTGCAACTACTTTGTTACGGACCGACTTGGCAATATCGGAAACCCTGACGCTCATTGTAGAGTTAGAAGGAGCGCTAACTTGTACCAACGAATCAGATTTAGAAGGAATCAGAAATGACGTACCACACGCTACGCTACGAGTTGTAATTTTGCTAGCTTGGGAAGAAGATGAGTGCTCAATAAAGCGACATTCATCAAACTTGGACTTAATTAGCTCAAACTTTTCCCACAAGGAGCCGAGATTTTTACTCCATTCAGAGAAAGCATTTCTCGTCTCCGTGAACAATTTGTAGAAGTCTATGTCCCGCTTCCTACAGACCGGATATGACCATCGTAAGCCTTTCGAGGGGTCAACGACTGCGTCAGCAGCACGCCCGATAATACCGGCACAGTTTACATGGCCAAACTGATCGCAAAGCCAACACGAAACGAATCTTTCAGATTCGGGGCCAGTTTTTGCTTGACATGATGTATATAAACACTCCATGTCAAGCCAAAAAGATAGAAGTGGATTATGAGGAAAAAAAAAGAACAAATTCAAGAGGATCCACAACACTAATTTTATGTACAAATTTAAGAAAACTTTTCCGTTGCGTTGACACTGTAACAAGAGAGCAAAAGAACAAGAAAAAGCAAAACCAACCTGCAAACACGAAAAAAAAAGAGAGAAAACAAAATCAAAAAAATAATCTCTCAAATTACACGAAAATTTCACACTATTGAAGCAACGGTAAACAAAGGGCAAGAGAAAAGCTGTAATCACCAAAAGAAAAAAAAACACGAAAGAGACTTATTATCAAGCGCACGAATGCTGAACGTAAGAACCAAATTGAAAATCACAACAAAATTTCAATATAATTAATATAATTCTTTCACACTTACACCTGTTACACCTTTATGCATTTACAAATAATTAGGCTTCAAACGCGTAAAAAGCTATAAGGCAATAAGACAATAGAAAACAGTGCAATAACTCTCCACACAAATAAAAACGATATGATCACAGCGCGATCCATTGCCACACACCACGCCGCAAATGCTGTAGGGTATAAAAAACCGGAGAATCCGGAAGTAGTCCTTGAATAATGTGAAGTAACATCTCGTGTTAACACTAGTAATGGAAAACCATACGCATTTGTAAGACAAGTGATGAAGAAGTACCATAAACATATATTTAATCCAGAACTTTTATCTCTTCCCCTTATGTGGTTGAACTTCATGTTATATGAAAAAAATTGTTTTCTTTAATTTTTTCTGCTTATTAAATTTTTAATTATTTTTAAATTTTCAACACCAATGCCTTTTTCAACAATGAGTTATTAATTTTTTATCTAATAAGATTTTATTCGCTTTATTTTGGTTTTTCTATTATTTACTATGCAACCGTTTGTTTTGCGGTACATATATATTACCCCTGTACGCATCATCGCTTAGTATCAATCACGCACTGCGTGAGGGACTTTTAAAAGCAAATTACGCAACCAACTAGTTAAGCCAACTCCGCCCTCGCTTCGCTCGTACATTCTTTCATACTAACAACTTAAGATGCACACCTACTAAATATGCCCTTACCTTTATGGTTTCTCCGTTCTTCAATAAATTTCGAAAGCCGTTTCCGTTGGTTCGTCCATCCATTCATTCGTCTTGGGAATGCTTATATTCGTAGAAAGTTCCAATCTTGCAGCTTGATTAAATTTGAAAGTAAACTTCATACGCACATCACTGTCCTAAAGTCTACGTAACTGGAGATATATTATAGCTGGTGCTAATCTTAAATCTGTACTATAAATATTCAGTTGGCACTTTTAAGCGATCAGCACTGAGAGATCCATTGGTTGCTAGCCACACGTTTACTTGCAATTAAGCTTTACTTTTTTTGTTTTTTTATCGTTTCAGAAAATTCAGAAATTACGAAAATATTACTTTTTTACTTGCCTTTACAGCATTATGCAAGTATTGAGCAGCAATATATGATATCTTAGATTGCAGAGGAGATAAAGGCTTTTTATTATCGGAGGCCGAGTATCATGTTTTTCTATTTCAAAAACAATAAGCCGTACCTGATAGCTGACTTGACTCGTCCAATTTTTGAATCAGTCATCAAATGATAAGAATATACTGGATTTACTTATCGTTTGTGCAGCCCAGAAGTACACTTTGAAGACACCGTAATGTATATATATATATATATATATATTATATGTACATATGTATTCGTGTTCAGTACAAGTTTCTCAGTCTGTTCGCTTGCACGTCCGCCGAAGTCACTATCGCCTGCTATTTTTATTAGCAAACTTATGATCGCAATTATGGCAATAAAAAGCAAGAAATCGACCGCATTATCCGAAAACAATCGAAGTAAGCTCAGAAGATAATAAAATACGAATATCGATTTAAAATTTCGTAAAAGTTTTTACCAAAATATTTTAAAAACGTTTAGTATAAAATTACTTTTAATTGTATAATCGTTTACAGAAAATTAACATGAATATGTAAGGGCACGCAATATTCGCCTTAACGTGAGTATAGGAGACTTCTCTTTTTTTTGTTTGTTGGCGTAATATCAACTTCGATCATTAATCATTCAGTATATGAATCTTGTTAAATGAAATGATATGCGATCCAAACCACGCAGCAAAGACTTGTGTTACTTTGTTTATGACTTTGTTTATATTTGGTGATTCAAATAATTTTAAAATATCTTCGTGTGAAGTAAATTTGTCTCTCTTATATTATAGCATGTATTAATAGCTGTTATGTCGTTGCATAGTTTGTTTTAATTATTTCACGGTAAGCTATTGAAAAAGCAACAAAGAAAGAGAAAGAGAGCGGGAGAGAAAATGAGAGAGAGAGGGAGAGAACAAAAGCATTTGATTTTTATTAATTATAACGATAATATATATAATATATATTTTAATACAAGTATCTTGATTGGCACGTAATGCAATGCATTAATAATAAATTCAAGCTAAAATTTATTTATGGTAGGAAGTGTAATTTAATGTAATTTTTGTTTAACAAAAGTTAAAAATGTTCTCACTTTTAATGCAAGACAACATATTACAATAATTGAAATTATATTTAAATTTTATCCCGTCGTGTTTGCCATTTTTCATATAATCTAACATTATTACTATTTTGAAAGCACAATGGTTTACAAAAACCAACCAAACCAAGCTTTTAAAAGCTTAACCAACCAACCAACCAACCCAGCTACCAATCAACTAACCAACGCAAGTATAGAAAAACACCAATCAAGCTAACAAAACGAAGAAAAGGAAGAAGACGTTAAAGATGAAGACAATGAATGAGTTTACAATCCAGCAGTAGGAAGTGTACTTGAGTATAATTTATGTGATATTGTCGAAAATTGCAATCCCTGCAATTTGATTTTTCTTCCACAGAACATGCTCGAACAAAGCCAATTCATTCATTCGTTCAGTGATTCGTACAACACATGCACTATATATAAACTTTGTTGCTTTGTGATAATAAGAAACAACGTAACACAGTGATAAATAATAGGAAAGTGGTAATGATGATAATGATATGGTACAATATACATTTAGGTTTAGCCGTGCGTATGTCATTATATGTTTTCCTATTAAATTGTCGATAAAGTGGTTAGTTAATGTAGCAGTGTTCTACTTGAAAAGAACAAAATACATTTAGGGTCAGTTAATCACACATTGAATTTTAACCGAAGTATAGATAGCCCACCAAGATAGCCCAGATTTTTCAAGGGCCTTGTCGTTGTCAAAAATGTCTTTGCTAAGGTGCGGTTTATCGCAAAGTGAAAAAAGCAAATAAGTTAGGTATTAGACGTTCCCACGTATTTTGGTCAGCGACTTCTACAGATAAAAATGATAAAGAATCGGGAAATATCAGGTACATGACGGTTGAATTCGATGGTTTTGACGATCCTCTACATATTATAAAATAACTGTTTGCCATTTAATATTATTGATTTATTCAGCGTATGCCGACGCAAATCATGAAACTCCCAAAATTGCATTTTCAGCGGTCATTTTTGTTTTTGTATTTAATTTGGAGAAAGCTGCTGCCAATGCCCACCAAACACATTCAGAAGTTTATGGTGACACTGCTTTACTATATCCCAATTGTCGTTTTTGGTTTCAACTGTTTGAAAGAAGTGATTTTGATGTTAATGATGATGTCAATGATGAGAATGAAAAAACGTCCCGAAGGACCAAAAAAGTACAAGGACCATGAATTGGACGAAAAAACAGCTCGAACTCTCGAAGAAGTTCGAACAGCTTAGCAATAGAGGAATCAACTGTTTTTAAACGTTTGCATGTGATGAGAGAGGTTCAAAAGGAGGAAAAATGGACACTGCGCAAATTGAATGGAAATGCCATTGCGAACCGTTGCAACATGGCAGTTTCATTGCTTGCCATGCAAAAGAGAAGAGTTTTTGGTGGCGTATTGTGACTCGCGCAGAAAAGAGAATTTACTACGACAATCCCAAGCACAAAAAGCCATGCGTGTGTCCAGGAGGGCTATCCACATCGACACCGAAGCGGAGTATTCATATCCAAAAAATTTCGCTGTGCATGGTGGGACCAGCAAGGCTTAGTGTATTACGATTACAATTGCTACCATACGAGTTGATTGAAAAAGCCCCTTTTTGCCACTTGTTGCAATTGTTGTCAAAGGTACATTGTTGCAGCTCGAATGGGAAATTACACCCATCGTACTCCCCAGACATGGCGTCTTCTGATAACCACTCGTTCAGGTCGGTGCAGTATGGCTTTGCTAGCACGCAGCTCCGCAATGTTGAAGAAGTGCGAAAATGGGTCGGTGGATTGCTGTCAAACCAATGTAAGTTCTTTTGACACGATATCGCCATGTTGCCAGAAAAAGTGTAGAAAATTATGTAAAATATTTTGATTAGTAAATATTGCGCAATTTTTCCCAATAAATGCCTTTTTCAAGTGAAAAAATAGCCAAAATTAATGAAAATACCTAACATTAAAATAAAAAAATATCAGGATGCAAGCACGTATAAAACAAACTACGCCTTTTAATGCGATCACAAAACCAAAAAAACTAAGTTATTGTTACTGAGTCTCATGCACAGTTATATCACAACCGCAATGTCCAAATCGAGTTGCAACAATGTTCAGGGACATTACGTAACTTTAGATTTTAGATACATCTTGAGAAACGCTGAAGCCTTTCAGAAAAAATTACTAAATCATTTATTTGCCAAGTATGCACTACCCATATAATTAAGACGCTAAATTAATTATAAAAAATTTTAACGAGTTGACTCAAGCGCAGCTTTTTGATATCTTGTAAAGGACGGTAAAAGCTATACGAAAAACTAACTAACTTCATAACTAAATTTCTTTTTGATCACCGCCAAAATCGCCCCAAATATGCCCTCCCCATATAGATATAAGACACTAAATTATGCGCAAGAAACTTTGTATATTTCGGCTTTTCGGCAGTAGCGTATATACACTGGGGTATGGTAAAAAGTAACTGTAAATGCCTTTCTTAATTTTTTATAACATTAAGTTTGGTTTCTTTTTTTATTTGTTATTTTATTCATCTGCGACATTTGTCGATCCCTGTGTCGGATAAGTATATATATATATATTATAGTTAACAGCAAAAGTTCGCAGAGACTTGTTTTTCTTAGCCGAAGATTATTATTTTCAATAAGGTTTTGTTTGGCCCTCTGTATCAAAAGCTTACCAATAAGAGAAATTATCATTACTTCTTTTGAAAAGGGTCTCCAGGAATATTGTCAAAGTTTGAAACACTAAAGCAAACTCAATAACTGAATATTGTGAAGTTTTTTTCCGTTATTTATACATCGTTACATTCTATATACGAGTAAAGTAAGCGCAACCTCTAAACGCAAGTTTAAATCAAAGGTTCTCTGGCTGCTAGATTATATTAAAATGTTATCCAGTACTGTCCCAATTATCTGTATGTCCTGAAATATGAATTCTCCCGCATATTTCAAAGCAATTACCTCAAAGGTTCTGAGATAAATTATTTTTCTCGGAAATTCTCTCCCAGCAGCTCTTAGAATTGAGCGTAAAGGGACTGTGAATGTGCCTGAGCGTAGCTGTTTAAAATTGTCGATTAGTTGCTTTCAAGTATTTGTCATCTTTTCCCATCAAAGGATTTTGCGATATAGACCGCGTAGCATACCATTTTCTTATCTTAAGGACTACTAATTGTTCATTCATTGATTTATGTACATGCGACAAAACAAAGAAATCTCTTTACCTTACATTATCGTAATCAAAAGATGACTAAAGCTTATCTAGTTATTTTCTTTATCTAAATTGACCTTCTTACCCTGGTAAGGATAATCGCTATTCTATTAAATACAAGACTGTTGTCGCATTTGTCTTTCCGTTGGTCTCTATTGATCAGGGGAACACATCTAAAACGGAATGTTACTTGTCGCCAATGTTAGATGTCAAGTTGAAAAGTAGCGTAGATCATTTTTGGAGTCATCTAAAAAATACCAAAAAATAACTCTGCTGAGCTCACAATTATCAGAATAATTTGAATTTATTTATATATTGGATTGAAATGATGTTCGTTAAAAATGTGGTTCCAAGCGAATACATTTTAGTGTTGCTTATTTTCTATTAGCTTAAATTTTGGGCAAAAAAATACATTACGTATAGGGAACTAAGGTTGAGTTTAGGTGAAAACTCTTAGCCAAAGTTTAACCAAATTGAGGGTCGTTGAACCAAAGATCGCAAACCTTACTGGCTCAAGTTTAAATAATGACTAACTCACGGCTTCGTTTTTATTTTGTTGAGATTGGGAAATCATAATAATCTTAGTGTCTTGTAGCACTTGTACGCCAGCCCGCATCGTTAGTATCAACATTGCTATGATCTCTTTTCGAAATTTCGTTTTTCATTAAAAAAAAAATTATCGGAGACATTTTTATTCATAGCAAAATTTTGAAACAAGTGTAAATAAACCAAATGTCAGAAATTGCCAGTTCGACACGCTCTTATCAATTTGGAAAATAAACGTAGATAAAACGAATTTGTTAAGTAAATTATTCTCGTTACTTTTTTAACAAAAGCCTCAAATATTTCAAATCAAACATAAAAAAAAATTATGAACGGTCTAATTAATTTAACCTAAACTTAATATGGATTTAGTGAGGATCCTTTCGCTCATTACCTACCGATCGTCTCATCATCTCATACATATAGTACATATCGGTGCGACGGATATATTTCAAATTATATTTTTATATGACTTCGCTGCAATTTGCTTGTTGTGGTACATATTAAAAACTGCCATTTTCATAGCATATGTGATGGCATGCACACATTTAGCCAAATTCATTTCATAATTGGTTGCATTAAGTAAATATAAAATATATACATCTACATATATATACCCTGAACTTAACGCCTTTTAAGAACATCATTTTACAGCAAAAGAAATTTAGCTGTAAATTAGACGATGGACAGTGCGGAAGTCGTAACAGTAACTTCAACAAACAGCCAAAATATAGATATACGGATAGTTTTGAGTAAATTGATTTCACTGTTCCCATCCCATTAAATCACGCGTCTGATGCATGCTTTCATCGTCTAACGCGAATTTAACAAATGTTTAATAGTCAAAACAAAAATCGAAATCATTGATTTTATTAAGTTCATCACCAATATTTTTACGTGTGTACGTGTACATATATATATACTTGTATTTGACTTTCTATTTTATTAATAACTCAATGGTTCTTCGAACTCTCATGTTTTGAAATTCCTTCAAATCTCATGTATATATCTCTATTACCTAAAAACATTCAATCAAATTGAGAAAACTACAAAAATTAAAGAACCAAAAAACTCATGTGTCACATTCTAAAAATTTCACATTAATCTTCACATTGTTTGTATAAACGCTTTGATTTGGATAACTCATGACATGTCAGCGTGATTTCAGCCCTGCGGTGTTGGTTCGCCGGTATTTATTGCCATAAGCGTAATAAAGCATGTTTGCTTGATTGTTGTTTCTTATTTTGTTCTTTTTTCTTTATCACATTTATGGAACCGTGACGCAACAAACGAAGTAAGTGTGAGCGTGAACGCGTGCGCGCACCCGCTTATATTTACACGCAACAATTAAAAACAAAAACATCATTTGAAATTAGTTATGGTACGTTTTAGAGGAAATTAGGAATTTTTAAAATTTCAAATCGTTTGGAATTCGGACCCATTTTTCATTTTGATTGATTCCTTTATCAAAAATTTGTGAAAATAAATAACTTACTTAAATAAAGTATATTCCTATAAGCAAGCATTTACGCTTAATCGTAATAGTAAGCTTTATTTTTCTTTAAACTTAAAACAAAAAAAATTTCCATATAAAATTGTAACGATTGTATAATTGACTTGGCCTAAACATCTCATAAAAAATATTCACAGAAAAATATTGACAGCAGCTTAGATGGGAAACTTGAAAGTAGTGGACGACATCTTCTGTCGGTGTTACTGTAATTGTAATATGTTCTTCTGAAGGACCCCCGAACTCGTGAATTTCTGTCTTTCTCAGCGTTTACTGCACTTATGTTCCAACTAATTGCAATTCGTATCTAAAAGAACATCAGATATTTCACCACAATGTAATATTTAATAGTTGCATAAATTTAAACTACAATCCTCGGGCATTTAAAAATACTAAGATCATGGCAGTGCATAAAGTAAGCAAACAAAGCAATGATTTTAATCTTTAATGTTAAAATATTTGAAAAACTTATTCACTTATTAGACTAAATAAAATCATCATTAATAATAATGTAAAGTACGAAGGAATAGCTTGCGGTTATGAAGCAACATAGAATAATACATGGACTTAGTTGAACGCAAAAGTACATCTAAAGTTATTATATTTCTAGGCATGAAAAAGTGAGGCATAATGGCCCAGCATATAAGCTAATAGAATCAAGAGGACCGAAATACATGTAAGACTGAACATGATGTTGATTTTTTCGACAACAGAACATTTGTACTCAGTCAATCAATAAAGTCTAGTATATATCTTGCGGCCGTCTCAATAAAGCTAATTTTTTAAAATGCTTTTAAATGAATATAAGCACTTTCTATGGACATCTCCCAGTGTATTAGAGATCAGCAGGCAAACTTAGGCTGTAAGTTTCCAGCAGAAATTCACTGCACACAAGCAGCCTTTTCGAAGCACTTATGTTAAAATGAAACTATTAACCTCATAAAGAAAAAAAAATTTTTTTTTTTGAAGAATGTACGGTGAAGCGACCCCCTAAAGATAAATTAGAAAATTTTATTGGGTTTGACATCAATTTCTTTCCAAAGTTTTCAGCGCGAGTCGTAGCAAAATGTTAATGTAATTTTGAAATGACAAAGTCACTACCTGTTTAAATTCAAAATTGGTAAATAGCGGAAAGCCCGTTGGAATAGATCGAGTTGGGTATGTCGATTTAATAATTATATTACAATCCACAGTCCACCAATAACTGTTTCTGGCTCGACGTCGAAACACAATTTCCAGTTTTTCCTATTCTTTTCCTGTTGGCTGCCAACGTTTCCCATTGCGTCTTTGCGCTTTAACGGTCCTTTATAATAATTTATGTTTTCGAGCGGCATATTTCCCAAAAGTCAAGGAAATTAGAAGAGAAGAGAAATTAGAAGAGAGAGGAACGACATTGAAATTGTCCCCATAATTGCGTATTCCCACGAATTGATATGAAAGCGAAGATACATGTTCGTATTTTTTCAGCGAAAGAAAAAAAATCGCAATGAATTTTATAGCTTCAATGAGCAATATTTGTGAAGAATATAAAAAATTCATAATAGGTATAGAAGGATAAGGATTGATAGGAATGACTAGCTCGCAGTATGCGAAGTTCTTTATCGAATAAGAGACTGTTCAGAAAAAGAAAATGGATACCACGTCGGAAACAACGTCTCAAGCGATTAAACCTGGGCAGAATCAAAGCCTAGTGGCACAACAGTTTAATTTAAGCCGATATGGTCTTCAATGTGTATTCCAGCAATATCGAGAGGCTGATAGCTATACTCGGCGACGAGGAAATGGCTGAAAACGTGTTACAACGCAGCGTGATGACTGTTTATTTGTCACGACATCACTATGAAAACGCCGGTTGAATGCAGTTTAACATGGGCAGCAGTTTCATGAGGCTAGAGAAATGGAAGCCAGTGGATAGACGGTTAGACCAAAACTAGACGAAGTTGACACTAGCCTACCAACAAGCATGCCTTCCAACAACAGAAGGTACTATTATTATATAACGAATGCAAGATGTGCCTTCATAGTAAGATCGGACGGGGAAAAGTCTCCCGAAGAACCGCTGAGTGTTTCCTACAATGCTGCATCTATGATCATATTTCATATGGTCATCGTTTACGCATGTTTTAGGGAGGCATGTCACTGGAGGCGAAAACCGAACTTTTGTTCATCACAGGACGACTACGTGGTCTACGAGCCTCGGAAAGCTTTGAACCGCAATCAACGAAAAATGCGATGGGATAGATATGTTTTTTCACCAACTTTATTGTTTTACTATGCTCTTTTACCTGCAGTAAATTGCGCAAACAGTTTTTGGGTGTTTCTATTATGCTATTGCTATCGTCATGATTTCGAAGTGCGATAGTAAGCATTGTGTCTTTTTTAAAAACTAACGATGTGCATCTTAGTTTAATAGAGGTTACGTTTCCAACCTAAATTTAATTTAATACATTTTTAGATTCGAATTGAAAATGTGGAGAGTGTGCGCTTTCGTCGCCCTAGAGTGTGTGTGTACACTTCTTTTGCATATTTAAATTAATTATTATTCATTTTTCGCCATCAAGAATCGGTACAACGGTTCTCTAACGATTAGATACTTTTTTTTATACAAGCATTTATCAAGAGCTTCAAAAAATTTCATGCGAATTTTTTCTCTTGAAGCGTCTTTTTACAATTTACGAACAAATAGTGATCGCTGTGAGCCAGATCTGAAGAATGTGATGAACGATGCAGCAAATCGAACTTCCATTCATTCAGTTTTCCCATTCTTTGCATATGTTCCGACCTTTCTAACCTTAATGCGAGGGTCGTCCAGCAGCATGTAGTGCATTTAAACGCAGTTCCGTCAGATTTTGGTTGTCTCGAACGTGCACCATGTTATTTAATAGGGAAGAGTCATTGTACATAGCGTCAAACCTATGTTTAATTTTTAGGGGCATATGATCTCTCAAAAACAGATGCTTAACGACAACCGGATATTCAGTTTCGCCCATTTTTAGGGAAACACTCACGTCGACTCACTCGAACGATTGACAAACAATAACTGCTTAATAACAGAATGGGGAGAACTTTGATGACCGCTCTCAAAATTTAGCAGACAAGTACTGCCATCCCCATTTTCACATAGAAAACCGTCTAGACAACCTGCGTGTATACAAATATACATCAGTGAGTTAAATATTTTGAAGCGACTTACCCATGCCTGTGTACACAGGTTTTCAGCTTAGAGACCAAGCTTAAAATTAGAAGTTATGCACCTACGAATATACACTTACAATTAAGTAGTGAGTATGAAAAATTTTCTCTAAGGGAAGTAAAGTTTTCGTATTTGTGTTTTTTTTTTATGAGAGATCCCCTTATTTTATCCAAAAATCCATCTTGCCATTTTAATATTTACACTTTATTGTAGTGCGATTCTACTTGATATTTTTAAATATTAATATAAATTTAATTTGATACTTGAATTGTGAAATTAAGAGACTTAGAAGAATTTGTAACTTAGCGATACATCTGTGCAAGTTTTGTAGGTGGCTCGGAATAGGTTTTATGAACTTAAATATTTTGGATGAATATCTATCTCATTTATATCTTTTTCGATTATACGTTTGCAATGTATGTCTTTACTATAGGCTAAAGTACACAGTTACATTAGCATACATCATATGCGCAGAAAGAAGAAACGATTATTCAAATGGCCCACTTACTCCATCACTAACCATTGTCATCGTCAATTGACCTTATCAGATGAATTGAGGTGTTCAAAAATGACGAGTCATCAAAGACACTCAAAGGCAGCTGCAGCACATTTCAGTATCGAGCTGACCGGACAATAAACAAACGCTCAGCCAAAGAGTTGATTATGCGCGGTTCAATCAGGAATATATACGCAAAGAATTCAGAAAACCACAAAAGAATAGACTAAGATTTGTTTTATTCTACGCACGATTTGACATATCGTATAATAACTTTATGTGCTTTCGTTAACATTCTTTGGAACACCCTTTTCTTCCTTTCTTTTTCTCTCTTTTACTTAATGTTTTAACGTTTGGAACATCTGCTGAGAAATGCAAAATGCTGAAAATGAAAGACTAGCAGCGAGTTAAGCGACAGAAAGTGTACATTGCATATAAATAACTGAAGTGTAGTGAAGACCCAATTTAACTGTAAAATGCTTTGACGTTTAACTGTCAATTTTACATGGAGTTGGAGCAATCTTGAGCTGTTGATAATAGTTGGTTCCTTCAAGGCTAGCTAGGTATGTAAATATTTGTTTAAGAATAAGAATGTATTTCATTTTAGTTTTAAACTAACTAATAATAACATAAAATTAAAATTTGTCAGAAATTTGATTTCTCTAAGCGAGTAGTGAGATCTTGTCAATTTCGTATAGTTTCTCAATTTCCATTTGAAATTATTTGTAAAGGTTTTAAACAACTGGCAGAGTGAAGTGGAGGTTTATTGTGCTTTAAACTCATAAATCATGTAAACTGTCTTAATTTTCTAGTACATGATTTCAGGTGGGCGTAATATACACAGAGTATACAACAGAGTATAAATAAATATGTATATGTATTTCTATATATATGAATATGTAGGCAGATATCTACCTCTCTAAGAAACACAGTATTTTGTTTCAATGTTATCCGTAAGGCGCACATAAGCTGTAATTAAAATTTTTAATCAATTGAAGTTGTCGTTTTTGTGGCAGCATCAACCACCATAAACAGCAACAATAACAGCGAACCTTAGCGCTAGTAGCATTGGAATAGTAAATGAGCTGCGCGTTGTGCTGTTGGTTTGCTGAAGCGACAGAGTTTGTCAGACACTGGCTATGCATTGGCATGACCCCCTTCTGTTTTGCCAAAGCAACCGAAATAAATTCGTCTGCGCACGGGTGTTGTTGAAGGAAGGTCTCTCTACTCTTTTTAATTTAATCGCGATCTCAGCTTGTGATTTGCATGCACTTGATGAGCAAAACAAGTATCCAATGTCGCGTCGTCGTCATCATCATCATCGTTAACATCGTCATCATCATTATTATTATCATTATCATCGTCGTCCTGGTGAGTATGCGCAAATTCGCAAACTCTATGTTAAACTTTCTAACAGTCATATCTTACCAAGTAAAGAGTAAATAGCAACAGCAACTCAACTCTTAACGATAACAGCAACAACAAGGCAAGGCCAATTCCGACCTAAGCCACGCATCTCTTTTCTTTTATTTTTTCTTATTTTTATTATTATTAATACGTTTTTTTGTTTATTTTTTCTTGAAGTAAAACGCCTGCAACCTATCGATATCCCGCTAAGAATATGACTAAGCTCAAGTCAGGTTAATTTCGAGTTGATTTATTTCGATGTTCGATCAGATCTGTTTTGTATGTTCACAACATAAAAGAGCCAAAGGTTTTTGTAGTTCCTGCTTACTTCAGTCTTCAGTCAGGCCAACCGACTCACTGTTATATCGATTCATGTTGGCATTTATTTAAAATAAACATTGATACAATGAATGAAAAGGACAGACAGGCAAAAAAAACATTAAATTTCTAAACTCGGTTGCATTTCGTATTGTTATTGGCATCGCGAAGTTTTTCGCATAATAATAAGCATAATATACGCATGCGTATATAAAGACGATTTGTGCAAACACACAAAAAGGTGTTGACGTTTGTTTAACACATTATTTTGTCATATTTTGCAAGTTGCAAATGAGAAAAACATCATACACACGTATATGCTTGCAATACCATCAGAATTTCAAATAGATTTATGTTAACTAAACACGACAAATGGAAATTTTTTGTATGAGATTTATATTAACTTGATAACCAAATAAAAACCTAGCAAAAGATTTAATAATATTATTATTAAATTATTAAAAGACTATCAAATGATTGTGTGCATTACGTCTGCTATTGTATCGCAAAAAAAAAAAAAAAAAATCTGGGATTTAAACTAAAAATTTTGCAGCAATAAGCAACTCTTGCTTTCGATAAGCAATGAAGTTTTTGTCACAAGACCAACTTAATATTACACTGCCCATAACGTTGTACATAAATTACACACATAACTCGCATTTAGTGTGTGAAAAAAAATTCTATTCGTATTCCTTCTTTATTAAAATTCTGTAGCAATTGATGTCAGGTTTTGAAAGGGTTGTTATTGATCGTCTTTAACATAATTTGTCCCGTTCGTTCATCAAAGCGTTTATCGTAACACAAGATTGTAACTTTGTTACAAACGCCTCAATAGACGGGATAGCTTTAAAATCGCTATATAATCTATTGCACATGGAGCGATTGTGAACGACAATGGACTTTAGTAAAGTACATCGCCATTGTTTCGATCTACGTAGGACTTCTTTTGAAAAGAGTTTGTAGATTATCTTAGTTATCATCATCATCAGCAGTTTCATTATTGAAATGGAGAGATCGTACGTTATATCATTAAAAATCTTATGGCTATCGACAAAAGATTCTCGGCCGGTCAATACATTTTCCGTCTCCTTTTAATAGTCTTAGTCTCCTATTTAATAAAAGCATAAGTTTTTGCACTCATCAACTTCAGAGACCCCACGAGGTGCTTATGTTGTTGATCAGTATCAAATTCTGACTTGACTTGACCATATCCGTCAGTCCAGCTGCAGAAAGAAAACTACCAACTACAAGTTTGGCAAAAACATTGGAAGTTCTGGCTCACCAGGTGGTATTGAGAATGGGCCAAATCGGTCGAAGCATACGTCTACAGTACCACGTTAACTGAGAACATCTCTGTTTTCCTAAAGGGCATAAAAATTTTGTTTGCTCCTTAATTATCAATCACAGAAGATAAGTTTGCAAAAATTTGAAAAATACGAAATATTATTGGCGTGAAGTTAGCCCACTGTAGATAGGCAGCATTTTTGTCTTCGCTAAAAGGTGGGCTATCTTCACACTTGGTCAAATCAAAATAGAAATACAAGCAGAAATAAAACAAGAAATTATACAGAAATGTTATAAAAAATTAAAAAATTTTTTTTGCTACTGTTTATCATATAGTGCATGTATATTATTGGCGAAAAGTTACAATACACACAGTGTGAATAAAAAATTTTAAGGTACTTCGC